>CM034468.1:10290805-10320526 GCA_019925255.1 Litchi chinensis | reverse complement strand
TTGTAGTTACCTTAAGCAATATACTTGGCCCTTACCTATTCTATAGAAAAAGTTTGTCTTAGACCATAGATCTAAATGCAAAAGGTAATAAAATACATAAGTTTGTGTTTCATGTTTGAAGATAATGTTATGCATATACATATGCACATAAAATAATGTGGTTCTTTCGGGTTATGAAAAATTAAATAAAGATTGAAAGGATTTGATTTTGTAATGTTATGTTATTGGTTTTTTTTTTTTTTTTTTGGTTGCATATGACATAACGGTTCCATCAAATTTGCTTTAATTTGATTAGATTCTTGATAAACGGTTTGAATCTGAATTTTGTATTTTAAATCTGAACCCAAAGTTTCAGATTCTCAATAAATTTATTCTCAATTTTATTTGGATCTTGAAACCTGAAGTCTTAAATCCTTACTTTAGTTCTAGATTATAATTGATTTAGATTTTGGAACTAGAAGTTTCAAAATTACGAATGAAAAGATTGAGAAAATTAAATCAATTAGAATTTGATATGAAAAAAACTCGCCTCAAACCCAAGTATGTATATTTAAAAACATGTCTCTACATTGAGGGTGAGTAGAGACTTAAAGATCTTTTATACCAACTTTTTTTTTTTTTATTTAAATTTCAGGATATATAGATTATGAAATTTAAGTACATAAATACATTAAAGTATTCTATTTTATGTTTATAAATTTTAATGCATCAAGGTATGTATTTTGATATTTATGTATTTAATATAGATTACTTGATTGAGTATAAATATATATATAACGATCTCATGCCTCGTGTTATACAGTTAAAATCTATTTGTATTATGGTTAAATTGTTACCTTTCAGTGACGATATGGGTCTGATAGTGGTATGAGCTGTTAGATGTGAGAACTAGATAGTGGCGACTATTAGGGTTTCTTGATAGTGATTTTTGTTTTGAGATTTTTATAATATATTACAAATTAAGGTATAATTGTAATTTATGCAGAACCTGAAGTTCTAAAACTAATTATAGTGATTAATGTGATTTGAATAAAAATTCAATCTTAATTCTATTGAAACCTGAAATTTTGATTTATTATTAAACTTAGACATGTAATTATGAAATAAAATTACATCATAACTTGAAGTTTTACGTTTTTGAGAAGAAAATGTACAATATTTTCATTTTTCTAATACTTTATTTAATCATTTTATTTGTTATTTCTTATGAGATTTTTTTTTTTTTTTTTGGTAGTAAGGATATGTTATTTTTTTCTTTCTTCTTTCCTCAGAGCAAGATATGAAAATAAGGAAATGATGCATCAAATTATTGAAAATAATATGAATATCCATTATGAGTACATGAAGATTCTTACCTAGTAAATGTCTTTGAAAAATAATAGTTTATATTACAATTTGATCCTTGAAGGATAACATGTGTTTGGTCCTTGAAAGGCAATATGTTTTTGGTCCTTGAAGGACAATATATATTTGATCTTTAAAGGACAATATGCAACATTTTAGTCATTAAAGAATAATATGATAGTATATTCTTGAAGGATAGTAAGACAATATAATTAAGTCCCAGAAGGATATTATGACATTATAAATAACTCATATGGACATTATGATTATGCAAATAAGTTTATGAAGGATAATAAAATGAGGTCAATAAATAAATTTTCTCGTCATTAGGGGGAGAATAAGGATAAAATTAAAAAACTTAACGATGTGAAATTACAATTGTCATGCATTACTTGTTATTACGATTATTGTATAAGTTATATAAACCCGAAGTTCAAAAGATCGTTTACTTGAAAATTGAATATCTGAATGATTTTATATTCATTGTTAATATATTAACCTGAGTGATTGTTCCTAAAGAACAATTAACATAAATGACAATATATAAGTCATTCATTATACACAAAAGTATGAAAAATAAATTTTGTTGTAAAGTTATTATTCCTTGAGGTGAATAATAAAAGTTCATGATCATTTTAAATATTATGCTCTAACCTATATATAATCCTCATCATAACGACTCTTGAAGAGTTAAATGTTTTTAAAGAGATAGAACTTTTCTCCCCCTATAAAACTCATAAAAGGGATCTTAATTATCCAAAGAATATGCAAAGTACCTACCCCTAAAGAGGCGTGTGTACTGAAAACTTAAAGAAAATTGAGATATCATATTTTATTATTTTGCATATTACAAAATAATGATAAAGATATTGAATCATAAACTATGAAAATTATTAATCAAAACAAAAATAGAGCTATACTTATGTAGTTTTATTAAACTTGTCATATGGAGGCTTGAAGACGTCATATGTTTTTATCAAAATAATTACTCTTATGAAAGTTGAGACAGTGAGATATAATTGTATTTCAAAGATTTACATTAAAAACCCAATGTTGATATTGTGAAAATAAATTGTCTTATAATTAATTTCATTTAATAAAAATTAATAGCCCCTACAAAAGCTAGTACCCTAGAAGCAATACAATCTTCTGAAGAAAAACATGAGAGAAATGTCACTATTGAAAAGAAAAATAAACTCTCATGAAATTTGACAACAATATCTCATCTAGATCCTTGTATCACCCAATGTGAAAATAAAGTACAAAAGATGGTTAATCTCCAGATGATTGTGAATCCGTTATCAAATATATTTACAGATATAACTAGAGTAATAAAATCATATATACTAGCTACCAATATTCCAACTATAATAATTGTAATTGTAGAACAATTTAATCAAAATGCAGTAAATGAATCATCTACTGTATATTAGAAGTGTGGTAGACTAGTTGGTTCTAAAGATAGTATTCCCTGGAAATGGAAAATGAAAAATCACGATTATACTTAAGTTACAAAATCCATACTTTTCGAAAAATCAATTGTAGAAGAGTTACTAGTCTCTGAGGAGATTGAAATCCTCGAAGAGGTACAAACCCTCGTAGGGCTGCAAAATTTAAAAAATAAAGAAATTTCATTGAATTTTGTAAAAGATATGTGAAATCATGATGAAACAATCATCGACAGTATATTTTCATATACAATTGCTATTCAAATTATGAACGATGGTTGTAAACCACATACGATTGATGAATGTCTATTGGCCTAAATGGTAAGATAATTCAAGCAGAATTGAGTTCTTTGGTCAACGTAAATTATTTGGACCTATAGTTCAAACTCCTGAAGATGTCAAAGTTGTTGGGTACAAATGAATATTTATATGAAAATGTAATGAGAAAAATGAGATTGTAAGATATAAACCAAGGCTTGTTGTACAAAGTTTCTTGCAAAGATTAGGAATTGATTATAGTGAAATGTATTCACTTATAATGGATACGATTATTTTTAGATTTTTAATAAGTTTAACAGTCTCAAAAAGACTCTAAATGCATCTTGTAGACAGTGGCGGACCCAAACATTTATTTTGGGGGGACACCTTATAACAAAGCAAAATAATTAAAAATTAAAGATAAAAACAATTATAGTTTACATGAGGGGTTTATTTTTTATTTTTTATTTTTTTTATGTAAAGTAGTTTATGTAGAAGAAAAATAATTCATGGTATATTTTTATCATTTTTTTTCACGGTTCAAACCCGTATACAATGCATTTTTTGGAAAAGAGAAAAAAGAGAAAAAAAATTTGTTATTGTAGTTTGAAAAAAAATAGGAAAAAAAAAACCTATGTGTTATTGTGAGGAATTGAACCATAATGTTATATAAACAGAAAGACCAAACCTCATGCCACAAACATCTTTTTATATTTGTTATCTTTTAAAAATTATATATAAAAACATGGTGCATTTTTAACTAAAAAATGAGAATTTTTTTTTTTTTTTTTTGTTGTACTGGGCATTAAACCTGTAACAAGCATTAAAGAAGGCGGGTGACAAACCCGCTGCACCATCTTGCATCAATTATTATCTTTACTTTAAAATATATATATATATAATATTATATATAACATAACATGATGCTTATTTATTATTTTTTTTAAAGGAGGAAAAATATTTATGTTGTGGTGGGGGATCGAACACGGGATCAAAGGGTTAAAAAGGACATGTCTCAAGCTAGTAGTGCTATTTAGTGTTTTTGATCTTTGTCTACTTCAAATTATATATATAATATATGTTATATATTAAAATATTTAACAACTAATGTCATTTACCTAATCGAATTAAAAAAAATTTCTAAGGTGGGTCCGCCCCTGTTTGTAGATGTAGTAACGATATATTTATATGAGTCATTAAATATCAATATATATATATATATATGAAAATCCCTGAAAGATTTAAAAAACTAGAAGTATATAATCCAAATTTTCGTAATTTGTATTCAACAAAGTTACAATGGTCTGTATATGACTTAAAACAATACAGATGAATATGATATAATTGTTTTAGTGAATACCTCATAAGGAAAGGACATATTAATGATCCTCTATGTCCTTATGTATTCATAAAAAAATCAAAATATGGATTTGCAATTGTAGTAATATATGTCATGACATGAATTTAATTGGGACTCCTGAAGAGCTCCTAAGAACTGTTGAATATTTGAAAAAAGAATTTGAGATGAAAGACTTGGGACTCATAAAATATTATCTTGGCCTGGAGATCGAGCATAAATCATATGAAGTACTTATCCATCAAAGAGCATATATTGAAAAAATCTTAAAACGTTTCAATATGGATAAAGTTCATCTCTTGAGTACTCCTCTGGTTGTTCGGTCTCTTGATTTTAAAAAAGATCAATTTTGACCTAAAGAAGATAATGAACAGATAATTGGTCTAGAAGTATTATATCTGAGAGCAATTGGTGCTTTATTATATTTAGCATAATGTACTAGGTCTGATATTATTTTTTTCAGTAAACTTATTAGCTAGATTCAGCTCTGAACCAATACGATATCATTGAAATGAAATAAAAAATGTTTTTCATTATCTTTATGGAATAATAGATTTGGAGTTATTCTATTTAAAATCTGCTAGTGTTGTAGGTTTAATTGGTTATGTTGATGCTGGATATCTTTTAGATCTCCATATAACTCATTCACAAACTAGATATTTTTTTATTTATAATGATATAACCATTTTATGGCGCTCCACAAAACAGACTTTTGTTGCTATATTGTCCAACCATTCTAAAAATCTTGTACTTCATAAAACAAGCCAAGAATGTATATGATTGAGATATGTCATTCATCATATCTAGAGTACATATGAACTACCTACTGTATCAAATTCCCTAACAATCATATATGAGGATAATACTGCACGTATTACTCAAATCAAAGGAGGATGCAACAAATGAGATAGAACTAAACACATCTCACCAAGGTTACTTTATATTCATGAACTCCAACAAAGGAAGTAGATTGATGTTAAACAAGTTCACTTCATTGGTAATCTTGCAGATTTATTCACCAAAACGTTACCAACATCAACATTTGAGAAATTGACTTATGACATTGGAATGTGTCGATTATGTAAGCTATATGATTAATTATGAAATATTCATTTAGGGGGAGTATATTAAGTCGATATGGACATATATGCATTGCATTCTTTTTCCCTTCAATCAGGTCTTATCCCACTGGGTTATACCGATAAGATTTTTAATGAGGCAATCTCTTTTAAGCACGTACTATTGAGTTTAAAATATTATTATATTTTTGATCCAGTAGATCATGAAATATCTTATATTTAGGTTTTATCCCATTGGATTTTTACTAGCAAAATTTAAATGATGTCATCCTAAAAGATTCATTAAGGGGAATATATTATATCTTTTTGGAGTTTTATATCCTATACTATTTTTTCCTTCAATCATGTTGTCTTTCTAGGTTTTCCTGACTAGGTTTTTAATGAGGCGGTATTTAGACACATCCAAGAGTCTCAAAGAATATTATAAAGTGGTGTACACCTAAGAAGGAAGTGTTATGAAAATATGGTCTTATCACTACTTCCATTTTGATAATATTATTTAATTATAGTGTTATTACCACTACCTTGTGATAATATTATTTACCTTATTAGTTGTTGTTCTATTATGAAAATAACTTATTTTTTTGTTATTTTATTATGAAATAATTCTACCAATTTGTCTATAAATAAGCATATATTGTAACCATTGAGATAACATACATCAATTGAATCTATTCATTATTTTCTTCTCTCATTTCTCTCTTCATCTATTAGTGTGGCTGTATTCTAAATTTATTGTTTTAAGATTTATTTCACAACAACTAAATATTCTTAAAATATATATATTTAGAATTAATATTAAAAACTTAATATACTTTTTGTTTTTCAAATTTATGGCAATTTACATCGTGGTCCATGGACAGATTTATACGTTTGTTGGGTAGCATTCCGGGAAAAACCAGCGCAGATTTTGGTTTATAGATCTACTACAACCTTTTAGAACCGGGTGTTTATCTTCTGATGCTGCATCACCAAAATTTGATTCGTCATAAGCATTGACATGGCAAGTCGTACATAAAAGGGTGCTACTACTACACTTATTGGTGTTTAGAGTCATTAAAACCTTCATCAAAAAAATCTTTGATTTACGGCCTATCAGTGGTAGATCTTTGCTATTACCATACTATGGCCTACATGAACAACATGATTGCCCACTTCAAAGCTGTCATCTTAGTACGTGTGCTTATTGCTTGCTTACTATGACAATGTTGGCATTATTTGCGGAGAGTTGCCATCAAGCTGAGCATAAAATTAGAGCAAATCACGGGATTGAAAATGTAAAAGTAATATATACATATATATATAGAGAGAGAGAGAGACACACACACACACAGAGAATTATCTTCTGTATTTTTTTTCCCAATAAATCATAGAAAGTGTTTATAATCATATTTATATACATTTGAACTAGAAGGATGAAAAAGAAAATAGTTGTATTTTACCATTTATTTGTTTAAAGTAACTTGTATCATTCATCCAACAAAAACATGTTCAATGTCTCATAACATGAAATCAAACTCGTTTTCCTTATAGATTATGGAGCAATAAAAATCTAAAAGCACAGATAAGGGGACCATCCAAATTGTCGGAGAATGGCTGCCAAATGTCGCATGCAACAACTTGGTATTGAAATTATCAGCTGTCATATTTCATAATCATATATGGCTTCCGGGACCATTGCATATGGTGGAGTCCATTACCTTGCAAGAGATAGGGATAGACCACGGGTGTCCTGTGCCGTTCCCGACCTATCCCACTCCAACCCTTCTTTCAATCATCCCATCGACGCCTTTCTCATAAGTCTATGAAATCACTCTTGATTATGAAAGCCTGGCCTCACTAAGTACGGTTTTAATTATGGTTTTGGTTGAGCCTTGCTTTGCATCTTCCAAGTACAGTTTTGTTTCTTTCGTTCTTTTACATCATTGTTTTCCCATGTTCATGGCTTTTGGTGCAGTTTTGAGTATCATTTTCAAATGCTAAGTTTCTATTGATAATAATAAATCATGTTTTGGGATTACATATCTATATTATTACAACTACTATTTTACAAACAATGGCACAACACTTGATCAAAAGTACAGTTTGTTTCCTCTAATTATTTGATATTTAGAGAGCATTTTCTCCCCCTCTCAGAGGTTCAAATCCTAAATTGGTAGTGTTTATGTAGCCAGGCTTTTGTTCTTGATCGTCTAATTGGCATGACGACTCCACTTTTTTGTCAGCAACTTGGACTTCACTCGATATGCCACCGTTATCAACTTTGGCTCTCTGGCATGCAACATTACTGTTGTTGTTGATGATCAGAGCTGGATCAGGAGATGCATTGACATTATAGGATGGGATGATAGAAGGTAGTTTTGATAGTAGTGCTCCAAGACTGCAAGACATGGTGGGCAAAAGAGGAGGTGTAGACCACATAGGTACACTGCCATTTTGTGGGCTGTTCCAGCCTAAATTAATGGACTTGATTCGAGAGTCGTCTTCAGGTATTTCATTGAACAGTCTTTTAGCTCCGGTTAATTGGCGCTTGTCATCAGCTAAGAAAGCTGTCTCCTGGTTTTCATTATTGGGTTTGATGATGTATGGATAATGGATTGGCAGGTATGGCCTTTGTATCGCGAAAACGCCTGGAATGCTTTGGAGATAGCTGAATTTCCTCTGTACGCTGATCACCAGGTTGAGATCTTCCACAATCTAGACAGGACATCAGCCACCAATTGGTTCAATACAAAAAACATTAAACAAAAGAGAGACGGAGACAAAAACAAGAGACCTTGTCAAATGAACCCAGTTGAATGACGCCTTCTCTCACAGAAATGATGGCAATTGTCTGTAAAATGGAAGAAACTTGTCATATATATGGTCTTGTTAATTAACTCTAATTAAGTGTCTATTTTTGTAGCTACACCTGGAGAGTGTAACAATAACAACCTGAATGCCTGAGTTGAATTGAAACTCCCAAGCCCTTGGTTGCTGTATCAAGAAACAATATCATGATAAAGTCAGGACATGCATTTCATTCCCCTGTAACAGAATAATGTAATGATTCCCTTACAGGCTCAACAGATGCATTCCAAGAGCAGATGAAGCTAGGGTCATTTGTGGCTTCTCTGAACACCCACTTGTGACTGTTTTCTGCTGCAACTTTGCCAACTAATCTGCAACCAAGCAGAATAACTTTTAGACAATTCTAACTTCTTTAACACTCTTCATTTCACTTATTATTATTATTATCATCATCATCTTTTTCCATGTAAAAAGTTGGAAAAACAAATTAGAGAATTATAAGTACTTCTCACCCTTCTCCGTAGTTATAAACCTCATGAGACATTTTGAAGAAAACATCAGCTCCGAACCTTCCCTTAACATATCCACTTCCAGCACATTCACATTCATAGAAATCACAGAATCCATCTTCCCAAACAAGAATCCTGAAACAGAAATTCCACTTAAAAACTCAAACTTGAACAAAAAATGAGACTTGGGTTTGTCATCACAAGTACTCTGTTGAATTACCAGTTCCTTTTATTGCCTTTAGAGCGATCAAGAGCACTGCCTCCATAATCCCACCTGCAACAAAGCAACGTGATCTATAAACATTACTTAAAAGTTGACAGACATGTAATATTTTGATTATAATTTTCTTACTTAGGGGGAGGGTAGTTTCTAGGCAGTATCCTCCAGAAGACAGCATACACCCACTTTGAGGAATTAGAAGAATCAGAACTTGAACATAGACTTCTCAGTGTATGCTGCAAGAGACAGTTTAGCATGGGAAGTCCGCCTTCCATTGTCTCAAATCACACGCAGAAAGAGATCGACCGAGAGAGTGAGAGAAAAAAGAGCCACCACCAGACAAAGTCCAAGGAGTTTCAACTTCTCAATTAAAAAAGGGAAAAAAAAAGGGAGAGAGAACTAAACACTATTGCCAATCCCCAAGCGCAGGAGAACCGAGTCTAACAAAGACGCTCAAGTAAATAGAATACCACGTTGCATTTTCGAGTCAATTTTTTTTTTTTTCAATGGCGGGACCCTTTCATTTATGATTCAAAGAACCCCTTAAAATGACAATTAATTCTCCAGTGATCAGTCTGTTTGATTGCTTTTACAGCCTTCGATTTAGATGCACGTCTGCATAGTGGGTGGGATCCTAGTTGTAATTTCGAACCTTCTTTTTTTCTTTTTTGAGTTGTTTTGTGTGCTTCCTTAGATACCGCTATTGAAAACTAGGTAACGACTTATCAGACACTCAAAGCATCTTTCCAGTAAAATGACGCGTCCGCTGACATGCAATGTGAAAAAAGAAAAGACGCTATTTATGTTAAATCAGATGGACTCTCTGTAGAATACTCTAGATTCTATAACATTGAACATGGTAACTTGAGTTTTGATAAGCCATATAGCAATGAAATACATTAATAATGATTTATTATACTTGTCAATATATTATATGATTAAATTGTTACACAAAAAATTGATATACAACCATCAAGTTGGGATATGAGTATAGAAATTTAGCACTAATTGTGAGACTTCATTTAGTTTTTCAGGATATATAAAACAAACAAGATCAAGAATTATAAGGCCTTCCTTGGAGATTTGTTTGTAAAAAATGAAAGTTATAATTTCCAAAGATGAAACCTAGGCTACGAAATATGATCCTTATTTTTGAGGTCTGAAAGCAGGTTATAAAGTTTTCAATAGCACTTGACATCAACAAATAAATTTGTCTATACTTGTCGTTGCAGTGGTCCTAATAAAATTAATAGGTGTCCATCAAAGTGCACCGAACTTGGTGTTAACATTAATATTGGCTAAAATGACATCATCGTTCCATGAATATGCATGCTTTTAAGTGTATATATACACACACACACCAGAATATCCGGAATATATATAAACTGATTAAGTGCTCAATTTATTTTTTTAATGAAAATTTATTTTATAATATTACATAAACAAGACCAATCAAAGTTATCATGTAACGTTACAAAATCAATCAAAACACTATGTAATGTTATAAAGGTTTCGTTTAATGACTAATTAATGCAACCAATTTTTCCATTATAGTTGAATTATATGGCAAACACTTTTCTGCATCAATTATATAGTTAATGCATTTGACAAAAATAGTATCTGATTTTCCGGATTGAAAAAACTGGCTAATTGAGGCAAAAACTCGACCGGTGGACGAAATAGCTGAGAGAGACATCATAAATTTGTCCAATAAGTCCAGTCACTTTTTAGATCCATCGTTTATGCACTAGCTTGTTGGCTAGATTCCCATCCACAAAGCAATTCTCCTGCCCTTTGATGGACGTTAGAAGAGTTGTAAGCGTGAGGACCAGTTGATTGTCAACTGGTCCACCCACCGTTAACATTCAATGTGTTGTGCACTTGTTTTCGTCAGATTCACTGCAGCTGTTCAATTATGCAACACAGATATCTGCACATATTTATGTGAATTTGGAGAACTAATATGAATATATAATGCTTAGAAATTAGTCTGAGCTAAGCTAGTTCAAGACAAGATTCTAAGTTTCGATTTAAACTGTCCAAGTATTCACATGAGGACCCACAAATTAAAGTTTAGCCGGTCTAAATTATAAGTGATTTGACTAACTCAAACCAATAAAGTTATGAAATCCCACCTAACAGCAAGAGAATCATCATCTATAACTAGGAAAGAAGATTGTTTTTGTGCCTTTATTTTGTAACAACGTCACTTTATCAAAGCAATCATCAAATAGTTTGTTAGCAGTTAATGGCATTTGATTATACCCAAAAATAGAAGAGGAAAAAGTTGATGGTGTTAGAGGACACTGGTCCTCATTGAAAAACACAAGATGGAGATGGTGCACCCCACAGTGGGGGCAGAGGTAAAATGATTGAAAGCAACAAATAAAGAGGCAAAAGAGCATCCCACTCCTTTGTAAAAGAACATGCATGGCATGGCCCTCTCCACCTCTGCAATTATCGATTTTCCCTTATCGCTTTGGATAAAACTTTTTTAACGCAACAACCCACCATTGGTGCAACTTATGCATACATCTCATCTGATAGCTAAAGCATATCCACATTTGTGTTCCTGTTCATACTTTATTCATCATCCCTGAAGACAAACCCACCTAATATGGCAGGTTTTAGGCACTTAAACCACCTTCTTTTTTATCTGATATTATCCTCAATGACAGGAACGAACCCTTTTAAGGATATGTTGAAAACCATTTAGAGCAATCACTCTATTAGAGAAAAGATAACACAGAGTATCTAAGATTGTAATCTATTAGAAGAATAGATTAACAGACCAGTGCACGGTTGAGTGACTTCCGATCAATACTCCCTGCATTGGAATGGGTAATCAATGAATGCTTGATATTTCTATCCGGCTCGAAACGTAGCAACTGCGAGGTTATCTACTGTGAGTGAATTAAAATGGCGAAAAAATGATATTGACTTCGCATTGCAATATAGAAGCAATATCTTACAAGCAAGAAATTGTAATGCTGTGATATCATTCATGCTCTACTATATATCACCTGCTCCGTCTGAGCCCAAGCATATCAATTGCCTAGTAATCATCCTTCATTTACTAAAAAGTGAATATTTGGGAGACAAGTCCGATCACAATTGCAAGGGTTATCAATTAATTTGGGGTTCCAAATAAAAATTAGGTTATATAGACGCGCATCTTGTAGTCGAATTGGTTGTCAACCTCTCCTACATGCTCGAGTTGCATTGTAGTGTTGGCCTTCAATAAAATATTAGGTTTATAGATCACAAGCAAATGTTCTCATATATTTTAACATCAAATACGACAACTAATAATTAGAGGCATTCCAATTAACATTATATACGTACACTATTTAAGGGTAAGAAAAATTATTATGTTAGAAGGATTATTTATCATGAATAAATATTATATTAATTTGAAAAAATTTTATTTTCACTATTTGCATCTCCATGTATTCCTTTTTTACCAAGATTATCAATAAATAAATATTTTATTAATTTGAAAAAAGTTTTATGTTCACCTATTTGTACATGTATTCTTTTATAACCAAGATAAATGTATTTCTAAATAAACTTAAAAAAAAAAAAGTAGTTAAAAGTCAATATGTATATATATATATATATATATAAGTTTATATATATATATATATGTATGTATGTATATGGAAATCCACACAGTAAAGTTAGGATATGTACTTGCTACAAAATGGAAAAACATATAGCAAACTAAGTGGTGTATGTTGTAAATATAGTCTTTCACTTTCATGAAAGAAGAAAATTCCAAATTTAATTTGTCAAATTATCAAGTTGATTACTTATGTGATAATCAACTTGTCAAGTTGTCAAATCCATGCTTGCAAGTTGTATGTAGTATTTAATTAGATATATTGTGTTTGTAAGATTTGATTGGTTGATAAAAACTAATATTTGCCTATAAATAGGCATTAACCTTAGGTAAATTGTATCACATTTTTTTATTTTTTATTTTATTTTAAAAAAACTACTCTATCAGCACTCTTCCATAATCTCTTCTCTCTATACTTATCCATAGTCTCTTCTTTCCCAACATTTCTAAAATTCTCTACATAAATATTCATAGCCTTTTTACATACATATACATATATAAAAGTTAATACGTATATATATATATATATAAGTTTATATATATATGTATATAGAAATTCACACAGTAATGGTTAGGATATGTATTTACTACAAAATGAAAAAACATATAGCAAACTAAGTGGTGTATGTTGTAAATATAGTTTTTCACTTTTATGGAAGAAGAGAATTCCAAATTTAATTTGTCAAATTATCCAGTTGATTACTTATGTGATAATCAACTTGCCAAGTTGTCAAATCCATGCTTGCAAGTTGTATGTAGCATTTAATGAGATATATTGTGTTTGTAAGATTTGATTGGTTGATAAAAACCAATATTTGCCAATAAATAGGCGTTAACCTTACGTAAATTGTATCACATTTTTTTATTTAAAAAAAAAAAAAACTCTCTCTATACTCTTCCATAATCTCTTCTCTCTATTTTTATCCGTAGTCTCTTCTTTCCTCACATTTCTAAAATTCTCTACATAAATATTTATAGTCTTTTTATGTACATATACATACATAAAAGTTAATACGTATATATATAAAAGCTTATATATATGCATGTACGTATATGGAAATCCACACAGTAAAGGTCGGGATATGTACTTGCTACAAAATGGAAAAACATATAGCAAACTAAGTGATGTATATTGTAAATATAGTCTTTCACTTTCATGGAAGAAGAAAATTCCAAATTTAATTTGTTAAATTATCAAGTTGATTATTTATGTGATAATCAACTTCCCAAGTTGTCAAATCCATGCTTACAAGTTGTATGTAGCATTTAATTAGATATATTGTGCTTGTAAGATTTGATTGGTTGATAAAAACCAACATTTGCCTATAAATAGGCATTAACCTTACGTAAATTGTATCACATTTTTTATTTAAAAAAAAAAAACCACTCTCTCTATACTCTTCCATAATCTCCTCTCTATACTTACCCGTAGTCTATTTTTTCCCTATATTTCTAAAATTCCCTATATAAATATTCATAGCCTTTTTACATACATATATATACATAAAAGTTATATGTATATATATAAAAGTTTATATATATATGTATGTATGTATATGGAAATCCACACAGTAAAAGTTAGGATATGTATTTGTTACAAAATGGAAAAACATATAGCAAACTAAGTGGTGTATGTTGTAAATATAGTCTTTCACTTTCATAGAAGAAGAAAATTCCAAATTTAATTTGTCAAATTATCCAGTTGATTACTTATGTGATAATCAACTTACCAAGTTGCCAAATCCATGCTTGCAAGTTGTATGTAGCATTTAATTAGATATATTGTGTTTGTAAGATTTGATTGGTTGATAAAAACCAACATTTGCCTATAAATAGGCATTAACCTTATGTAAATTGTGTCATATATATATATATATATATTTTAAAAAAAACACTCTCTCTACACTGTTCCATAATATCTTCTCTCTATACTTATCCGTAATCTCTTCTTTCCCTATATTTGTAAAATTATCTACATAAATGTTCATGGCCTTTTTACATACATATACATACATAAAAGTTTATATATATATATATATATATATAAACTTTTATATATATATGTATGCATGTATATATATAGAAGTTTATATATATGTATGTATGTATATGGAAATCTACACAGTAAAGGTTAGGACATGTACTTGCTACTAAATGGAAAAACATATAACAAATTAAGTGGTGTATGTTGTAAATATAGTCTTTCACTTTCATGGAAGAAGAAAATTCCAAATTTAATTTGTCAAATTATCAAGTTGATTACTTATGTGATAATCAACTTGCTAAGTTGTCAAATCTATGCTTGCAAGTTGTATGTAGCATTTAATGAGATATATTGTGTTTGTAAGATTTGATTGGTTGATAAAAACCAATATTTGCCTATAAATAGGCATTAACCTTACGTAAATTGTATCGTATTTTTTTATTTAAAAAAAAAACAACCGCTCTCTCTACACTTTTCCATAATCTCTTCTCTCTATACTTATCTGTAGTCTCTTCTTTTCTTACATTTCTAAATTCTCTACATAAATATTCATAACCTTTTTATGTACATATATATAAAAGTTAATATGTATAAATATAAAAGCTTATATATATGTATGTATGTATATGGAAATCCACACAGTAAATGTTAGGATATGTACTTGCTACAAAATGAAAAAACATATAGCCAATTAAGTGATGTATGTTGTAAATATAGTTTTTCACTTTCATGGAAGAAGAAAATTCCAAATTTAATTTGTTAAATTATCAAGTTGATTACTTATGTGATAATTAACTTGTCAAATTGTCAAATCCATGTTTACAAGTTGTATGTAGCATTTAATGAGATATATTGTGTTTGTAAGATTTGATTGGTTGATAAAAACCAACATTTGCCTATAAATAAGCATTAACCTTATATAAATTGTATCACATTTTTTTATTTGTTAAAAAAAAAACAACCACTCTCACTCTTCCATAATCTCTTCTCTCTATACTTATCTATAGTCTCTTCTTTCTCTACATTTCCAAAATTCTCTACATAAATATTCATGGCCTTTTTACATACATAAACATATATAAAAGTTCATATGTATATATATATATATAAAAGTATATATATATGTATATATATATATATAAAAGTTTATATATATATGTATATGAAAATCCACGCAGTAACGGTTAGGATATGTACTTGCTACAAAATGGAAAAACATATAGCAAACTAAGTGGTGTATGTCGTAAATATAGTCTTTCAAGTTCATAGAATAAGAAAATTCCGAATTTAATTTGTCAAATTATTAAGTTGATTAGTTATGTGATAATCAGCTTGCCAAGTTGCGAAATCCATGCTTGCAAGTTATATGTAGCATTTAATTAGTTACATTGTGTTTGTAGGATTTGATTGCTTCATGAAACCAACATTTGCCTATAAATAGGGATTAACCTTATGTAAATTGTATCACATGTTTTATTTTTTTATTTAAAAAAAAAAAAACCACTCTCTCTACACTTTTCCATAATCTCTTATCTCTATACTTATCTGTAGTCTCTTCTTTCCCTACATTTCTAAAATTCTCTACATAAATATTCATGACCTTTTTACATACATATACATACATAAAAGTTAATATGTATATATATATATTTATATATAAAAGTTTATATATATATGTATGTATATAAAAATCCACACAGTAAAGGTTAGGATATGTACTTGCTACAAAATGAAAAAACATATAGCAAGCTAAGTGGTGTATGTTATAAATATAATTTTTCACTTTCATGGAAGAAGAAAATTTCAAATTTAATTTGTCAAATTTTCAGTTGATTACTTATATGATAATCAACTTACCAAGTTGTCAAATCCATGTTTGCAAGTTGTATGTAGCATTTAATTAGAGATATTGTGTTTGTAAGATTTATTGGTTGATAAAAACCAACATTTGCTTATAAATAGGCATTAACCTTATGTAAATTGTATCACATTTTTTTATTTTAAAAAAAAACGACCACTCTTTCTATACTCTTCCATAATCTTTTTCTCTATACTTATCCGTAGTCTTTTCTTTTCCCTATATTTCTAAAATTCTCTACATAAATATTCATAGCCTTTTTACATACATATACATACATATAAGTTAATATGTATATATATATATATATATATATAAAAGTTTATATACATGTATGTATGTATATGGAAATCCACACAGTAAAGGTTAGGATATGTACTTGCTACAAAATGGAAAAACATATAGCAAACTAAGTGATGTATGTTCTAAATATAGTCTTTCACTTTCATGGAAGAAGGAAATTCCAAATTTAATTTGTTAAATTATCAAGTTGATTACTTATGTGATAATCAACTTGCCAAGTTGTCAAATTCATGCTTGCAAGTTATATGTAGCATTTAATTAGATTATATTGTGTCGATGTAACAATTTGGTCGACCCAGGTTCTTAATCAAATATCTATAATTAAAGAGAAACAAAACAAAATACGGAGAGAAAGGGAGAGGAGAATAGATTGCAAATGTGTTTTTACATGGTTCGGCCAGAACAGTACTTACATTTACGTCTTTGTTCTCTGATTATTTTGATAGAGTCACAATATATTATTAAGTATCATGTGTCTACAATGAAATTTCAACCCCTATTTATTGTGTGAGGTGTTACAGTTTGAGTATAATTAAAATAGGAAAGAATTTCACGTTTATTACACTTTCAAAACCAGTTTCTGCCATATCAAGGATAGATTCCGCCATATTAGGGATTGATTCTATTGACATAAGAATTTGAATTTATTTCCAATTCTGGCGGTTGACTCGTTCTCAATTTGGGCTGTTGCCGTTTTGGAAAATTCCCTTAACGGGCGCTTCGATCTGCGATCTGAAGCTTGTCTTGGACAACCTCAAGCTGGGCATATGACAAGCTGGATTGTGACTGACCAACAACCTAAGAATAGTAGTGGCAAACTGCGAGTTCATTTTTACGAACTGAGTGTTGGCGAATTGAGCCTTCATCTATTGGCTCAATCCATTAGATCGAATTGTTGGACTTTTATCAGCCCATATATGTGGTCCCAGATATACCCACAACATATTGTGTTTGTAAGATTTGATTGGTTAATAAAAACCAACATTTGTCTATAAATAGGCATTAACCTTATGTAAATTGTATCACATTTTTTATTTACAAAAAAAAAAAAAAAAAAACAACCACACTCTCTACACTCTTCCATAATTTCTTCTCTTATATTTATCCGTAGTCTCTTCTTTCCTAACATTTCTAAAATTCTCTACATAAATATTCATAGCCTTTTTACATACACATACATAAAAAAAAAAAAAAAATTAATATGTATATTTATAAAAGTTCATATATATATGTATGTATGTATGTATATGAAAATCCACACAGTAAAATTTAGGATATGTACTTGCTACAAAATGGAAAAACATATAGTAAACTAAGTGGTGTATGTTGAAAATATAGTCTTTCACTTTCATAGAAAAAGAAAATTTTATATTTAACTTGTCAAATTATCAATGTAAGCCCATTTTTCGTAATTTCGCAATTCTAAGTGGCAATAATTAACTTGTAGGGTGAGAATAGTAAATTTCATAAATATAACCCTATTAAGTGATATTAAAATGTTAGTAGAGATTTTAGAAATCAATTAAGTCAAATAACAAGTTAATTATTAATAAAGGGCAAAATGATCATTTGTCATATAAGAGCCTATATATATATGAGTGTTGGCTTCAACACTTAGGGAAATTTGAAGCAAAAATAGAGAGAAAGAGAGGGTGGTGGTCGGCCAAGAGAGAAAGAAGAAGAACCAACCTTTTCCAAGTCTAATTGAAGCCCTAGATCAAGATTTTGAGTAGAATCAAGCTAGAAAATCAAGTTTTGGGCAAGTTTAAGGTGAAGCACAAACAAGTAGAGTGAGGGAGGCCCATTAGAGCTTCTTGGTACGTTCGGATTCGAGGTGAGTGTCACTAACTCACACTGTGAATGTTGTGTTGCAATTGTAATTTTATTGCTTATTACTATGTTATGAAGGATTTTAATATGTGTTCAAAGTGATTTTGAAAGTGAAGAAATCTCTAAGAGAATTGAGCTTAAAAGCTCTAGTCAAAAAGTTTCATAAGAAAAGTTATTTTGTGCTTATAGCACTTAGTAGAAAAGAGTTTTCAAAAGCCATGCGTATACCCTCAGAATCAGAGATTGTCTTAGGCTACAATATGCGATACAGAAAATTCTGCAATATAGTTGCCAAGATTAGATATAATATCTTGCACTACGGTTTGCAATGCAGAGAATTCCGCACGTAATCGCTAAAATTTATAAATAACCTCGCACTACGGTTTGCGATGCAAAAAATTCCGCACGTAGTTGTTGAGAAGTTTTAGTAGTGTCACGGTTGGTGTAAGTTAAAAATTGCCACGTGACATAGTAGTTAGGGGAACGCATGGTGCTTTTAGAAAAAAACGAGTTTGGTGATATTTTATGCAATAACTAAATAAGTTATAAGTGTTTAATTCACAATCATTAAATTTCTTTAAGTGCTTGAGATTTCATTTTTTCGTATTATATTCTATAAACCAATTTCAGGTACTAACGTGGGCGCTTGAAGTCAACCAAATTCTTTATCGTCATAGGTGGACTTATACTTGAGGAAATACATACCTCATTTTGTATTTTGAAAAACTCATGTAAAAACCTCATGCTAATATATTTTGTAATGTAAATTGCTTGTATATATTTTTATGATATGAAAGTTGATTATTATCTATAGTTTTGTGAAAATGATGAATTGATTTTGAAATATATGTTTGTGGAAGAAGTTGAGTTGTGATTGAAATGATTTGAGAGTGTAATTTTCTTTGCAGGAAAATTAGGTAACCTTATATTTGCAGTCGTTATGCTGCCGGATTTTAGTTAAAATGTTTTTAGATTTCGAAAACAAAAATGGTTACTTTTATGGTATTGGTTAAATTTTCAAATCAACGAATTGAATATAAATTGTAACCAACCCAACTAGTTTTCAAATAACGAGATTAAATGAGATTTGAAGCAAAGTAAACGGGCAAATTTAGAGTTTGCCTCGCGGATTTTTTTTAGTCGCTTAAGAGAGTTTAAAAAGAGTCCGTTGGGGTGCCAGGCGAGGCCTACTAGATACTAGCCTAGAGGGAATCTGGTTTGGGTCGCGTCAAAATGGTATCAGAGCCCGGTTTTGTAAAGTTTTGAGATAGAGTTAGAAATGCTTCGAAGTTTTTTTATGCATGAGATTTTCTTTCAGATTGCATGAGATATGAGTTATACAGATGAGTTATTTAGATTCAAGTTTGAGCATTGCATGATTTCCTGAGCTGTTTTCATGCATTGTTAGTATTCTAACTCATGAGTTTGTAACTTTTCATGAATATTTGAAATAGAACAGAAACATGCAGCATCGTACTCACCCAAGGACGAGGAGGGCAGCCACAGAGGCACCCACGCCCGAGCAAGAACAGGTTGAGGAGTCAGTCAATGTGCCAGCTAGTTCTCCTCACCCAGAGCCTTCGCAACCTGCGAGACCCGAGTAGGCACAGATAAATATAGAGCAGATGGCGCAGGCAATGGCAGCGGCACTTCATCAGTCGCGTGAGATGAGGGTATCCATAGATCGCGCCTATAAGTTAGTCGCTCAACTCTATGATAGAATAGAGGAACCCGAACGTGCACTGTCATGGTTACAATCAAATGAAGAGATATTTCAAGTAATGGGTTGCAGTAGATGGTTTCTTATTCCACCTTCCTGCTTAAAGACCATGCGAAAGATTGATGGAAGACACATCAGAAGGCACACCCAGATAGAGTTTCCTAAGCAGATTTTAAGAAAGAGTTTATTGACAAGTTCTTCCCCAAAAGTTACAAAGATGCAAAAATAGAAGAGTTCTTCAGATTAGAGCAAGGGAACTCCTCAGTAGAAGAGTACGAAAAGAAGTTTTCAGAGTTAGTTCACCTGGTTCCCTTCATTGCAGAAAAGGAGGAACAAAAGATTAACAGAATTATAGTAGGCTTGCATCCACGAGTCAGGACCTATGTGACATCATCCATGCACACTTGATATGGGCAGTTAGTGGAGACAGCCACCAGAGTTGAGAGGAGTGTAGAATCCACCCCTAAACCTAAGAAGTTCGATAAGAAGAGAAGTTGGATTGGTAGTCATCAGGGAGGATCAAGCAAGGTGGTCAAAAGTTGTCAAATTGTCAAATTCATGCTTACAAGTTGTAAATAGCATTTAATGAGATATATTGTGTTTGTAAGATTTGATTGGTTGATAAAAACCAACATTTGCCTATAAATAAGCATTAACCTTATATAAATTGTATCATGTTTTTTTATTTGTAAAAAAACACCAACCACTCTCTCTACACACTTTCATAATCTCTTCTCTCTACACTTATCCGTAGTCTCTTATTTCTCTACATTTCTAAAATTCTTTACATAAATATTCATAGCTTTTTTACATACATATACATATATAGAAGTTAACATGTATATATATAAAAGTTTATATATATATATATATATATGTATGCATATGAAAATCCACACAGTAAAGGTTAGGATATGTACTTGCTACAAAATGGAAAAACATATAGCAAACTAAGTGGTGTATGTTGTAAATATAGTCTTTCACTTTCATGAAAGAAGAAAATTCCAAATTTAATTTGTTAAATTATCAAGTTGATTACTTATGTGATAATCAACTTGCCAAGTTGTCAAATCCATATAAATTGTATCACATTTTTTTAATTGATTGATTGATAAAAACCAATATTTGCCTCTAAATAGGCATTAATCTTATGTAAATTGTATCACATTTTTTATTAAAACAAAAAAAAAAAAAAAAACCACTCTCTCTACACTGTTTCATAATCTCTTCACTCCATACTTATCCGTCGTCTCTTCTTTCCCTACATTTCTAAAATTCTCTACATAAATATTCATAGTCTTTTTACATACATATACATATATAAAAGTTAATATGTATAAATATATATAAAAGTTTATATATATATATATGTATGCATATGGAAATCCACACAGTAAAGGTTAGGATATGTATTTGCTACAAAATGGAAAAACATATAGCAAACTAAGTGGTGTATGTTGTAAATATAGTCTTTCACTTTCATGAAAGAAGAAAATTTCAAATTTAATTTGTTAAATTATGAAGTTGATTACTTATGTGATAATTAACTTGCCAAGTTATCAAATCCATGTAAATTGTAACACGTTTTTTTATTTGATTTGTTGATAAAAATCAACATTTGCCTATAAATAGACATTAACCTTATATAAATTGTAACACATCTTTTTATTTAAAAAAGAAAACAACCACTACCTCTACACTCTTTCATAATCTCTTCTCTCTATACTTATCCGTAGTCTCTTTTTTCCCGACATTTTTAAAATCTTTACATAAATATTCATAGCCTTTTTACATACATATACATATATAAAAGTTAATATGTATATATATAAAAGTTTATATATATATGTATGTATGCATATGGAAATTCACACAGTAAAGGTTAGAATATGTACTTGTGACAAAATGGAAAAACATATAGTAAACTAAGTGGTGTATGTTGTAAATATAGTCTTTCACTTTCATGGAAGAAGAAAATTCCAAATTTAATTTATTAAATTATCAAGTTGATTACTTATGTGATAATCAACTTGCCAAGTTGTCAAATCCATGTAAATTGTATCACATTTTTTTATTTGATTTGTTGATAAAAACCAACATTTGTCTTAAATATACATTAACCTTATGTAAATTGTATCACATTTTTTTATTTAAAAAAGAAAACAACCACTATCTCTACACTCTTTCATAATCTCTTCTCTCTATACTTATCCATAGTCTCTTCTTTCTCGAAATTTCTAAAATTCTCTATATAAATATTCATAGCCTTTTTACATACATATACATATATAAAAATTAATATGTAGTTTATATATATATATATATATATATATGTATGCATATGGAAATCCACACAGTAAAGGTTAGGATATGTACTTCCTACAAAATGGAAAAACATATAGTAAATTAAGTGGTGTAAGTTGTAAATATAGTCTTTCACTTTCATGGAAGAAGAAAATTCCAAATTTAATTTGTCAAATTATCAAGTTGATTATTTTTGTGATAATCAATTTGTCAAGTTATCAAATCCATATAAATTGTATCACTTTTTTTTATTTGATTGGTTGATAAAAACCAACATTTGCCTATAAATAGGCATTAATCTTATTTAAATTGTATTATATTTTTTTTAAAAAAAAAAAAAAAACAACCACTCTCTCTACACTCTTTCATAATATCTTCTCTCTATATCTATCCGTAGTCTCTTCTTTACCTACATTTTTAAAATTTTCTACATAAATATTCATAGCATTTTTACGTACATATACATATATAAAAGTTCATATGTATATATATAAATGTTTATATATATATATATATATGTATGTATGCATATGGAAATCCACACAGTAAAGGTTAGGATATGTACTTGCTACAAAATGGAAAAACATATAGTAAACTAAGTGGTGTATGTTGTAAATATAGTCTTTCACTTTCATGGAAGAAGAAAATTCCAAATTTAATTTGTTAAATTATCAAGTTGATTACTTATGTGATAATCAACTTGCCAAGTTGTCAAATCCATGTAAATTGTATCCCATTTTTTATTTGATTTGTTGATAAAAACCAATATTTGCTTATAAATAGGCATTAACCTTATGTAAATTGTCTCGCACTTTTTTATTTAAAAAAGAAAATAGCCACTCTCTCTACACTCTTTCATAATCTCTTCTCTCTATACTTATCTGTAGTCTCTTCTTTCCCTGTATTTCTAAAATTCTCTACATAAATATTCATAGCCTTTTTACATACATATACATATATAAAAGTTAATATGTGTATATATAAAAGTTTATATATATATATATATTTATGTATGCATATGGAAATCCACACAGTAAAGGTTAGGATATGTACTTGCTACAAAATGGAAAAACATATAGCAAACTAAGTGGTGTATGTTGTAAATATAGTCTTTCACTTTCATGGAAGAAGAAAATTCCAAATTTAATTTGTCAAATTATCAAGTTGATTACTTATGTGATAATCAACTTGCCAAGTTGCCAAATCCATGTAAATTGTATCACATTTTTTTATTTGATTGGCTGATAAAAACCAACATTTGCTTATAAATAGGCATTAATCTTATGTAAATTGTATCATATTTTTTATTAAAAAAAAAAAAAAACAACCACTCTCTCTACACTATTTCATAATCTCTTCTCTCTATACCTATCCGTAGTCTCTTCTTTACCTACATTTTTAAAAGTCTCTACATAATCATTCATAGCATTTTTACGTACATATACATATATAAAAGTTAATATGTATATATATATATATATATAAATGTATGTATGCATATGGAAATCCACACAGTAAAGGTTAGGATATGTACTTGCTACAAAATGGAAAAACATATAGCAAACTAAGTGGTGTATGTTGTAAATATAGTCTTTCACTTTCATGGAAGAAGAAAATTCCAAATTTAATTTGTTAAATTATTAAGTTGATTACTTATGTGATAATTAACTTGCCAAGTTGTCAAATCCATGTAAATTGTATCCCATTTTTTATCTGATTGGTTGATGAAAACCAACATTTGTCTATAAATAGGCATTAACTTATGTAAATTGTATCGCACTTTTTTATTTAAAAAAGAAAACAACCACTCTCTCTACACTCTTTCATAATCTCTTCTCTCTATACTTATCCGTAGTCTCTTCTTTCCTTACATTTCTAAAATTCTCTACATAAATATTCATAGTCTTTTTACATACATATACGTATATAAAAGTTAATATGTATATATATATATATATATATATATAAGTTTATATATATATATGTATGTATGCATATGGAAATTCACACAGTAAAGGTTAGGATATGTACTTGCTACAAAATGGAAAAACATATAGCAAACTAAGTGGTGTATGTTGTAAATATAGTCTTTTAGTTTCATGGAAGAAGAAAATTTCAAATTTAATTTATTAAATTATCAAGTTGATTACTTATGTGATAATCAACTTGTCAAGTTGCCAAATCCATGTAAATTGTATAACATTTTTTTATTTGATTGATTTATAAAAACCAACATTTGCCTATAAATAGGCATTAATCTTATGTAAATTGTATCACATTTTTTTGTTTGAAAAAAAAAAAAAACAACCACTCTCTCTACACCCTTTCATAATCTCTTCTCTCTATACTTATCCGTAGTCTCTTCTTTCCTTATATTTCTAAAATTCTCTACATAAATATTCATAGTCTTTTTACATACATATACATATAAAAGTTAATATGTATATTTATAAAAGTTTATATATATATATATATATGTATATATGCATATGGAAATCCACACAGTAAATGTTAGGATATGTACTTGCTACAAAATGGAAAAACATATAGCAAATTAAGTGGTGTATGTTGTAAATATAGTCTTTCACTTTTATGGAAGAAGAAAATTCCAAATTTAATTTGTTAAATTATCAAGTTGATTACTTATGTGTTGTGAGTATATTTTGGCTACGTAAATGGGCTGATAAAAGCCCAATAAACTGACCCAAATGATTGATCCAATAGACAAAGCTTAGGATTCAAGGAACAAACCCAGCTCTCAACTTTTGGCTCCCAGCTCGCTATGCATCCAACTCGCATGATTGAGCTCTAAGCTCTCAACGCGATATGCATCCAGCTCGTTACTCAATGCTGGGTCTAGCTCGAGGTCGTTCAAGATAGACTCTAGCTCGTACAATGAACAGTTCAATAAGGAAATCCTCTAGAAAAGGCAATAACTCAAATTGATCATGATTCTTCTACCAGAATTGGAAATAAATTCAAATTCAAACGTTGATAAATGTGATCCCTGATTTAGTGGAACAGATTTCTGATTCAGTGCTAACTTATTTGAAAGTGTAGTTAATGCATGATTACTTTCCTATTTTATTTCAACTCAAATTGTAAATGTCTCTCCCTATAAATAGAGACTAAAACTCATTGTAACGGAGAGATACAGACACAGAAGCAATATAATACCGTTTCTCTGTAGAA
Source organism: Litchi chinensis (assembly GCA_019925255.1). NCBI lineage: Eukaryota > Viridiplantae > Streptophyta > Magnoliopsida > Sapindales > Sapindaceae > Litchi > Litchi chinensis. Next base: position 10,294,708 of record CM034468.1, on the reverse strand, counting down.
ATTATCTGAGAAACAATTGTGGACGTAGACACACTTGTTGAACCACGTAAAACTTTCTTTGTGTTGTTCTTCCTCTCCTGCCTTTTTATTTTTCTCTTGTTTTCTTGTTTTGTTTTCCATTGATTGCAGGTATTGGGTTTTGAACCGTAGTCGACCAGAAATCAACGTCGACATTATGTGATAATCAACTTACCAAGTTGTCAAATCCATGTAAATTGTATCACATTTTTTTATTTGATTTGTTGATAAAAACCAACATTTGCCAATAAATAGACATTAACCTTATGTAAATTGTATCGCATTTTTTTACTTAAAAAAGAAAACAACCACTCTCTTTACACTCTTTCATAATCTCTTCTCTCTATACTTATCAGTAGTCTCTTCTTTCCTTACATTTGTGAAATTCTCTACATAAATATTCATAGCCTTTTTACATACATATATATATTTAAAAGTTAACATGTATATATATAAAATATATATATATGTATGCATATGGAAATTCACACAGTAAAGGTTAGGATATGTACTTGCTACAAAATGGAAAAACATATAGCAAATTAAGTGGTGTATGTTGTAAATATAGTCTTTCACTTTCATGGAAGAAGAAAATTCCAAATTTAATTTGTTAAATTATCAAGTTGATTACTTATGTGATAATCAACTTGCCAAGTTGTCAAATCCATGTAAATTGTATCACATTTTTTTATTTGATTGTTGATAAAAACCAACATTTGCCTATAAATAGGCATTAACCTTATGTAAATTGTATCACACTTTTTTATTTAAAAAAGAAAACAACCACCCTCTCTACACTCTTTCATAATCTCTTCTCTTTATACTTATCTGTAGTCTCTTCTTTCCCTACATTTCTAAAATTATCTATATAAATATTCATAGCCTTTTTACATACATATACATATATAAAAGTTAATATGTATATATATAAAAGTTTATATATATATATATATGTATGTATGCCTATGGAAATCCACACAGTAAAGGTTAGGATATGTACTTGCTACAAAATGGAAAAACATATAGCAAACTAAGTGGTGTATGTTGTAAATATAGTCTTTCACTTTCATAGAAGAAGAAAATTCCAAATTTAATTTGTTAAATTATCAAGTTGATTACTTATGTGATAATTAACTTGTCAAGTTGCCAAATCCATGCTTGCAAGTTGTATGTAGCATTTAATTAGATATATTGTGTTTGTAAGATTTGATTGGTTGATAAAAACCAACATTTGCCTATAAATAGGCATTAACATTATGTAAATTGTATCGCATTTTTTTATTTAAAAAAAGAAAAAAGAAAAACCACTCTCTTTACACTTTTCCATAATCTCTTCTCTCTATATTTATCCATAGTCTCTTCTTTCCCTACATTTCTAAAATTCTTTACATAAATATTCATAACCTTTTTACATACATATACATATATAAAAGTTAATAAGTATATATATAAGTTTATATATATATATATATATATATGTATGTATGTATATGGAAATCCACACAGTAAAGATTAGGATATGTACTTATTGTAAAATGAAAAAACACATAACAAATTAAGTGGTGTATGAACAAAAAAAAAGGGGGAGGGGGTGTGGGGGGTGGGGGAGGGGAGTTCAGTGGAGGAGGAGGGGAAGGGTCGGAGATGAAGTTGAGTTCAGATTGGTTATAAAGGAAAATCAATTTTTCATGCATATTTTATGAAAAATTAAATTAAGAAAATAAAAATCTATGTGAAATATTCCTTAAGAATTTTTATGTGTTATTTCTCTTACATAGTTACTCAAGGATTAATTCTATATTTTGTTGGACTCTAAAGTATTTGAAAAACACACACACACAGATATATATATATATATATATATAGCAATTATCAATTTAATATATCAAAAAAATTTGTTGTTTAAATAAAATTATTTATTTGTCGACGTTTTATTGTACAATAAGAAATCAGGGTGTAGCAGTGAATATGATTGACAGTTTTGAATTCAAACCAACTTGAGAAAGGTGCACAGATGTCTGGGCTTCTTGATCTGTGAGAAGGGTGGACGCAGAGCCGGCCCAATTAAGGGTATATACAATTATCGAGAGTGACCCGAAGTATATGCCAAATGGACAGCTAGTGGTAACGGGTTGTGGATGTACATTAAAAAAAAACTCAATTGCAACAAGAAGTTTCCAAACTGTACATCCAATTAAACAAAAGGCAATTTGGATTCCCTTGTTAGCAGTTGGCACTGCCCATTATGGGTTTGAAACAGTCATCCGGAATGAAATGGAGTGGACAAACGCATATAAATTTTTGGTCCAAGTCAATATGACAAGTTGCAATCTGCTAATAATAATTTTGAAAAGGCATCTCAAAAGGTCACCATGGACTTTTCCACAGTCGGATCTCAGGTACAGTGTCAACGGTGTGGGAAGATAACTGGAAGCACTAGTCCTATATTACTATGTGGTTTAATCCACTGTTTCCTATAATTAAAAGTCTTCTCAACATCATTGGATTATTGAACTAAATCATTCGATTTGACTGACTATTATGCTAGCAAAACATTATTGTTTTTATTAAGTCATTACAACCTGTGGTGATTTCGTACATTGGAAATTCTTCTTCTTCATTTCCCACCGAATAAGTGCCAATATTTTAGACAATCCATTCATCGACTTTGTTGGTATAACTGTAAAAATTCTTCGTCCAGGCATGATTTAGCAACTTGATGGGATTCTTTCATTATTAATTAAGGCCTTTGTGATAGAGGTAGGAGCAGAAAGACTAGAGAGTTTTTGTCAACCTTTCACAAAAGAGACCGATTCTCTCTATCGCCCTTGTAAAGATACTTGTTATATATCTTGTGTTACACAACATTCAATTACCAGTTCCATTTACAGAAAAGTGTATCCATGTCGGTTTCTGGAATCCAAGGCCTGCCTCTTGAAGTCACAGGTGTGTAGGCATTGTATTCATTAATCATTTTCTAGGAAAAAAAAATGAGGACTAATATGGTTACTTCTTTTGCAGTTGTTGGATGTTACAACTTGGAAGACAAGGAATGGATATCAAGACAAGACCCTTATACCTGTGTCGAATATGGAAGCAACAAGTTTAGAACAAAAATTTGTACAGGTATTGTTCTGTCCTGGAATTTGCTTCCTATGTTAGTACTACAATCCTTTTGTTCTAAGGCTCTTCAACAACGTTAACTAGTCTTTATTTAATTAAAATATTTCTCATCTCATTTCCACTTGTTGGTTAGATGGAGGTAAGAATCCCACTTTCCAAGAGAGATTCATTTTCACACTCATTGAAGGTCTTAGGGAACTAAATGTTGTGGTTTGGAATAACCACACCATTAAATCTGATGAGTTCATTGGCTCTGGAAAGTAAGTAAATATATCAGTCAAAATGATAAGAATCCAAATTACCACAAAAAAGAGGAACAAAATCTGAACTGACCAGGCCTGATCTTGTTCCTTTCCAGGGTTCAACTTCACAAAGCCCTTTCCCAAGGTTTTGATGATGCTGTCTGGCCGCTTCAGAATAAAATTGGCAGGTTGAATAAATAGACACCCAGTTATAATCTCTCTATATCCTGTGCCATTCTTTATCTATCTTATACATCTGCTTTGATGCAGACATTCGGGAGATATCCGACTCATATTGCACTTTTCAAGCAGCAATGCAATTTCCAATTGTAATGAGGCAACAAAGCATTCCAAAGCAAAATTAGCTCCATCAGCCCCACAATATGCAACACCTTCTGGGGCCTTGACTCAGATTCCACCACATGATTCCGCGTCACATGCTCCTGTGGCTCCTTACCAGACCCCCACAGCCTACAATGACCCTTCTCCTTACTGTGGCTACCCACCTCAGCCAACGATG
>CM034468.1:10264537-10290305 GCA_019925255.1 Litchi chinensis | reverse complement strand
TATCAGCCATCCTCATATCCTCCCACCCCACCAGCCGGCTATCCTCCACAGACAACCCCTCCAGCAGCCTATCCTCCTCAGACTTACCCTCCTGCAGCCTATCCTCCTCAGACTTACCCTCCTGCAGCCTATCCTCCTCAGACTTACCCTCCTGCAGCCTATCCTCCGCAATCATACCCAGCTGCCCCTCATGCCCCAACTTATAGTACTTACCCTCCTACAGGTTTGTCTCCTGAATGCTGAAGTGTTTGCTGTGACGATTGTAGCATTTCCCACCTCTAAAGGCTGATTTTTTCTCTGAATGATTACAGGTCCTCCCTCCGGAGGCTATCCACCCCCACCATCCTACTAAGCTCTTGTGTTTTCAATGTCCATGGTTTAGTTGCTGCAAACACTAAAATATATTTCAAGTCCTGGGTTACTGGAAGAATAAATGTCGATTCAGAGAGATCATGACATTAATTGCAACCATTTTTTTTGCTGCTTAAAATTTATTTTGTTGGATGACCAGGCTGCCATCAGTTGGCTTGTACCTGAAGGATTTCTGTGTTTTTTCAAGCTTAAGATGGATGTAATATCGTAATTGTAATTCTTTATAGATTCCTAGATTAAAATATTTTCTCTGGAAGAACAAATAGTTTTATGTTTGTTACTTCATACTTCAAGAAATCACAATAATATGAATCAGTTGATGAGTAGATGATATTTATAACCTATTTACAATATAAATCTGAAAAACACATCATCATCACGAGGCTATTACCCAGCTAATGCATGTTACTATATTTCCTAATTGATTCCTTGACTAAATATTTTCTGTGGAAGCACAAACAGTTATTTAGCACTCATAAATACTAAGGATTGAGAATAACATGAATTGTATGATAAACATGATAACTGTTTACAGGTTTACAATAAAAACTGAAGATTGTTCATTGTCACAAGCTATACGCAGCCAGAATTTATGAGCAATGATCAAGATCATCTAATACAAATCTAAAAGTATGCGTGCATATGATCAATGTGTCCTAACTCTAACAGGTTAAATCTGAAGAAGTGAAGGTAACACTTTTGTCTTCATCAAAGCAAATATAGATTTAAACAAATGAAACATGGTAGATGACCAATTCTTCCTTCCGTGCCTACAAAATATTACTCATGAGTCAAGTGACCTAAATCACAACTTTCCAAGGTCACCTTGTCAGGTAGCAAGGAATAGACAGAGCCTACTATTTATCGAGAAAACGATATTTATTTATACAAATCAAATAAAAGACGAGACTAGAAGAACCATAACATGGCAAATTTTCTGATTATTGACACTGCTCATTGTTCTTCCAGAGTGGATGCTGGCAGAAGCAACAAACTGGTACCATTATTACTCGATAGTCATAGTGCCCACAAAAAAAGGGGCCCCGTTTAAGCTTATTTAGGTATCCTAGCCGTAGGACCTTTTCATCAAGGTTTAGGTAATTTGTAGCTTCAATTTCAGGAATAGCCATACTTTTCTTTTATGTTCATTTTAAATGGAAATCGAATGGGTGCTTGTTAAAGTAAATAATATTTATACAGCTCTCGTAATCTAAGGGTATTTACCATTACCATTAGAACTTTCCATATATATTAAAATACATAATATTGTTAGATTTTAAATCATTATTAAAATAAATAAAAAGATATATAACTAATTCGAATATGTTACTAAATAACCATAATTAACATTTGAAAGTTCCACAAGTTTTTATTTATTTATTTTTTATTGATTAAAAGCGGACAATTTACTAATTAATTATTACCTTTCAAATTTTTAATTTATAGAAATAAAAATAAATCAAATATAAATTTAATTCGTTAATGTGTATTGATGTTATAAAAGAAGGAAAGCAAGTAAAGAATAATATAGTTGTTATATTAAAAAATAAAAAAAAAAAAGTAGAGGGCAATACTAATAACTTTCAATATTTCTAGCTCTAAAGTAGAGCATCTCAGTGGTGCATTTTAATCCAGCTTCGCTTGTCAATAAATAGATGATTGGATTCGAGCACCTATGTTAATAGACCGAACAATTTCTAATTAGCTCACAAACCTGGATAATCTACTAAAATGTCCTATCAATTTGTAGACAGTTTGCCTATTTATCTATTACAGAGTAGTAATAGCAATAATTCAGACTATTCTTTAGAGATCTAGATCATGAAATCTCATTAGTATAATATGTACTTGTATTAAAAAAAATCAATATTTCTCAAAAAATGGAATGAAAAATTACCCCTGACATTGCTTCCATTAATTCGAAAAAGAAAATAGAAATTCTAACCAATGACCTACACTAATTCAATGACGTGCACATTTTATTAAAAACATTTTTTTTTTTTTTTTTTAAAAAAGGACTCTCTTTCGAGTAATTAAACGAACCTGTCGGTCCCGTGTTTTTTAAGGTAGCTCTGCAGCGTATACCAGTCCTACCAAATTCTTTTAACTTTGAACTGGATCCATAGAGAGACATGGAGTATTTCGGGATCGACCTAAGCTGCGCAATCGGATCTCTTCGAAATGGGAAATTTCCTGAGAAAGATTGTCTGCTCCCTCTCATTTCCAAGGTCCTCGGCTACGGCATCGTTGCTGCTTCCACCACCGTCAAACTCCCTCAGGTCACTCTTTTTAATGCAACCCCTTCTTTTTTCTTTTCGTCCTCTATGTAACCTGCTTTTTTTCCAACTCTTCGATTTGGATTCATAAATCAACCTATGCTATTTCTAGGTTTATTAAATTAATTAATTCATGTGAAAATGCTGAGATTTTACTCGAAAGCTACTCTTTTGTGAATCATAAAATCTAAGTTTGTTAAATTTTGCTAGGTTGATAGAATTTGTTTAATTTTGATAGTTTGATTTGATCATTTTATATAATAAGTTTTGTTGCACAATTGTAGATATTGAAAATTTTGAAACATGGAAGTGTTAGAGGACTTAGTATGCTAGCCTTTGAGCTGGAAGTAGTTGGTTACACAATTGCTCTCGCCTATTGTCTTCACAAAGGCCTTCCGTTTTCGGCTTATGGGGAGTTGGCATTTCTTTTGGTCCAAGGTATGTTTCGCAATTCACATGTAGTGGTGTGAAATGAAAATATGCAGAATTAGAGAATCCTGATGTGAGGATGGGCAGTGACTTGGTGTGGAGTTGTGATTTCAGGTTTAATGTGATGTTGGGTTTAAATTAGTCTGTTTAGATCTTTTAACAGCCTTTTTTTTTTTGGCTTCACTCTGTTTAATTCTGTGTATATACTGTTATTGAACACTTTGTGTTTATAAAACTGATTGTTTTCGAGTGCAACAGCCAACAGCTAATAATGTTTATTGTTATAACTAATACATACATTTTATGTATCTGTCATATCATAGGTCTTTGACAGTTAAAGCTTATTGGATTAGATTGAATGCTTTAACTGAACTTAATCATCACTCATGTTCTCAAATTTCATGCAAGAAGTTTTGTGGAACTGTGTCAGTTCTAGGTTAATGGGTCATTTTGGTCAACTATATGAGGTGTTGCTATCATGCTGTCTTTGTGAAATTATGCTTCAGTTTCAAATGCTGATGCTAAACCTTATTTGATCGAATATGCTTCATTTTTCGCTTGTCTATTACAGGTATCATTTTAGTTGCTATGATATACTACTATTCGCAACCAGTCAGTGCCATAACATGGATCAGGGCCTTATTGTATCCTCCCTGCTTGTCAACTCCCTTTATTTTTTGGCATCATTTTTTAAATATGCTAGGATGACAAATGCAGTCAACTTTTCCCTTGACCTGATGATAATTCAGATATTGTGCTGTAGCACCAACCATCTTGGCTGGTCAGATTGATCCCGTGCTTTTTGAAGCTCTATATGTGAGTAACAACATTTACCTTCCCAGTCATCATTTACTCAATAGTATGAGTTTCTTACCCTATATTTGTCTTGCACACATATTTTCGGAATTTTCTTTTTCTTTTCAATTGCCAACTTCTGTATACTGATGCTTATAGACATGACCTGTCACAGGCATCACAGCATGCAATATTTTTCTGTGCCAGGGTCCCGCAAATATGGGCGAACTTTAAAGTAAGTTTAAACTTGAAGATGTCATTCTGCTGTTTATCTATAGCATAGATTAATTCCAGATCTCATGTATAAATGGAATTTTCAGTTTTGAAGTTGTGAAAGGTTTTAGACATTTGTCTACAAATCACTAACTTGGAAAGACATTTGTTCATTAGAGTCATCTATAATTCATTGAACTATGTAGCCCACTGCACATATAGGCTGTTTAGGAAATAGGAATCTAGTTTCATCTTCTTTTAAATAAATAATAAAGACAAAATTCTCCTTATGTCTAATGACATTTGATCGGCAACAGCTGTAACATAGTGGTGGATTTTCTTTGGTTTTATTGTTTTAGTTCTAAATATAGGTGATTAGGTGGTACGTTTATGAGTTCTTGAATTCTTTACCATAAGGTGAAGTGTCACATGGCTCACATTACTTCTTGGTTTAAAGTCAACTAGTGGGTTTTATCTAGAGTGCATGAGAAGACAATGTTGTGCTTCTATTTGATGTGAGGGATTAACAACTAGAAGGACAAGAAAGATTTGGAAGAATAAAAAGGTGGGTATGGGTAATGCAATTTTTCCATCGATTTGTTTCATAACAGGGATGGAAAGAAAATTGAATCACTTTCCCTTGCCTGTTTTTGTGGATGGTTTGAACCTAGAGCAACCAGAAGTTATTTTCCATTATTCCATTTCCACCGCATTTTTCTAGGGATTGAAAGCAAAAAAAAAGCATCAGAAAATGAAGAAAAATTAAAAAATAACAAAAGCTTCCCTTTTTTTTTCTTTTTCTTTTTTTTTTTTTTTTTACCTGAGCAAGAAAAAGGAAAGGGTTAAAGAAAGTAAAGTGAGCTCATCTTACCATCCATGTGGTTCATAGGAAGGATGGGGAAGACAAGGAATGTCACTTCATTTTGTTTGATACATAGGAGGGAAGGAAAGTGAAAACATATGTTAATTTTACTTTTGTACCCTTATATGATGCCAGAGAGAGGTTCATCCTACCATCCTTGTGGTGCATAGGATGGGAATGATAGGGAAAGAAGAGGATTGTCACTTACTATATTTTATATCTATTACAGGGGAAGGGAAACAGATCCATCATATGTTAATTTGATATGCCCTTATATGTTGGAATTGTGTATATCTATCTCTGCGTATAAGCTTTTAAGCAGGAAAAAATTTAAAATATGAAATGATTGTCTTCCTTAAATGGGCTTTATTCATTCCCTTCCTTCTATCAAACATGATAAAAAGAGTTTTCTTTCCAAAATGAGTTGTGAGGTATTCTAATTCTTTTTCTTTTCTTTGTTTCTGTTCATTTAGTATGATTATGTCCATATAACATTTTGAGTTAAATTGGATGCACATAGTAACTTTTCAAGTGTTAGTGGTTGATAACTATTCCTTGAACAGAACAAAAGTACTGGGGAGCTCAGCTTCTTAACATGTTTGATGAATTTTGCTGGTTCCATGGGTGAGTTCATATCGTTTATTACAGTAGTGGCTCATCACTGAGCATGGTGTAAATTTTCTATTGGGATGAAGTGAAAAACTTACTATGTTTTATTCTGCAGTGAGAGTTTTTACCAGCATCCAAGAAAAAGCACCAGCAAGTGGTATCCTTGTCTGTTTTTCTCTTAGTTTGATTAAAAATTCATTGAATGAGTTTCTCCAGGAAATAATTTTGTAGCAAAGGTGTTACAGTGATTTTAAAAAAGGACACCTTCTGCAGCTTAAGGTAGGTTAATAACAAATACAAAAACAATGCCATTGCAGAAGTCCAAAAGCTTTTTGAAATTGGATAAAACTAGCTAGAATATTTAAGTTAGGTGCATAGTTTGTTTCACTTATAATGAGACTGGATTAAAATGTATGCTTTCCTTTTTGAATTATAACAACAATTACTATTGAAGCTGCACCTTTGCTTAGTTGTTGTGCATATCGCCAAATATTTGCTGTCCTTAACTCTTTGCAAGTTGTTTTTGGTTCTGTAATTGGTATCGTCACAAATGGTACCATCCTGAGTCAGATTATCATATACCAAAAGCCTCAAATCAAGAAAGAGAAGAAAGTTAAGTGAAATGAGAACAGATTATCGAAATCAAAGCTTTGCATTAGTAAGAGGTTCAACATGTCTGGCAAGTGAATCAGCATTGCAAGGCCAAGGTGGTATCATCCTTTCATTACATAATTGTTTGAACTTGATTCAAGATTGGTGGGTGTTGGGCCAGCTCACCATATTCTATAATTCATTATGGGAAGGTAACATTTCATACTTTGATAGTCTTCAATTAGTATGTAATCCATAAACTGAAGGGTAACATTTTACATCTGACAGTCTTCAGTAGTCTCTTATGTGCTTCAGGTTTTTTGGATGGTTAATTGAAAGTTTGTTGTAAGAATTTGATATCATTTCAGATAATTTATTTATTATCCCAACTATATCTTCACATATGGCCATGTTGTCTTGTTGTTTTAGTTCTATCTTTATGTTGTCACAAATGCATCAGTGTAACTCTCATGTCAGGTTACGGGGTGATAACAGTGTTGGTTGTTCAGTTTGTCTTCCAGCGGCTGCACAAACAGTTAATTAGGTGGTTAAATCTTGGAGTGGAGTAGAATCCGTACTACTAGAAAGGTTCAAAAACTGAATGTAATTTTGGTCCAAAGTTGACCAGATGTTCAGCGCGATCCATTTTTTAGTACTTTAAGATGGTCTGCATGCTAATTTTGCCTTGCTGGGAAGTGAACACATCCTAGAATGCTGCAATCGTAACTTCCCATGAACTACACAATTATACACAGGAAAAACAAAAACATATAATATTTGCCATGGGAGAATAAGAAGCTTGGAATCTGATGCAGAGAGGCAAAAGTAATACCATAAATTTACTAATTAAGCAGTGAATCTGTGAGTTAAAATAAACACTGTGCAGCGACTGGCTAAGGTGCCTATGTCAAGTTGTCTATTAATCCTTTTCGGTGCGGTTTGAATTTTGAAAGGGAGCGATGGAAAAGACGTGTCATAAAAGTAAATAAGAACAGGCCTACAAGATGACTATTGGAAAAAAATGTAGTAAAGATTGAAACAGACCACTGGGCACAAGACATGTCCTGGCTGATACGTTTTTATTGACAAAAATCATTTGACTAACAAGTTTGGTTTTGTGATGGAAAGCTCTTAAAAGGCTTTGATGCTTATAAGCTTGCCGGCCATGCTGAGTTTTGATGCTTTTAAATTTTAATTGCTTCACGGTTTGGCTCTTTCTGTGGAAGACCTGATACGCTGGGAAACCCTTTAACAGAAATCTTCAAACCTAACAAAAGAATATGGTTATGCAACTTGACAGATTAAGCAAAGGCCACACAATTTTTAGTTTTGCATCCCTTTCAACATCTCCTAGAACGATGTCACTATCGATCCTTCACCCCACATCTGTCACAATTCATTTTCAATGCTCATTTAATAAGTCTCATGATTCTCCTTTAATTTTTTACAAGACCAAGTTTCCCAACGCTGCTGTTAAAGTCAATGATCAGCGGCCCACAGGCACTACTCACAGTGGTAACAGTTTTATTTTTCCATTTAAAGACAAGTGCTTCATGTCGAGGCCATCAAATTCGCAATTTTCTTTTCATTCTTTGTGCATGAATAAGGAAACGCACTACAAAATTTTCTGAAGATTTCGAATGAAGATTGGACGCATCTCAAGGCTCACATTAGAAAATTGTGTACGTTTCAAAATTTAAAGTAAAATGGCCCTTTTGTATTTGCTTCTTGATGGCAACGTTAGCTAAGACCCCTCCGTCCCTCCTAAAATATCTCAGGCCATCACTGACATATAATTGACTACTAAAATAAGACTCGTCTTAAGGATGTCACTTCCCACATCAATTAAAAATCTGTATCCATTAAATAATTTTGATTCATTGCACTCCCGATAAGCATTAGAAAGAATCCAAGTCAAGCAATTCAAGAAGAGACCAATCCTCTTGACCATGCCACACTCAAGAAAATAAGGATGTACAACACCACACGACAATGCCGCAAAGTGAAGAGTAGATTTTTTCTTTCTTAGCATGCTTGCACATCCCATCCCAAACCCATCTTAAATGTAAACTTGACCACCTCCTAATTAAAACCCGATGTGATATGAATTTGAACCCGAACCTCTTACGCTACATTGCAGACCTTATCAACTCAATTAAATAGCACCCCCAAGATAAAAAGTTGATTAATTCAACAACACTTAGTCATTTTAAATTTCGATACAACTAACTTTAACCTGTCATCATTAAGAAAGAAACTTCAAGTAGTAAACTGGTGCAGATTGCAGCATTAGGTTAGCAGGTTACCAAACTTAGCTGTTACAACTACAAGATAACCTTGCTTTTAGTTAAGATAAATACCATCTAGAGCATTAGATGCCGAACAAGCAAAGCAAGTGCCAAATTTCCACATTTGTATAAGTAGCGGTCTCCTAAACATTAAGGGGCCATCTTTCATCCTAATTAACTTTAATTTCAACTGCAACACCAGTGGCGATGTTACCTTGCTGCACCTTATGCAGTATGATTTTAGCATTCCTCAAACAACTCGAAATCTGATATCACAAGACCAAGGACCATCCCGGTCCTCAATGCCAGAATAGAGGTGATACGAAATATTCTAATTTCTATATATAATACCAATCACTAGCAAGGTACAGTTAACCGTTTTATAGTTGTATACAACAGCACAGCAACTCCAATAATTTGGAGGGATTGAAACTGAAACAAGGTCACTCAACCCAGCTCATCTGATGAAAGGGCAAATCAATCAACCAAAAATATTAACAAAACTAATAGATGATATCATGATACAGTCCCCTCCCAAGATGCACAAATTTCACACCAGAAGTCCTCAAAATCTTCAGAAGGGTCCGTCTTTCAGCTTGTAAAACAACATAATCAACACTTTTATTGATAATAGAAACATCAATTAATTAGGACCTCTTTGCTTGCCTCAGGCCATGAGCCACCACATATCGCAAAAAAGTACAAGGACCAACAGCAGCTGGATGAATCAGCATTCACAAATTCAATATTGGTCATATCTTCAACCATCATCAGAACTAAAGTGACTTATCGCTCTCTTCTCAATAGACTTCAATTGTGTAATTCAGTTGTCACCAGGAGTCGTTCATAAATTTCAATACCTAGATTCCAGGTTTAATCATTCTATAGCATTGCATTTGGCAAACATCTTAATACAGTTTGCAAACTTGGTTGAAAGCACATCAAACATTTTCAACCAAACAGAGACACATCAAATTAAATAGTTAATCACCAAAGTTAAAAACCCTAGAACTCCATAATTCCTGACTCAGCTGCTTGACACTCTTAACTCAAGACCTTTTAACCCGCAGCCAGTTGTGAAGCCTATACGTCAATTCAGCTATTAACCGAGACTAAACAATTATGTAATAGAAGTTCAAATAATTCTATCAAGATACAGGCAAATGCACCGATTATCAATAACTTTACCCACATGAATTATGTGAAACAACTTACATAATGCAATTTCAATACATAAAAAGGTTAAAAACATTGTAATTCTGTTCCTAATGCAGCAAAAACTACCTTCTTAGCATGTGTTCTGATCTTTTTACCTATAATCCTAACAACATGATCAAAAACTACAACACGTGCAAAAGTATGGGAAGCAACTACCATTAAAAGGTTAAGACACTGAACATAGAAACACGCAACAATTCAAATGACTGAAGAAATAGCAACTTTTGCAAATGAAATTTCAATTCCAAAGACAATTAACAAGCACACAAAATTAAATACACGAGAGGGTGGAAACCGACAATCCAAATGAAATTAATGTAAAAACAGTTAAAGAACCAAGTTCAGTTGTTTTTTTTCCCCCTTTGTAACTAACTGTTTCTTGAACTGCTATTGCTGCTAGACCACCTCCTTAGAGTGCAAGCCACCAAACTCCTCCCACTCAAAAGCCCAAACCTCGCCTTGAAGGAGGTTGACCGGCTAGTATTACTAGTGGAGGCAATACTAGGAGCAGCTACTTGCGGGGCAGACTCAATACCATTATCTTGAACTCCACCATCACTTGCATCTTGATGTTCAGGCTCGCCGCTATCTAAATTTACAACAACCATTTCCCTCCTCGCTCTTAACCAATCGGCACCTTCCGTGGTCACTCCTCTACACTTCTTCACCTTAACTTTGATCAAGTTAGGGCAACCAGCAGCAAGAGCCTCCATTCCATGGTCAGTCACTGGACAACTCTTGATACAAAGCTTCTTCAAAGCTACACATTTGGCAGCAATGCAGGATATCTCCACGTCACCAACCGTGTCACTCCCACACAATGCTAATCGCTCAAGATTCTGGCAATTCGTCGCCAATACCTGTAGACTCAACTTGGTTGGATTGACACCAATTAGAACCAATTCTTGTAAATTAGGGCAGCATTTGGCAACCGATATCAATGCTTCATCACCTATTCGGTTCGCCTTCCATCCATCAATGTGGAGCTTCCTCAATAGCCTGCAGCGCTCGGCTAATGCAGCCAAGCCGAGATTGGTGCACTCTGGAGTTTTAACAAGATGCAAGATTTCCAGATCTGAAGAGTTGGATATAGCAGCGAGACCGACGTCGGTGACTTGGATTCTCTCGAGATGGATCTCCTGGAGAGTCGTGACCCGATCCGTTACTAGTTGGAGAAGCTTGTCCCAATCACCAGAGCACCTAAAAAGCTTTAACGTTCTAAGATTCTTTGCGCCAATAATTAGGGGTCCAAAACACTGTCCATTGTAAAGCTCCTTTAGACAAACTATTTTAAGAGAAGAGGAGACCCGGCCGGGCCCAATCGGCTCGGCGGATGCTCCGTCTGTGATTCCGCGAAGACGTTTGACCGACAATTCTTCTAGAGTCGAGCAGTTATCGAGCACTGCGTTCATGCCTTTGGCTCCAAACATGCAAGATCCGCACGACAGCTTCTTCAAGCCTTTGCAGTTTTTAGCGAAAGCTGCCATGCCGGCGTCGGTCAGCTCCCGGCAAGCTCGTAGTTTCAGGCGCGTGAGGTTGCGACATCTAAGGGAGATTAAAATGAGCGCGTTGTCTCCGATGCTCACAGATCTACGGTCACATTTGAGAGCGAGTTTCGTGACGACGTCGAATCGGGAAAAGAGTGAGGGAATCAGAGGTAAGAGATCTGATTGGGCGTTGAGAGAGAGACGGTGACGGCTCTGTCCCTCGATCCTGAGCCACCGTCGACAGACTAGGGAGCACCTTTTGCGGTCACCGCTGCTGAGAGACTGGAAGATGCAAGCCAGACACTCGTCCGGCAGATTCGAAATGTAATCGTTGGCTTCATCGAAGAGTTCGGCGTCGTTTTCGTCGGATTGCATTGGGGAGATCACAGCCGTCGATTTAGACTTGAAACGGTGGCTGTGGTTGGCTTCTCGGCGGCTCGTGATAGCGGCCGCCGAAGCTGACTGGCCCATCCACGGCAAGGTGAGGAATTAAACGGTTGATATTGGAAGGCCTCACGCTTGTTGTCGTGGGGAGCGCCGCAGTGGAATTTCCAGCGAAGCTTAGGCAGGAGGAGTGTAGGCCCTGACTCTTTGCGTCGAAACGTTCAGGCACGGACATGAAATCGGATTTCAATTTGGCTTTTTCTGGAGTTTGTTTCCCTTTTATTTGATCTTTTGAATATAATAGTTGCTCCACTGGGAGAAATTTTTATAAAGTTGCCGTCCCACGCGATTATCGTGGACTCTTCTAAACCTATCTTGACCTTGATTTTGAATTTATCACATGATTTGATCAAACATCGGAGAAAAGTCCAAATAAATAGAAGCACTACGGTGTCAATTGTGCTTTGCTGTAGTGGCAGTGCACAGTCGGCTTCTCACTTTGTTCGCGTTCGACACCTTGCATTATAAATTTGTGGTTGCCTTTCCCACTTACATGTGGACTATACCGCCAACTTCATGTGCTGGTCATTCTCTCGTTTATGTATGGATTACTTTCTTCTATATAAAAATTGCTATCCGAACCGTGTCATTAGTATATGATTCTACTTGATCTCAATTGTTTTCTAAATCAAACTCAATATTTTTTATAAAAAAAAAAGCATTATAGTCATGATCAAACGTGATTATAAAGTTTCATTTTAGCTCCTATAATCTTTATTTGATCTCTTATTATCTTTATTTGTCAAGATTAGAATCTTTATTTATTAATTAAGATTTTACTTGATAATTAAAGTTAAAATCTTCATTTATTAGGTAAGATTTCTATTTCCATTAAGAATAAGATTAGAACATTATAAACAGGTCTTTAAGTTATTTATATTTTGTATCTTATTCATGTTTTCTCTTCAAAATTAAAACTCTATATTTTAGTTTTATCGTTTTTTTACTATTTATCTATTTCAATTTCGAAACAAACTTCCGTTGCACTAAAATTGGTATCAAAGTGGACAACACACCCCCGACAAAGAACAACGGTTCGCGTTAATCGAACAACAACTCGATGTGATGGACGGAACGATTTGAAGTCTTCAGTAGGCCCTTGCTGCATTGACTCTCGAAGTTAGACGAGTCGCTAGCAAACAATGACCTAATTTGCCAGGTGTTTCAATAGTGACCATCGACAAAGATGTCAGAGATGACAATGGATAGTAAGGTGAACAGACCTTAAACCCACAAATAGACCCGTAACCCTTACTCAACCCATATGAAGGCAAAAGAGACTTGTACAACCAGCAAACAAGGCTTGACTTGTAAAATCATCCATGTGACCCAAATTTGGATAGAGAAGATTCACATGACCTGCGAACCTAAGATGACTGGTGAAGAGAGCTATACGACCCGAACGTTGACTCGTTTTGCGTTTCAGACCCCGATGCCCATATTTACACGTTAAGGCTCAATCACACGACAATCCAAGTGAAGGTAACTGACGATGACTTTTGAATGATGAGAGGGTCGATAACCCCAGATCAACGATGATAAAGGCTAGATCAATAACAATAGTAGTTGGAATAACCATATTAAAGATTGTAAATGGCAGATCGGTGACGACAAAGGTTAGATCGACAATAGAAATGGTTGGTTTGAAGGAATTGGCAACCCAACAATTTTGACCTAACATCCCTTATATCAACCTGCCCCAATTTGTAAACCTAACCTACCTTAAGTGTTTAAAATAAGGGTGGTCATTTGAAACCTGACACGAGAGGTCGACACGATTATTACAGGTTATGGTTGAGCATAAACGGGTTGGATAAATAAACGAGTCAACCCATCTAACCCCTTTAATAATCGTATCGGGGTTCGTGTTCTATTAAACATGTCACAGGATGACATGTTTAATGAGAGTAAAAAAATAATTTCATGTTAGATGGGTATTCATATAATTTTAGTGGCAGGTTTATATACCCTTCAAATCTTACCTAACTACACTCCACACTTCCATTCATTTCTTCATCCACCAGCTGTCCCACCCTCCATTCCTTGGCTACACCACATGGCCACACGACCCACACCAGTCAACGCTGATGCCAATCATCGCAGTCGTGCCAATCACCCAACGCATCTCCTTTGTCTCCTTCATCTCATTCGTGTTCACACCAGTCGCGGCATCTCATTCGTCTCCACATAGATCGACGGTCGTGACATCTTCTTAGTTTCTTTCGTCTCCACACCGATCGTGGCATCTCCTTTATCTCTGTCGTCTTAACATCGATCATAGCATCTCTGATGGGATCCAAGAAAGTAAGCAAACTTGGACGATTTGGAGAAGTCACTAAGGCTTCAAAACATTGTTCAAGTTTAAAATCACCAATTTTGAAGGTTTTGGGAGCTAATTAAAAACAATTGAAGAAAAAATAGAGTTAATTGGGCTTTATTTGAAACTTATTGGAGCAACTGGAATTTTTATTAGTGGTAGTAATTAATTATCAACATGAGTTGTGTTTTATTGGGCTTTAATGAATTTTAATTTATGCAATTTTATGTTAGCTTTTAATCAATGTTATTTGGGCTAGACATTTAATTAAATTAGAGCCCAAAATGTGTTTGTTTAGTGAGCTCAATTATTAGGGGGCTAAGGTTTCATGTCATATTTTATTTCTTTACCTAGAAAAAGCTTGTAACCCTAAGCGAAAAAGGAGAACAATGAAGATACAATTAATTATGTTTAATTGAGAGAGTGAATTTTTTTTTTATTCATTGTTGAACATGTGATCTTATCAAGCTATGCTTGTGGTGATCAAATCATGACTTATCTCTCACATTCTCATCTATGTCTTGGGAGTGACGTCAACATCCTTCTCTTATAAATTTGGTTCTTGATTGAGTTCTAATTATTGGGTAAAAATTCTTTATAATTTTGGTTATTGATTGACATATAATCAATGAATCAATTTTTTGTTTTTTTATAAACCTATTTTAATCTTTCTTAGGGTTATGTTTCAATTTTACTGTGAATGTCATATCATTATATACGGGGTTCGAATCAATCTCTTTCGTCTCTATCATCTCCATATCAGTCGACGGTTATAGTATCTTCTTCATCTCCTTCATCTCTTTCGTCTCTACACATCTTCCATCCAGTAGCCACATCAGTCACCCAGCCATGCTGGTCATCGTATCATTATCAGCTCCTTCATCTCTAACGCAGCCATATCATTATCATCATTAGGAGCTTTTCAGTCTTTCTAAGTAGGGGTATGTACTATGCTACATGTTTAAGATTAAAATGAAATGAGTTATTAGAAGAGAAAAATATGAGATTTTTTATTTTTATTTTTGATATTTCATTATATTATTAATTGCATATATTTCGCTAGAATCATTTTATGGATTAGATGTGCTTAATGATTCAAATTGAGTGAGTTGATTATGAGATTACTTTTTAATTTTTTTTATGTATAACTTAAATTTATGGATTCCAATGATATCAATATCAACAATTAGAAAACGAGTAATATGGAAGAGGATTTCGATAAAGAAGGAGATAAATATATTGAAGTAAAGGCTAAAGATACAAGAAAAGGGAAGAATGTCATGCTGACCAAAGCTACCCCCAAAAGAAAGCTTACATCAAAAGTGTGGAATGTATTTACGAAATTACCATGAAATAAAGATAGAAAACTATGGAGTAAGTGTAAGTTCTGCAACAAGATTTATAATTGTGAAAGCAATTATGGTACCAGCAACATGAAACATCACATAGTTAACTTGTCCGATGAGGAAAAATCATGATATAAGTCAAATGTTCATTGACAAAATTGGTGCAGATGTTGTGACACTTATTAAGCCTAAAGATGTTGAAGTATTTCGAGGTATGATATCTGCGGCCATTGTATGTCATGATTTGCTTTTTCAATTTGTGGAGTGGATGTGGATTAAGAAAATAATTGAATATTTGGACAAAGATTTCACTTTAGTTTCTAGGAATACTGTAAAGGCAGATCTGTAGAAAATGCATACTAATGAAAAACAAAACATTAGGAATATGTTAGTAGAATCCCCTGGTAGAATTAGTTTGTCATGTGATTTGTGAACATTTATAGCTACTGATGGTTATTTATGTCTTATATCACATTTTTTTAATAAAAATTGGGTGTTATAAAAGAAAGTGTTGAATTTTTCTTTTATAGCACCACCACATGATAGAGTTTCCTTAGCTCATAAGATTAATACATTGTTATGTGAGTGGGGAATTCAAAATAGGATATTTTCAATTACTTTGGAGAATGTTTCATCTAATAAATCATTTATTGATATTTTGAAAAATCAATTGAACATAAAAGGGGCATTTGTGTGTCATGGTGATTTTTTACATATTCATTGTTATGCTCATATTTTTAATTTGATTGTTCAATATGGTTTGAAAGAAATAAATTATGAGGTCTATGAAATTCGTGAGTGTGTGAAATATGTGAAGGGGTCACAAGTTTTTAGAATGTGTAAAGCAAGTTTCTCTTGATTGTAAGATGGGTCTAAAGCAAAATGTTCCAACTAGATGGAATTCGACTTATCTTATGCTTGAAAGTGTTATTAATTATCATTGTGTTTTGTGTACATTAGAGTTGAGTGATAGTAATTTCAAGTATTGTCCTTCTCCAAGTGAGTGGGAAAAAGTTAAGAAAATTGTCTTATTTTTTAAAGTATTTTATAAAGTCATTTATATTTTCTCGAGAAGGAAGTATCAAACTTCAAATTTTTATTTCCCCAAGGTGTTGGAAATTTATGTGCTATTACAATAAAACTTAGAAAGTGGTGATTTGTTTTTTAAAAA
Organism: Litchi chinensis; assembly: GCA_019925255.1. Lineage (NCBI taxonomy): Eukaryota > Viridiplantae > Streptophyta > Magnoliopsida > Sapindales > Sapindaceae > Litchi > Litchi chinensis. Next base: position 10,273,887 of record CM034468.1, on the reverse strand, counting down.
TATAGCCACTCAAATGTACACTAAATTTAACAAATATTGGGGTGATTTTTGTACGATCATGACCATAGTATTAATTTTGGATCCTCGGTACAAGATGAAATTTGTTGATTTTACTTATACAAAAGTTTATGGGAAGGATTCATTTGAGTTTGAAAAATGTTTGAAGGAAGTTGCATTTGTTGTTTGATGAGTATGTGAAAAATGTTTCAACTACTTTGACATCTACTCCTGGTGGTAGTGGTCATAACCTGATCATTGATTCTTCATCGCAAGTTACCACTGCTCTGTCATCTTTTAGTCCTATAAAGGTAATTGTTATTTATTAGTTTGTTCATATATTTAATTTAATTTTTTTTTAAATATGTATTATTTGCATAATATTAACATTGTTTTTTATTAATAAATATTTATAAGAGTGAGAATCGTTTAACAAAGATACATCCGATAGCGATTTCACAAAAAAGATACAATTGCAGTTGTACTTGGATGAATCAAAGCTTCAAGATATAGTAAACTTTGATATTTTGAGTTTCTGGAAAGTCAATGCAATTCGATTTCCTAAACTAACAGTGATGACTCGTGATGTTTTGAGCATCTCAGTATCTGCAGTGACATCTGAATTGGCGTTAGTGTTGGTAGTTGAGTCCTTGATCAATATTAGAGTTCACTTAAACCACACGTGGTGGAGGCTATAGTTTGCACTCAAGATTGGATATATGGAGGCAAAGGTAATTTTTTACTAAAAGGTGTTAATTGCAATTTGTATGTATTATATGATTATGAGTTTTATTTTTCTTTTCTAATGATATAATCTTATTATTTTTTTTTTTTTGTTATTTTTGTAAAGAATCTAAATCTTGGATTGAATGAGCTTACCGAAGACATCATGAACATAAATAATGATAGTGAAACTGTCAGCGCTACTAATCACACTATCGAATCTATCTCATCACAAATTGCCAGGTAGTGGTAAAATTTTGTTGGTTTTGATAAAAAATATATATTTTTTCATGTATAAATGTATAATTTACTAATTAGCTAACTTTTAGTTATTATCTTTTGGCAGATTTAGTTTGGTGGATGCAATCAACATCTGATATTGTTTTTCCAATATAAATGACTATATTTACGAATATATTTTTATGTTGTTTTTTTAATATGAAGGATTATATTTGCAAAGATATTTTTATATTCATTTTTGTGAACATTTATATTTTTATGTTTTGAATTGTATTTGTAAATGATTGTATATTTTTATGTTTTGGATTGTATTTGTAGATTTAAAAAGTCTTGTGTATCTTTATTTTAATTTTATTTTTTTATTTGATCTATATTAAAATTTAAATGTATTAAATATGGTTAAATGGATTATAAGCGAGTTATTAAACGTGTCAGTTAAACGAGTTATTAAACGTGTCAGCTAAACGAGTCATTAAACGTGTCAGCTAAATGGATCAATAAACGACCCATAAATAAATGGATTAATTGTATCGTTTTCGTATTGACTCATTAATAATTGCGTCATATTCGTGTTGAAGGGGTTTGACCCGTTATATTCATGTCTTGCTTAACCCAACCCACCAACTCGAATTGCCACCCCTAGTTTGAAAGGAATAACCAAGGTGTTTTTGGGTGGCATGATCAATGAGATCCAATGTTGTTGAAATCTGCGAGTATTTTCTTTCGGATAAGTTGTCTTTACAATCATAAAACTCGAGGGCGAGTTTTTCTCAAAATGAGGGGATTTGATGTAAGATGTCGACGCCTGGAAATGGTCGATTGAAAGATTTAACGTCCAATACATGCAATCAGAGAGCAACAAAACAGACCAAAGAGAAAAGAGAAAAGAGAACAAGGCAAAGACAAAGGTTTTTACGTGGTTCGACAATGGTGTCTACGTTAACGGGTCACTCTTAACTTATTTTTTGCAGAGTGACCATATCACTAATAATTAACCCTCTTTACAATGAAATTTCCCTCTATTTATAGAGGAAGTGGGATTACAATTGAGTGATGTACACGTAAAAAAATCAACTATTCTGATATAACATTTATTACATTGACAAACAACTCTGTCATAGCCATACTGCATTAATTGTCTCTTGGGATTTGAGATTGCATAGATCTCATAGGTACGAGATCGAGAAGCTTTAATTTGAGAGATCAAATCTGACATGAAACTAGGGAGCTCAAATTCGTCTTGGATTTGATTGCTGCCAACTTCTGAGAGCTGCGACCTGCGATCTGAAAGCTGAAACTTGAGAGCTGGATGCTTAGCTAGTTGAGAGCTAAGAGTTGGGATCTAGATGCATAGCGAGCTGAGAGCTGGAAGCTGCGACCTGAGGTCGGAGAGCTGAGACCTGAGAGTTGGATGCTTAGCTAGCTGAGAGTTAAGAGTTGGGATCTGGATGCATAGCAAGCTGAGAGCTGAGAGTTAGGATCTGGATGCATAACGAGTTGAGAGTTGGGAGCTGCAACCTGAGGTCTGAGAGTTGAGACCTAAGAGCTGGATGCTTAGCTAGTTAAGAGTTGAGAGTTGAGATTTGGATGCATAGCGAGCTAAGAGCTGAGAGCTGCGACTTGAGATCTGCGAGCTGGAGTTTAAGAGCTGGGTCTGTTCCTTAAATCATGAGCTTTGTCTGTTGGATCAACCCTCTGAGTTAGTTTATTGGGCTTTTACCAATTCTTTTATGCAGACCAGAATTTACCCATAACATAAGACAAATTTGATTTTCTCGGATCTTTGTTTGATCTCCTAGGATTTTTATTTGATTTCTTAGGATTTTGACTTATTAATTATGATTTTATTTGATAATCAAGATTAGAATTTTCATTTATTAATTAAGATTTTACTTAATAATCAAAATTAAAATCTTCATTTATTAGCTAAAATTTCTATTTGCATTAAGAATGGGATTAAAACATTATAAATAGTTATTGAATTGTTTATGTTTTGTATCTTATTCATGTTTTATCGTTACTTTTATTATATATCCGTATCGATTTCAAAACAAACTTCAACTGCACCAAAATACTAGATATCCATTCCCTTTGAATTGAAAAAATATATATATATATATATATATATATATATGAAATCACGTCCAACTCCAGATTTTGGATTTCTTTCACAGGTTTGGATGTTGTAGAGGATAATTAATTTAATTATGTTGATTTTCTTTTAAGTTATCTTAAATGGTATCTAATCATATGCATTTATGTTTTTATTTATGTTTTTTTTTGGAAGATATATGCATTTATGTGTTTCCCTTAAGTTTTGAGGTTTTTAAAATCTAGTTTGACGAAGACGAAGTTGACCACCCTGGAGTAAAAACAAAAGAATTCAACCAACGGATTTTAATAAGTTCTCATATAAGAAATTTTAAAATTATGATTATTATTGAAATACTCTTTATGAAAAGTAGCCCATTTAATTTTTTAAAAAAATTATATCAAATGTCTTTAAAAAAATTGATATAAAATGGATTAAAGGTATGCAAGAATTTATTGAAATCAATTGTCACTTCACCATTTGATATCATCTTTCATTAGTGGATATATTTAGTCCTACATTAAATAGATAAAACTCTCCTCTTATGGTCAGAAAATTTTTTATCTTTATATCTTCCCAAATTTTTTTAATTCAAATTTATGGACAAATTATATGTTATGAGAGTTATCAACATCTTTTAAATTATAAGACAATATGATAATTAATATGATGTTGACTTATATTTTATATTATTCAGATATGAATTTAGATAAAAAATTTGAAAAGTCTAATATTATGAATAAATTATATACATAGAGTTATTAGAATAAGCATCGGTGTTGAAGCCTTGGGACAAATTATATGTTATGAGAGTTATCAACATCTTTTAAATCATAAGATAATATGATAATTAATATGATGTTGACTTATATTTTATATTTTTCAGATATGAATTTAGACAAAAAATTTGAAAAGTCTAATATTATGAATATATTATATCCATAGAGTTATTAGAATAAGCATCGGTGTTGAAGCCTTGGGGCATCATTTCCCGCACAAAGTGATAATAATACTTTAACCTCTAATGATATTTATGGGTTGTTACACTAGTTATAACATGAATTATGTACTAGCGGTAACATCAAATGAAAATAATGAAGTGCTAGACTTCATTTTTCGCTTGTAGTTTTTTTTTTTTTTTGAAATAATGAAGTGCTAGACTACTTTTTTTTTTTTTTTTGTTTTTGTGAATGCTTGCAGAAAAATTTTAAACCCATGACATTGTCTCAATTCTCTCTCAAAAAGGTTTCAATGTGATTCGCATATATGTTTTTCATATGGAAAATTATACCATCTGATGTAAGAGTTATATAATTGCACCAATCTCTCGTACAATTAATAATTAATGTTCACATGGCATATAACATTATATAGAAGAGATTATATATTTGCAACATGACTCCCTTGACTTTGCCACCAAATGGAACATTTTAAATTTCATTATCTTAATATACCATTTATCAAGTGCAATGTTTTAATATTACTGACCATAAATTATTTATTATTATTTTTTATACATCTTTCACAATCAATGAGAAAAAATCTTATTAATATCTCTTTTCAAATTTTGAATTAAAGGAAAAATCTCCCGAATAGTGAAGTAAAGTTCAAAGGGAATTAGGGGAATGCAATGTCTCACTCACGTAGAATAATACATTTCAGAAAAAGGGCTGTGTATATATATATAAAAACAAACAAACAAACAAAAGAAAGTGATCGGCATCAATTAGGCCTACTAACGTCACGTGGCGTATGAAAGGTGGATCATTAGTGGCATATATGTTTTTCATATGGAAAATTATACCATCTGATGTAAGAATTATATAATTGCACCAATCTCTCATACAATTAATAATTAATGTTCACATGGCATATAACATTATATATAAGAGATTATATATTTGCAGCATGACTTCCTTGACTTTGCCACCAAATGGAACATTTTAAATTTCATTATCTTAATATACCATTTATCAATCAAGTGCAATGTTTTAGTATTACTGACCATAAATTATTTATTATTATTTTTTATATATCTTTCACGATCAATGAGAAAAAATCTTATTAATATCTTTTTGCAAATTTTGAATTAAAGGAAAAATCTCCCGAATAGTGAAGTAATGTTGAAAGGGAATTAGGGGAATGCAATGTCTCACTCACGTAGAATAATACATTTCAGAAAAAGCGATGTGTATATATATATATATAAACAAACAAACAAACAAAAGAAAGTGATCGGCATCAATTGGGCCTACTAACGTCACGTGGCGTATGAAAGGTGGATCATTAGTGGCCCAGCCCGCTCCTCAATTACTGATACGTGGGCCACAACCAACATTGAAATAACAATTTAAACCAACCAAGCAACCACGCCTTAAATTAGGTCCAAATTATCCATATGCATGAACCCAAACCAACACGTGGACCGATCGGTGATACGACGACGTAACTGTCAATCAATATTCAATTATTCAATTCAATTACAAAGTCGAAAAATTTCACTCCAGCCTCACTAGCCCCCCTCTAAAAATCTCCATGGCTGCTCCCCTGCTGCTCAGAGGCGTCCCGCTACAGCGCCTACGTCTCGCCGCCAGACTCCTAGTGAAGCCGAGCCGCCAGTTTTGCTTAGCCGCCGCTTCCGAGTCGAATAAGCCGGAGGAGAATGTATCCTCTACGGAGAAGACCACCTCAACACTGTTGACCGTTCAGCAACCGCCAACGTACCATAGGATGGACGATCCTGATTACAGGAAATGGAAAGATAAAGAGGAGGAGATTCTTCGTGATATAGAACCAATCATTTCTTTAGCCAAAGATATTATTCACTCCAACAGGTACTTGCTTCTAAATTCCATTACTTTTTTTTTTTTTTTTTTCATGTTATTTGTGCATGTATGCATGTGTATTGATTTTTAATTGTTGCTTGCTGCATTGATGATGCCATGACGAAGATAAAATAAAATTAAACCACATTCGAACTTCTCATACTAGAGTAGATGTTGCAAGGCATGTGTTCCAATAGAATCATCAAAACAAGTCCGCAATTTTGATTTAAATTGTTGTTTTTAATGTCTAGAAAAACTAGTATATTGGTTTTTAAACTTATGGAATTGGTCATTTGATAATCTAAATTATAATCGCATGTTATATGCTAGGATTCCTAATAAATGCCTGATTGTGTTTGGGAGTGCTAGAATCTAGGTCATCATAGTGTAATTCATCTTAAATCAGAGTTTAATTTGGATAGGTTTTCCAGCCAAAACCAATTTTCTAAAACCGAAATGTTGCTGTATTTTAACATTTATAATATTGCAAATACATCATAGGCACTCCCACGTTTCTGGTCATCGACCATGTTTTACTTTCAGCTTAACATCAATTAAGCGTACGTATCCTGCCTTGAGCTGCACACCACCTCAAAAGCACTTCTTGTCATGTTCAATGTCCTAGTTCAAGGCTGCCCTCTATTTTTCTTCACTGCTTTGAGTTGGAAACTAGATATAATTCATCACCAGTCTGCCTCTACTGTAATGAGGGAAAAAGTAAATTTCTAAGGGGATTATTACTATGCATATCACAAAGATCCATATTATGTCAATTGCCGTAGAGTTGATCCATTATCGTTAGAGATGAAAGAGAAGAGAAAAGACAACTACCAAAACAAACAAAGACCACTAGTTTCTCTCACTTGTTAAGTATGAATTTACTGACTTCATCATGGAATAATTTAATTATGTATTTGCTTGAAAGCCCGTTAGTTATACCCTATTGATTCCCTTTAAAGCACTTTGAATTTCAGGATTTTCTGTCTTTTCTATTTAATCTTTTAGTTGCCAAAAGCTTATTGACATGAAGAGTTAATCTCAGGGGAGTTCTCTGATGTACCTGAAAAAAAAGTTTATTATTTTTTTTAATTTCTTTATTATTTTTTTTATATAACAGGAAGTCCACATTATAGCCTAAATTAAAATTTAATGAATTAATATGTGTGGTTTAAGGGACTTACAAACATAAAACTCTTAAGTATTTGGACCAGGACTATAGATGGTGACTTTGTTTTTGGCTTCACCAAATGGCTCCACATAACTCATAATGCGTTTAGCTTGAAACTGTATAATAATTGGGAAAGTAAGTAAATAAAATATGGAGAAAACTTGTTAAATGTACTTTAACGTCTAAACTTGTGAGAGAATCAATGACTATAAAGGAACAATGCTAATTTTGAACAATTTTGCAAAACTTAATTGTGAGGCTTGTAGATGAGTTATTCAGCAGAGTCAAAAGCTAGGTCTCCATATCTATTGGCCATCTATAACTCATCCAACTTACAAACACTTGATATTCCTATTTTAGATTTAATAAACAGTTAATAATGAGACCGTTGACAACATTTATTAAAGTTAAAAAATAGATCTCATATTTTTATGTAGTGTCTGGATGCCAGGAACCCTTCATGAAACAAGTTCAAGAATATCATCAACATCATCATTGTTTTTCTTGCTTCTAGGTATAAGGATGGAGAACAATTAACAGTTGAAGATGAGAAAGCTGTGAGAAAGAAGCTTCTTGCTTACCATCCTCATTCTGAAGATAAAATCGGATGTGGCCTTGATTCTATTATGGTGAGTTTTAGTTTGCATTGCATATTATGGCATTCATTGCTATTTTAGCCAAGCTGCTGTAGATAAACACCACCTTGTTATGTTACACAGTCCAACTATCAATTTCAATATGCAATTTGGCCAAGTCAGGAATTGCTTCATGGATATGAAATATCTTAACTCAACTATATGCTTTCAAAGAGTCGTCTTCAAAACTCTTTATGTTTGTCTAGAAGAAACAGCTATGCTCTTTATTAATTATATCGTATGCAAATATTAGTTGCCATGCCTATTTTGCCGTCCAGGTTCTTTTTTTTAGTGGCCCTTCGTCCTAATTTCACCTTGACCTTGAGACTCAGTGCTTGCGCTGCATCACTGATTTTTTCCATTCAAGGTCCCATAAAAGGGGCTTTTGATATGCATCATTCATTATTCCTTTCATCAATTTGTGGTGCCTTCGTCTTCTCTATGAGTTAAAAAGCTACAAGGAAGTTATGTAATCTATTTGTTGACTAATGCCAACCGTGTATATTGGTTCTTTGGTACAATATTGATTAAGGTGCCATACTAGTTTATTCTAGCTATGAAGCTCATTTTGCCTCCGTTTATTTTCCGTAGGAATATTGTGTATTAGACCATTTGCAACACTTGGGGATACTAGTAGTTGGTCATCGTTGAAAAGGTCTTAGCTTCGAAACCTACTCATGGTTGGGTGAGAAAGAAGGGGTTTAGTCTATTTGGTGTAATGTGAAAAAAAAAAAAAAATTGCAAAACTTCTGTCAAATCAGAGTAGATGTTAAGTATTTAAGCATTTGGTGTGGCAAATCATCCTCATGGATATTTGATAGTTAAGTTGCATAGTGAGTTGACAATTGATTGCTTTCTTTACCGAGTATTTAGCATATAGTGGATTGTTTTGTACAACAGTAATTTTTAACTCCTGAAATGGCATAGTTCTTTATGAAGTTGAAATCCTTCTTCTAAATTAAAGATGAATTCTTTGCTAATATGTCTGCACATTCTTAGGAAGACAACACTGGATTGATTCATTATTCTCCAATCATAATTGGCTGCATTCTTAAATGCAGCAACAAACTATTGGGGGTCAATGTCAAATCCTTTGGCATTTTTTTCCGCTGTCTGCTCTCGTTTATACTGAATTAAGTAGTGAGCGACCTTATAAATCATTTACAGTGGGTGATCATCTTTATTAATTATTTACAGGAGCTAGTTTCTTTCCCTACCCTCAGTTTTAATTTTTATGTCTCAAGTACAATTTCCAAATCAGTTAGATATTGCATTATGCTGACCAATACATCAGTGAAAGTGGTCGTGTAGATTGTAATGATGAGTTAGAGAGATGGATTTAAAATGCAATAGGACAGTTATCTGAGCCAGTTTCAGCTTAGTCTGTTCTCATATCATGTATCTTACTGTGGCTAAGCTTGAAGAGGAATGAGCTTCAGCTTGAACTTTGGCTAGACCTATGATGCTACCCAAAATAAAACTCTTATTCAGCAACTATAAGGCCTTTAACCTGTAACTTTAAATGTTCGAACTCATGTTCCCTACTAGCTGAAACAACTATTCTTTTATAAGTTGAATTATTTCAATCAGTAAACATCAACAATAAGATAATTGGACACCAATGTGCACAGACATCTGTGCATGTACACTGGTTCAGTTATTTCAGTGGC
>CM034468.1:9954103-10264037 GCA_019925255.1 Litchi chinensis | reverse complement strand
AAACTTATGGTCATTTCAATTGCAAATATAGTTAGCTTGAGCTGAAGATATATAATTTGGATGGCTCAGCCCAATTAAAAGTCTTATTGTGCATGTTCCAGAAACCAGACAATTCGACTAGTAGGTAGGCACCTAAGATTGATCAATTCTTTATGTTTGACTTGTGGAGAAGAACATATTTGAATTTTCTCGAAAAGCATTTAATTTGTTTGTTTCCTTTTTCTTTTGAGTGGTGTAAATTTTCATGGTCAACATTAAATAATCGACAAATGTTAATGACTTAATTCATATATACAATGGTGTCAATACCTTTTGCCATTTTTAATTCATAGATGCAATGATGTCAATACCTTTTGCCATTTTTTTTCAAATTGCTTAAGAGATTTGTTGGGTGTTGCCTCGCATGTGATTGGCAAGTAGACTTGCAGGCAAAGCCTTTTGACCGCTGTCTGTCTCATCACAATTATCTGTCATTTGGAATACTCTTTTTGTTGAGTGTTTCTTTTTCGTTTTCCTCATATTTTTTCTTTCTAACTTGGCATTTATCATGAACAGAATTGATTATATTTTAATATTGGCTATGTATTTTTAACTACATGTGCTTACATGTTTATGTTGATCAGCAATCCTGGGTGTTGTCTCGCTTTAGCATATATTTTGTATGTTATGATGTAAATCTCTATGTTGTTCATGAGAACAAACTATTAGTGTGTTTAACTTCTTCTGTGAAGGTTGATCGGCATCCTCAATTCAGACACTCAAGGTGTCTGTTTGTCATCAGGACAGATGGTGGATGGATAGATTTCTCCTATCAGAAATGTCTTCGTGCATACATTCGAGATAAGTATCCATCTCACGCCGAAAGATTTATTCGTGAACATTTTAAGCGTGCTGGTAGGTAATATGTGTTATTGGTGCTGCAATATTGGTCTTTAACTACCATTTTGTGCCACTAGAAATTGCTTTGTATTAAAAAAATTTCAAGTTCCAATATGGTTACAGAAGCAGACAATCTGTATCAGCAACCTACATATGTAACCTAGATCTATTTATTGTCAATGTAGTAGATAATTGTTGACGGGCACTTCCAGACTTCCAATTTTGGTTACAAATGAAGACAAAGAAAATGATTGATACGAACTTCACTTTGTTGACTTGGGACTCCCCTTTGCCTGGCTTTGCATATATGTTGTTTACACAGTCCACTTTTTATAAGTTTCTAGGCAAGTTTCAGATTACTTAACACTTCGTAAAATGGCCCAATTTTTCGCATGATTAGAGAATTTAGAGCATTATTTTATTTTTCTCCAATACGACCAATTATTTCTGCTATACAATTTCAAAGACCATAATAGCGGTCAACTAGCATCATACCCCCATCACATCAAAGGTTCAAAGGGAATCAAGGTATATTCCACTGAAATTATCAGTGTGATGATCAAATTCTTTGCGCCACTTAGTTATCTTGTAAGGTTTAATGTTGATAACATCCCATTTGACTTTTGTTCGCATAATCTTTCTGACATTTTTATTGCCGACAATATTTCATTTAGCGATCCATCATCTCTGTCAATTGGATGGTTGGGAGATGAGGTCTGTCATATATCCACCGAATTTACTTGGTTTTTAAAAACAATTAGTAATTCAAACGAAGTAGTAAAATACCTCGAAGGCCTAAGGTGGTCCCCTCGTACCCCTGTATTCATTAACGTGACTTTGTGTAGTCAAAAGAGTCAAGCGCAGTTGCTAGCATGATCATTCGCTGCTTCTGAATTATCTACCTGTATGCTACTATTTTGGCAGACAAACATCTTTCTTCTGTGTATGCCTTATATCTGAGTGGTCAAGGCACGCATTGTTCAACACCACAGAGGATGCGGTTCACATGCAATCCTAAAACTCTACCAATCAAAGCCCAATTATTATGCAATTTTATCTTCGCAGAGGGCCAACGAAATGGTAATTCAGACCTTATTTACAGGAAGAATTAATATCAACGCGTGTAAACTACTGCAGAATCACAAACTCAACTTACTGGCTTACAATAATTACATGAAAATCAGTTCCAGTCCAGTTGCTCAAATTCTTGGCTATAGTAAGTAGAAAAGTTTTGCATTGGAATTCATAGGCGAAGATTAAAAAAGAGAAGTAAAGAATAAAGAGAGAAAAGCTACAGGTGATGGGTAATAAGAGGTCAACTCTTGCTCATCATCAAGTTACAAATTACAACCTTGCAATATCTAGTAGTTACCATCAATTATGAAAAAGATGTATACTCCATGCTATAATTACGGGACAAGCATGATCATTATATTGGGACTATTTGTGGGTGGGCCAACAAAACCAAAACTTAGAGGTTCTCCGCACAGCTGGATGAAGAAATCCATGTGGGGTCTCACTCAAAAAACCCACAACATAGCCCCACCATAATGAAAATTTTCTTAATTGGTACAACATGAAACGGGGCAAACCAACATGATCTCTTTGTTGAGAGCTCAAGGAAGATGATCCAAATCTTTCATTTGCATCAAGGGCAGTGAGTCTTACTTTACCGTAGTTTGGTCCCATCACCTAAACAGTTTGGCTATCAAATTTAGGTCTGTGGTTGTGTCTGTGCGGAGTAGCTATGGCTTGATGAGTTCCAATAAAGGTTTTATTTTATTTTTTTTAGCTTTCTGATTGAGATTGAAATGTGAAGGAAATCAGCCTCACACATTCTGATTCTGAACAAGTGTGTGATCTTTATCTGACTTTGACCAGATCGATGAAACAACTGGTAGTTGTTGTTTTAGTAACTTGAGATGAGACACCGACCCCCCCAAAAATAAAACGAGGAAAATTGAGAGAGAGATCATGTAAAAAGAAAGAATGAAAATGTGGAGTTAATATTAGAATAACTGAATACGTAGTAAATGAAAACAGTGGTATTTAAAAAAAAAAAAAAAAAAAACAGTGGTACAACCCTTTTTGGTGAGCATCGGTGCTATAGAGTCTCTGAGGCGTGGTGGGGTGTGCTGGAAACCAACACAACCACCAATTATTTCAATTTAAGCAAATTATCTACCACCTCATCACTGCCATTGATTTCTATTTCACCTGCTTTCACTAAGCCTTTTTTATGTCCTCTCAACGTACTCTCCAATCTCTCCAGTCTCATTTCTTGGGTATCGCGCCTGCAAAGAAGAGAATGAAAAAAAAAAAAGCAAAGCAATGCAAAGAAAGCAACATATCAAAACAAAAAACCTCACACGCGTCTCCAAAGCGAAACAACGTATACTTATTACAGTACTGGACTTTCATCGTGCACACGGCATTTACAGATTTCCTTCCTTCGTAACACAAACAAAGACAGCAATTCTAGACAAACAAACATGGCCGATCTCTCTCTTCAATTTTTTTTATTGTGTTGTCAGCTGTTAACATTATAGCAGTGGGCAGAGCAGACCCCTCTTTTTGCACAAAAGAGCAATTGACTTGTCCTGGTGGATGAGTAAATGGTGAAATTGTTTCTTCCCCTAAATTTATCCATCACATTATTATTACTACAGCTTTTTCCTTTGAAAAACAAACATAAAAGAATGACATGAAAAAACAAAATATAAAGAATGGTAGTGTTACTCTCGCCTGTTCTGCTGGAGCTTTCCCTTTGCATTAAATTCCACATAATAATACTACAATATTAGATTCCAGAGGCAAGGCATGCCTTTTGTTGCTTTTTGTTTAGACCCTTCTGCAAATTTGTAAAGCCAAGAATTCGTGACATTTAAAGTGCCTTGATGAGTGAATTTGTTAAGTTGAGAGTGACAAAGTCTTTTCTTCTTTTCTTTTGGGCTAAAACCACCAGTGAATTAAATAGACTAGTGGTATTCATTTTAGTGCCTCCTTGCATTTTTAAGGGTGACATTATGATCAGCTATATCCTTCCTCATATGAAGCCTATTATTGTTCACTTATATGAATCTAACTCGGAATTTACAATCATTACTTCCTTTTTCATTATTGCCCTCTTTTTTTTTTTTTTTAAATCAATCTAATGGCCTGGTAAATGTGCATTGAATGAAAAATAGATGTATGTTTATTAGTCAAATGCGTTATACATGTAAATCAAAATTTATCATTCAAAATCCAGATGTAAAGTAGGATGCGGCGCTTGGATTTTCTTTGATGGCTACTAATGCATGTGATCACTTATTACTTGGTATGCTTAAGATTTTGGATTCATTGCATATTCACCAATATTTTCGAACCCATCGCTAGTACGTTGGCCCATGAAACAGTTCGACTTAGTCTACACTTTCCTCTCTATCCTTCTGTCATTGCCAAATAGCACGATTTGAATTGAATAATTGGTGATTTTTTATCAGCTACCTCCTGATTTTGCCATCTAAACGTGTTTTAGCTAATTAATGCTTGATAACTGGTTGCGCATTTACTCATATATACATATATGTATTTTTTGAAGCACATTTACTCATATTGTACTTTTATGGTGAAGTGGGGTGTTGGCTAAATTTAATTTAATGTAATTTTAATCATATTTTGGTGAATTTATACATTTTGCTCGGTTGTAAGAGCAAAATTGTCTACTTCAAAAAAGAGACAAAAAAAAAAAGAGCAAATTGTCTTGCTTTCTGTCAATCAACAGTGGCATCAGATTCAGAGGTAACTTTCAAGCATCGGGGGCCGTGTTAGCTACTCCCTCCCGCGCCAGCGCCAGTTATATTTACCTGCCAGAAACGAAATGTGGAATTCATTGAAACGAGCGACAACATGTCTTCTACAACATGCGCTCACACATTCTTCATTTCCTTGTACACAGTTAGCGACCAACCATAGCCATAGTCTACAATCATGACCGTTGACGTCAACATCCGACGACGTGGAATGAGGCAAAATTAAAATCCGTCGAGTAGGGTCCATTTTCTTGTGGGGTCTTTTTGTTATGGGAGGGTACATGCGTCACGTGTCGAGTTATTGTGCTGCATGGCCCATGACTCAGGGTCTGGGACGATAAACACAGAACACTTTCTCCATTTAAAAATGAAAAAATCACCGAGAGAAACCCACAAATAAAAACACGGCCTTTGGTGTATGTCAGGTCCCCTTCTTCTCACTCTCACTTCTTTCACAAAGAGAAAAGAGAGGTAGAGAGAGAGAGAGAGATGGATCAAGTGAGGTCTTTAGGTCTTTAAGGCCTCTTTTTTTCCCTCTCAAATCTCTGGTGTATAATGAAACAAGATCTCGCCCTCTTCTTCTCAGAAGAAGATGATTCCACAGCAACCAAGCCCTGCATTTCTCTTGGACTCTCTCTACTGCTCTGAAGAGAATTGGGAGGAGGAAGTCAGAGGTGACTGTTTTGAACTAGATGAGAGTTACTGCTTTAGTGATAATAAACCAAATCCATTTCCTGTCTTGCTTGAACAAGATTTGTATTGGGAAGATGAGGAACTCTCTACTTTGTTGTCCAAAGAAGAACAAAACCAACTATGTAAAATACTACAAGTAAACCCATATCTGGCTAGTGTTCGTCGTGAGGCTGTAGAGTGGATGCTCAAGGTCAATGCTCACCATTCTTTCACTGCTCTCACTGCTGTTCTTGCAGTCAACTATCTTGATAGGTTCCTCTTCAACTTCCAGTTCCAGAGAGAAAAGCCATGGATGACCCAACTTGTTGCTGTGGCTTGTCTCTCTCTTGCTGCAAAGGTGGAGGAGACACAAGTGCCCCTCTTATTGGACCTACAAGTATGCTTCCATATATTGGATCTTTTGTGTTCGATGATGTTTTTTATTCTAGGAGTTTTTTTTTTTTTTTTTTTTTTTTTTAAGTTTAATGTGGGGTTGTTTTGTTTTTTGTTTATTAGGTGGAGGAGAGTAGATACATGTTTGAGGCCAAAACTATCCAGAGAATGGAGATTTTGGTCCTCTCCACACTCCAATGGAAGATGAATCCTGTAACCCCACTTTCTTTTCTTGACTACATTACAAGGAGACTTGGATTGAAGGACTATCTTTGCTTCGAATTTCTCAAGAGATGCGAGTGTCTCCTCCTCTCTGTCATTTCAGGTAACCCATCACAATCTCTCATTTTTGTCTCATTAATGGATTTATTAGTATAGTCCCTCCTGTAAAGTAATGATTTTGTTCTAAAAATTTGTCTTCCAAATGTGATGTCCAGATTCTAGATTCATGCATTATCTCCCATCTGTAGTGGCCACTGCAACATTACTACACGTTGTCAAATGCTTAGAACCCTGTCTTGGAGTAGAATATGGAAAGCAGCTATTGGGCATGCTTGGAATCGATAAGGTTGGTGTCCTTTTTATTATTATTTTTTTCATGTACCTTGATTTGTACATTGAATTTGTTAATTCGAATATTTATATTGATCAAAACTTGATGGGTATATATAAACAGGACAAGGTGGAGCATTGCAGCAAGCTGATAATGGAATTGGCAGTGGGAGTAGTCCATGGCAACCAATCCAATAAACGCAAGCTGAATTCCATCCCAGGCAGTCCAAACGGCGTTATGGATGTGTCGTTTAGCTCAGACAGTTCCAATGACTCATGGGCCGTGGCACCATCTGTGTCCTCCTCACCCGAGCCTCTCTCCAAGAAATCTAGGACGGCTCAGGACCAGCTTCTAGCAAGTCTCAACCACTCCACTGCTGATTTTCTCACCATTCCTCGCTAGCTTCTGATTCACCTTCCCTTTCGTTTTTTCTTATGGACTATATATATATAGTCTCTGTAATAATTGACACTCTTCTCTTCTCTCTTTTTCATTTTTTTCCTTATATGCAAGTTAAATTGCTTACCATCTCATGCAATTCCTGACCAATGTCCCATTGAGGCACGTACGTAGGACCGATTTGAACATCGTGTTTCATGTTCTGGGCAATGATGGTCATGGAGATTCGGAGCAGAGATGGTTTGCATTTTATCCGGACGAGAGTTTTAAAGAACATGAACATAGCAATGAGGAATCCCTCGTATTAATATTTACTTAAATTTATCAGTCCTTATTTTTATGAACAGAATATTTTTTATTATATAACTGTTACAATGCAAGACTTAATATAACATTTAATATAAACGGCTAGAATACAAGATTTAATTATAAAATATTCATGATTCATTGTTTGCAGAGAATCACAGCACAGGCTTTCAATTACACAAATAAAATACAGATAGTAAACTCGTATCTGACATGAAAGATTGTCAGGAAAAAACAAGAGGGAAATACATAGGAGAATTTTTTTTGTTTGCATGTGAAGGGAAGAGGAAGTTGTCGGCCACTGCCATTTCTTGGTATAGTTTTTATATGATTATTGCTTCAGGTTTGACCTCGTTTGAAGAGCTCATTTTAGACTGTTTGAAAGGGGTGAAATGACTGGGACTGAGTGCGAGCTACCCAGCTGTAAATGCCATCCATTTCGATATTGGTTTTTTATTTATATTTTTGTAACATACAAAATATGCTTTACAGTCCCCAGTCCCCACCTATGTGTATGGTCGCTGACTCTCTGATCCGCCTTTGCTGGCTCTGCACGCAGGACACAGTTCAAAAGAGAAGAAAAACCTTCCCTCCTTGTTCAGGACTATACTACATAGCTCTCATTTTCATTTCCAGTATCTAGAACACATAAATGGGAATTATGTATTAATGACTTGTTTCATTAATGCGTTTATATAAGTGAGTGATTCTTCTTTTCTTACTGTGATAGTGATAATGAACTGCACAAGAAGATTTCTGTTCCCCTAATCTATTGTTTATATGTTATGATCACTGATTAAAGGGAAGTTGTACAATGTCTTGCTACTTAATAATTACATTATAATGTTTTTTTAGATAGGGAATTATGACTTGTGGTTACTTAATGGTCACTATAGATTAGGGATCGTATGTTTTCAAGCAGCAAGTTTGAACTCGGAGGCAGATGTGGATCGTAGAG
This sequence comes from Litchi chinensis, assembly GCA_019925255.1. Lineage (NCBI taxonomy): Eukaryota > Viridiplantae > Streptophyta > Magnoliopsida > Sapindales > Sapindaceae > Litchi > Litchi chinensis. The sequence goes on along the minus strand of CM034468.1, from coordinate 10,256,083 downwards.
TCCAACTTAATGACTGACGAGGTAAAGTCAATGAAAGCTACCATTTATAATGAAAGGCATTCATACTACGTTGAAGTGCATATGGAAATTATTTGCTTAAATATAATAAAATACAAGAAGATGAGAAAGAAAGGCACTTGAAATTATTTTATCCACAAAAAGAATTGGAAAGAAAGTAATGACCTACTAAGTCAATATACATAGTCTCTTTTTATTCTTAGTTTTTATGCAAATGCACATATAATTTGACATCTTTCAAAATAAATATATATAATATTTGAAATGATACCCTTGTTTTGATGAAATTTTTTGGACCGTCGTCCAATGTAGTTTAATGATAAAAAATACTCATTTAACTTAACAATGTTCCTAAATTTGAGTTGTATATATCATAGGTAGTATTTAATTAAATAAAATTCTTGAAACTTATAAAGAAATTCTCCTTTTATTTAAACTTGTGAAGGTCTTTTATTAAAACTTCTATTGTCGTTATATATTGTGAAAGGGTCCTAAATTATGGATCTATGTATTTATGATTAGTTATAGTTATATATAATTCTGAAGATATGGGTCATGAAAGAAAGATTTCTTCTATCACTGCCTAATGTAGCTTCGTAATAGAGATAGTCCATCTAATCTGAAAATATTTTATATTCGAATTATTATATTGTAGATTTTATTTAAAAATAATAATAATAAGAAGAAGAAAACAAAAGATTTTGCCTGACATTTGTGTTAAATATATGTTAGTTAAAGAGTTCTTTCACCGATGTTATATTGGCCAAGTTGAAAGAAATAGGAAAGAAAACCTAACATCTCCTTAGCCAGAAGAAAGTCATTCCCCTTACTAGTCAAGATTTTCCTAACATGAGCTTAAACAAATTGTCCAAGTCAATCGATCTTGCTTAAGAATTGTCGATACTAATAAAAAGACAACCACAAGAAGGTCTGCATGTGCTTTCTACAACTTTAAACTAATAAAGGGAATCATGACTTGGCTTTATTCTCCAACGCTTAAATTAAATGTAACACACCTCTCTAGATTTCTTTCTAAATTTTACTTAAATCTAACAAACTCACTACCCTTATGGTATTTTTATATTTCTTATACGCACCGTGACTATCGGAGTATTATAATATATAATGTCATCCCGTTTTCGCCCATAATGACCATGTCATGTAGAGGCTCGTCAGCCAACATGCTCCAGTGCAATTTGATAATATATATAGGATCCTTTAATGGGTTCTGATTTTTGAATTACAACACGTTACACGTAGGCTTGTCTTTAATTATTTGTAATTGTTTTTGTACAATATTACTAGTCTTCATGTGGGGATTCGTAACAAAGATGAAAAACCCTTTAAGCTTTCTTGTAGAATCTGCCAATTTTGATTCAAAAACAAAAATAGAAAAGATAAAAAAGAAAAGAAAAGAAAAGAAAGAAGAAGGCTAAAAAAGTACAGGGATTAAGCCGCATTAAGGACATAAAGGAGGAATAAGAGAAGATTAAAAAAGATTTCGGATACAATTAGATCCAGCAAAAACACACCAATTAAAAAGGAAAAAGGTGAAAGGCGTGAGAATGTTGAAATCGGGGGACAATATCTTTTGATTTTGTTTGAAATGTCTTTGTTCCTTCTTTGGTCTTCTTTGGCTTTTGGTAGTTAGAAGTGTATACACTGTAGCATATTTCAACCTAAAAAGATAAAGGAAATAAGGACAATGATAAGATATGATATATATATATATGCATATGTTCTATGAATATGAATTTATGGATCATTAGATTGAAAGGAAAGATGGTAATTGGTTCCAGCGAAATGTCTTCTCATTCCTTTGTGGACAACTGCCAATCTTTAAGCTCCACAAAGCTCACCCTCACCACACCCTTTTGACCTAGCGAGAGCATTAATGTTTTAATTAAAGTTCAAATATTATAAAAAGACTGGACTTTGTTCACTGTGGCAGCAACCACATTTCCACCTCATGTAAACCAACTCATGCCCTCCCATCACACAGTCAATATATATATTATTAATGGAACTAATTTAGAGGACTATCAAAACTATACGGGGATGAAACATCAGTTACGTGACTCGAAAAACAACTCCTATATGATAGAGGTCAGTTCACACAATGGTAAAAGGATGGTCTACAATAAGGTGAGAAAACAGCCACTATAAAGCTGCAGTACATGGGTATTAACTAGTTCATTGAGGCTACAGTACATGGGTATTAACCCAAGTTCATAATGAGCTTGGGTGTGTTGCGTCCTACCACCCGGTCAACCATGCCCTCCTATCACACAGTCAATAGTTGATGACCAAACATGTGAAATCATTGATCCATTCATTTATAGTTTTCAATGTGTGGCAAGAATTAATCATGTACTTGGATATACGAGAATGTTAGATTGCTTTGCAATAAAAGGTTTGCATAGTAGTATAAATATTTTAGCATAAATAATATATTATTGTATAAAAATTTGTTTATATTCCATGCTTAATTGATGTGATGAATTTATGTACTACAAGTCTACTACACCATCGTTATATAATATCAATGTTTAATGTAGATAAGCGTAGCCAGCCATAATCCAATGCTAAGGTGAGTTATGAATTTTTTTTTTTTTTTTTTAATGAACCTTTATGCATAATAAATTTCTGGAATGCATGATTAATTAATTGAAAAATATGTAAAACTACACTTAATAGCATATCTTTAACTCTCGTAATATATATTTCAAAATAATTACATCATAACAATTTTATATACATATTTAAGTAAAAGTCTATATTTATTATTTGAATTATAATTAATATAAATCATATTTAATGGATTACAATAATGATTAATATAAATGATAATAATGAATTAATATCATTAAAAGCACCAAAAGATCTAAGGACTTAAACAATACAATAATAATATTTTACACCACAAGAATTTTACAAAGCTATCAATCAAAGATCCAATTCTTAATCGAGATAAGCATTACTAAAAACTCGATTTTAACTCTAAGACAATTTACAACCAAAGAATAAAAAGATAAACATGGTTTATTTTATAATTGATTATATTTTACAACCAACAATATTTCCAATAAATCAATAATTATATAATTAAATTTTGTTCACTCTAAATTGTATATGATAATACAAAAGTTGAGTACAATTTTTAAAAATAAAAGGTATTTGATTTTTTTTTTTTTTTAAGGTAAAATAAAGATTTTTTTAATAAATTTATTTATTTTTTTAAAAATACCTCCTTAACAAAATGTTTTAAAATTTTCCTAAAATAATTTTTAAAATTGGGCTAGGGTAGGTACAATTCTACGCCCCCATATAGACGTGACAATCATCTTATATTTTAAATTAAATTATTTAAGCAAATCTTTTAAAACAACAGTACCATGGATAATTTGGTATGAATCTGCCACCACTTATTTATTTATTATTTTTTTACAATACAAATACACATTATAATTGTCGAAACTTTTTCATCTAGAGCTCTGAAGTACAGGTCGGGCTATTACTATTACTACTATTACTCCCTAATTGTGGGTGAGAGCTATTAATGTATAGTAGAAAAATTATTCACAAATTAATAGAAATTTTTAATAGACTACCCATATTTATGGACTATTAAGAAATTATCTACTTTATGGATAGAGATTGTTGAACCCAACCTTTTGCTTATTGACAAACAAGCTGGGCTGGGCGAGGGTGCACCCATGAGGCACTCTACTTCAAAGCGAGTCTACCACCACTTATTAGGTGGATTGGTAGTTTTGCTTGTATACAAAGTCGTTAAGGCTGATGAGTAATGACTAGTATACTCACCCATTTATTTGGTGGATTGCGCTTGCTATTTTTATACTAGAACAGATTAAAATGCAACAATATGATTCAAATTCGACGGCCATTTAATTCATGCCAGAAATCACTTTTTCACCAACCGGCATCCGAATCACTTCTTGCGGCCTAACTCCAAAGAAGTTTGTCCTACTTGTAAAATGTATATGGTCCACTTGGACACATGTAATAATAGTAACCATTAATAAAGCTTATATAATATAGTGACAGAAAGTTTTCATGCACGGTGAATAACACTAATTAGCTACACAAGCATAAGAATAGTGAAAAGAAGTTGAAAAAAACTGAGAGAATAATTGGGGCTGAAGGCTAAAAATTATGTTCTCACTATGTATGTTTGAATTGTTTACAACCTCCATTTATAGGGAATCCATCTACTCTTGATGTGTCATCCCCGTTTGAGAATATAATTTGTCCTAGCTGGAATAACGAGATGTACACTTATGTTTAATTAGATCCTTTTTCATTTAATTTATGTTAAGAAAAACCCGATATGTTCGGACATGAGGATAATTATTTCCGTTTTTACTCTAATCCCTCCTTCAATTCTCTTGCTTTTAAGCAAGAGCCTATATTTTTATTTTTACCATCCTCTTCATTAGTAACCTTGCCTTTTAGGTAAGGCTAGGTTTAATTACCAAGTTCGTGCCTTCAGTGGCTCCTTTTCTTGCTAGTGTTTGTTTTGATTTCCAGTTGAAGTTCTCATGGATGTTGATCTTTTGTTGTTGGTCGTCACTTCTTTGTGTTCATCCGGTTTGCAGCCTATAACACTAGTTATCCTCTTGTCCAAACATGCTAGATTTGTCTTTACATACGTTAAAAAATAATGATAGACATCCAACACTTTTATCCAATATATTTATCCAACCTTATGTGGCAGATGATATATTATTATATTTTTGGATTTGAGGTTGACAAAGTAATTGATATGAAAATGACATTTCAACTACTATATAGGTTTGGATTAAAAATTGAATATGAATGTTGAATGTCAATCATTATCCTAAACTAAATGAAATAGGAACAAAATTGATTTAGTGTTCAATCATAGATGTACATATCATTATTCCAGCTAGGATGAATCATGTACCCAAACGGCGATGACACATCATTAGATGGATTCTCTGTAAATAGGGGAACGTACATAGAAGAGAACCTAATTTTTAGAATTTACTCTTACTTCTTTAACTTCATTTCATTACTCTTATCTTTGTGTAGCTAATTAGTGTTCTTCACACTCACCTGTTTATGTTGATTTAATCTTCATCAGAGCACAATGAAACTTGTATCATTTTGTGTTTAGAATGTTTATGATTGATAACAGAAAAAAGTATTAATTAATCATAAACCATTGATTGTATTGACGTCTTGCAAAATACTTTAAATAGAACACAGCAAATATAGAAAATGAATTAAATTCGTTAGTCACATCTAGCATGTAAATGTACATTTATTTAGCATATGATTAAATTTTGGGAACTCAACCATTTAGAAGAAAATAACAGACATTGATATGCATATAGAAATTTATTCTAGGAGACGCAAAAACACACAGGTATTTAATGGAACACGCTAATTGATACGACAAAAATCAATTTGTACAAAACATCCCTCAGTTACTCTATCTAGGCGCCATATTTTTCGCAACGCTAAGCATACATGATTGGAACATGATGAGTCTGACTGATTTCAAAATAATACACAAATACACAAATAACAAATCCTCCTCTGTAATTTGCTAGAGTACCGATATTAATGAAGAAGCAGGCCCACTATACTGGGACAGTCGTTTCATGGGAAGAAGAGTAAGAGGACAATTTTATCAATCTACTCGCCAGGAGGTGCACATTCCATACGTGACCGGTATAATTGTGAAGGACCCTTCTATCCTGACCGAAAAGATTGTAATAATATACGCATGTTCTATGCGGGTTTGGTTCAAGAACATTAGATAGTGTAGCTAGAGAACCACAAGATGCGTATCCAATGGGGCTGGGGTCTGCTCGTCTCGTTTTGCATGTCACTGTCTCGGTAATGCCAAACAAATTATTCTGTTCCTTTCCAGTCCTGCAATTGCAATACCAGGTCTCTAATAAAGGCGCAACCCTAGCTATTAGTTTCTCTGTTAATCTATCTGCATGGGATCAAGGGAGTAACAAATAATGCGGTTAAATAAAGCCTGCGCTTGTGGTCACATGTTTACAATAACTTAGTAGAGTTGAGGTCTTAAGTTTAAATTCCTCTCCTCTAAATTAAAATAAAAATAAAATAAAAAAATCCTGTGGTTGGTTTCTTCACATTGTCCAATTAATTATATCTTTCAATCTCCTCATGGACCCAAAACTCATGGTTCGTCTAATCGATAAAAACTATTGACAAATTGCTCCAACTTGTTGCTAACTAGTTTATCAGGAAGAACAAAATAAATATCATAAGGTAAAAATGCAATGCAAATCAACTGTATCTAGAAAGACCTTAATGTGCATATATTCTTCTATGTGGCCCATTCATGCTGTTATTATTAGATTTTGAACGTAAATTCTTGCTTTCAATATTCAATTGAGGGATAATAAATGTGGTAGTAGATTTGGGACAGGAGGACTCATTGAGGAAAACATCAAAAGAAAAGCCGAGAGACAGTTATTGTGATCGAGTGCAATGCAAGTGTGCAGTGTGGTCCTGTGGTGGGGTAAAATGGCTCATTGCCTCTTTCATTCATCTTTGGATATATAGTTCACACTGATTTTCATCTTGGTGGGGCCTTGTGGTATTATTGTTTTATCTAATACAACTAATACAAGACCTCCAAATGACCTGTATGCCTTGAATGTCCCTTTCCAGGCAGAGCGGAAAAGAACATTGCTACATTTTATGTGTCTCTTGTGTTGCAGGGTTTCCCCAAAAATCATTAAAATTGGCGGCAACTAACCATGTGCCAGTGCAATGCCGACAGTGCTCGGTCTATTTTGGTAGCCTAGACTGTCGAACCCCATCAATTTTCTCTGAGAATTTGAATTATTCTTTGGACTTTATTAGGAAGATAGATAAGCAACTATCAGCATTGCATTTGGTTGTATTTGAACCAGGATAAGAGGTTCTAAAGATCCATGCATTATTTTCTAAGAAAAAGATAAAACTGTCAATCTCTGAGAATCCAACCAGCCTCCAGTTAGAATCTATTTTATGTACAGTTGATTTTTTCTTTTTTTTTTTACCTATTTACCTTTTGACACGTCGACAATTGTCATAAAACTCTACAGTATGGTTCAAAATGCTATTCCTAAAAAGCGGGAGAGGTCTACCCATATTGATTGGGAAAATTATCTTATATTTTGGAGGATCGGCCCTCAAACCTTACCCTCTGCTTTTTGAGAAAGCTCGGCAGGTGAATTGGTGCTACAAAATTTGTTGCAGGGGTTGGTCTGTACAGAACTGAAATCTGCATGCACGAGATTAGATAATTTGCACTCCTTCAAAACCGTAAGTAGATCCTCAATAGGAAATATTTTGATAATTCCTAACAGTGTCTTTAAGAAGGATTTTTTTTTTTTTTTTTATTTTTTGGAGAAAAGGATTGTCCTCAAGTAATATTATTAAAAAATTGATATAATCAGATGTACTTCTCTCATATCATATTAGTATAATAATGACTATTTTAAGCATTTTAATAAATATGTATAATATTTTTATAAGATTTAATTATTTATTAGTTTTAAATAAAAATTTAATTTAGTAATAAATAGCGGTGATTATAAATTTTGACATTCTAAAAAATTTATTTGGACGTACACTTAAAAGAGGTGCATATAAATTTTTACGATTATAAATGTCACCACTCCAAGCTTAAACCAATTCCTAGGCCCAATTTGCCCCGGTTAGTAATGACAGGTCAACCTAGTAAAAAGGCCCAGATTTTGAACAGGTAGACTCTGCTGCTGGAAATCCCGAGAGTAGGCTATATTTGAACAGACAAACTGACCCAATTTATTTGTTGATAATAATCACTAAATTAGTTAAATTTAAATTAAAATAATTAAAAAACTATTTTAGCTGGTAATTTTTGATTGAATCACTCTCACCATTCTCGCTATTTTGACTAACAAGTGTGAAAATTCGTGTTACTTTTTGGTTCAAGAAGAAAATTATTTCCTTAATCATAAATTAAATATTAAAATAATAGAAGAGAGAATTTGGTTATAATTTTCTTACTCTCTACATTTGGCTATAATGATTCAATTTTTTCAAAATAGTTAATACTATGGAGAGTGGTTGAAATCAATAAAATATCACATTATAAGCCATTTTGTGAATAATGGATACCGATTGGAGATACTCATAAATAATTGAAAATTAATATTTAAGACTTATAATAATTATTTTAAGAAAGAAGATATTATTTAAAATTTATAGTTACGTTCTCACATTTACTTTTTCAATCACCAATCTCATGCTTTAAATAAATTAGGGAAAAAATTTTAAGAGATAATCCAAATCTAAGTAAGAAAGGCTAGGGACATCCTCCATCCAAACAACAAAGCAAACTTGTCTAAGTTGTGAGCTACAAAGAAAAAATTCTAAGTTAGGAGAACCTACCTCGGAATATAACATAATGTTGTTGCTTTTCAATAATAATAATAAAAGACATCTTATAATTATGTATTTAATTGTCAAAAATTATGATTTAGTATATGGACCTAGAAGCCCATCGGTGAAGTTCATAGTTAGCCCAATTGGCTTTGTTGTCCTACATAACTTGGGCTTATGTGTCAATTGGATGGCTTAAAGCGAGAAGGATCAGATGAAGCCCAATGCCTTATGGGTCAATCAACCAATAGCTTGAATGGCCCAATCCATACTTTCGCCCTATCAAGTTAGGTTAAATCTACTCTCTTGGGTCAGCTCATGGTTCGGATGACGACCTAGAATCAAACCCTATTTATGAAGTTTAGGAGTCAATTCCAAAGGTTCACCTTCTCGTTCCATTTATAATATGATTAACTTTATTCTCAATAAAGAATCTTTCTTGAAAAGTAATATGGAAATAATCAAAACAGAAAGTTGAACATTCAGGACCAAGGATCTAGAGATCAACTAAACATCCCCTAGATCCTCAAAGATACGATCTTTCTAGTACATTTAAACTAGGAAGATACCTAAAAGGGGAGGATCCCTTTGCCTATATAAAGGATCCTTAACTTAAAGGTAAGGATCATTGCATATACACACAGAAAATCCTTCCTTTTAAACGTCTTGCCAAAACCCCTCCGAAGTTTGCCTTTTGGTCAGAAAACACCTCCAACCATGATGGATTGCTGCCATAAGCCCTCTCCAACATTAGATTACTTCTCATCTACTACCTTTGTCCTTTATATTTTTATTTTGTTTCCTTTGTTCTATTTCTCAAATTGTTTATTGACTTAAGTATTGAAATGTCTACAGTTGGCAATTTATCGATGTCTAAATCACTCTCGCTTATTTGTCTGATCTATGCAGGATATGAGTTGCCGAGTTCCAAGAAAGTTGACAAGCAAGGCCAACTTCACGTCAATATACTATCGAACGATCCCACTATAATGTAATCATTTTTTCATTAATATATTTAGTGATATTCAACATGCATAACAAAATGTCAAAAAGGAAAATAAACACACATAAATGTGAAATTAGTTTATAATTTACATTGATGAATCGAAAGACCATTGCTTTAAGGAAGGGTTAGAAAATAGTGATTTAATCAATTTTTAGAGGTTATTTGTTTTTTCCAACGCTTTAATGGATGTAAATTAGATTTATTAAATTATTTTGTTTGATTTTATTAGCGGTAAAACAACTTAAAAATAATAAAAAAACAATTGAAATTAAAAAAAGAAAATCTAACCTTTTTCTTAATGTCAAATGTTAAATTGCATTTAACATATTTTCTTCCAAGTCTGCTATTTTAACCATAATATATTTTCAATTTTATTGTAATAATATCTTGAGCAAAATCTTTTGTTATAACTGTTATGGACAAAATCTGCAGCAGAATGAGGAGCCCAATAGATAGCCCAATTGCAAAGGAATATGTGGGCCCAATTTGTCATTCAGGGCCCGGTTCAAACAAGCCTCGCTCAGCAGGCCCATTGGCCGGTTTGAAATGGAAATTTAGGCCTACCATCCATTATCACGCAACTCGGCCCGACAAGCCCATCGGACAGATAAAGGAAGCAACAAATGAATTAACTACCATGCACCACGTGTGAGAGACAAAAGCGGAAGGTGCAATGCAGTTTGGACGTGAGCTTGAACATATGCACAGAAAGTGCACGTCAAGTGGAGAATGGAGTTGTGCAAACTTGGAGGGGAAGACTCGAGGTCTATAAATAGAAGCTCCTTCTTCCTTTGAAGAGACATCTAGAAAAAGCCTTGCAAAGACACTCAGAAATTTCACCAGAACCGCCCCAAGCCCATTTCAACCATTATTGCTCAAGATTCTTTTGCAAGTTGTTACTGCTTCAAAGAAATCTAATCAACGGATTAGAAACTGTTACCTTACCCATTACAATAACCTAATACTTTTATATAATAAATAAAAACTAATTGTCCCGGCTATATTTTCTAGAGAAAAAAAAAAGAACTTGAAAGTTGTGGTAAGTTGTTAATATTTCAACACCATAACATCCCTTATATTTTTTTAAACAATATATAAAAACCATTTATACATTATTATTATTATTATTTTATCATATCTCAATTCATAGGAGATATTCGGTCAAACTTTCATTGTATTTTTCTACACCATTTTTATTACACCACAAGTTCTTAAATTTTTAATGTTAGAAATTTCAAAAATTAATTGTTAAAATTGTTTTATCATAATTACAATTTTTTTTAATAAATTCATTAAAAAAATTTATTTAAAAACTTCTTTATTTTAGTAGACTGTCACTATTTAACAGTTTTATAAAGGTGAACCCAAAATTGACCCATTACATTACTCTGTTAATTGTTTACCCATTAGCAACTTGATTCAATAAAATTAGACTCTTCAGTCATCAACCTTTTTGTTTTCCAGTAAATTTGGGTCAAAGTTGACGGTTGCGTGAAGGTTTGTCGGACTTTACTTGATCATTACAATTTACAACGAATGAACGAAATATGCAATTACCTTCGCAAAGAAAGAAATGGGTTTATTCCAGAAATCTACTAGTAACATAAAATATTCTGAAAATTTTAGTAGTCTGAGAAATTAGTAAAGAGGAATTTAAAGTACAATTCCTGTGGACTGTATTTGGAATCTAGAGATGTTAATGTGATTTGCGTGGAACTTGGAACCTGATTTTCCTCATTCATTTGGAAAAGGAATCAAAACCAATTTAGCGGCCATTCTTTCACTTTTACTTTGGGTCATAATGTTAATGGCATGAATACATATTGCACAATTGTATTAAACTCCGAGGTGTGGTTAAAAGGAAATTAAAAAATCGAGCCCAAAATGTTTCTTGTACGGGCTGTCTATGCATTGTTGTAGAAACCTTTCTTTTGTGGAATCAGATACTCAGTTGAAGTATTGAAAATGCCTACCGATATCAGACGGTGAAACCTTTTTAATCGAACTAGAATGTCCGTGGTGAAGCCCTTTTAAAATATGCTGACAACTTTAATAATCTGAGAAATTAATAAAGAGGAATATAAAGGACGACTTTTCTGGAGTGTACTTAGAATATAGAGATGTTAATGTGAATTGCATCGAACTTGGAACCTGATTGTTCCCATTCATTTGAAAAGGGAATCAAAACCAAATTAGAAGGTACTTCGGAAAAAAAAAAAAAAAGAGAACCAATTTAGAAGCCATTCTTTTCCTTTTACTTTGGGTCAAAATGTTAATGGCATGCATATATATTGCACAGTTTTCTTAAACTGTGAGTTGGCTAAAATGAAATTAAGACGCATAAAAAAAAAAAAGAAATTAAGCCCAAAATGTTTTTTGTATGAATTGTATTATATGCATTGTTATGGAAACAAAAAAACTTCATTTTAATCTATGAGGTATTGAAAATTATTAAGTTTTTATAGTTTTTTTGGAAATAACTCCTTTTATCCCTAAAATTTTTAAAAATCTTCAATAAAACCGAAATTATCAATCAATCAATGGTCAATACAGATAGATAGTTTGGGTGAAAAAAGTAAGATGATCTTTTTGTATGAAAAGTTTAGATCGTGACGTGTGAATGACTAGGATTTTAAAAATCTAAAATCAAAAATCAAAAGGAAAACAACATTGAATCATGAAGATCAATAATTAGGTCAATGCCAAACAAAGATCAAATGATGGATATTTCTCCAAACAAATCTATTGTCACTTCCCTATTTCAATGTCAGTTCATTGTAGCTCCTACTACCATGAAATGAGAAGTCCATTGAAAAACCGACCATGAGTCTCCATCTCTATGATGGAGACCCAAAATTGAGGTCAACCAAATTGAATCAATTGTGAGTGTGTGTGTGGGTTGCCTGTGAATAGAAGATGATGATGGGAGATCAAATTGAATTAGTTATGTATGTGTGTTGTGTGTGAATGGAAGATGATGATGATGATGGACACTAGATTGAATTAGATTGTGTAGTTTGTGTGCATAAACTGTGAAGATGATGAAAATGATTTTGGTGTTTTTTAACATATGTGTTTTAGGGGATTTTCGTGAAGATTGATTTTTTTTTTTCCTGTTTTTCTTTTAGAAAATTGTTTGACTTTTTTACAATTAATCTCCATTGTCCATCAACATGATGGATGATGATGAATGGTAAAGATTTCACTTGAAAAAAGCCAACTATTCCAAAAAAATTATGTTTCATTTTTTAGTTTTTAAAAGTCATTTTAAAAGAAAAATAAGAATAAGATCAAACGACAAATTTACCCTTTGGACACTTAACATCAATAGACTTAAGGTAACGATGAGTGGGTAATTTATAATAAAATTATAAAGTTTATTCTGTCGACACATGTTTTTGAACTAGATAGTTAATTTGTAATTTGCTATAAATAAATAGCTACAAATGAGTGTATTTTGGTCAATAAATCATGTCAAAGTGATTTGGATAAAATTGTAATTTAAAAACTCTATCCATGGGCATTGTGGACAATTTAATTTATAAATTGATTGTTTTATCAGGGGTAACATGATAATTTAAGTGTTACGAACCATCATCAACTACAAAAAAGTTTTCTTACTCATATTGTCTCAATTGACTATCAGTTAACTGATGGTTTGAACTTTTTTGAAGAGTTTTGGAAACTTAAAGGATGAAAAGAGTTATTTTTAAAATAGTTTTAAAAACATAATAGTTTTTGATACTTTAAAGACTAAAATAAAATTTTCCTTATAGAAACCGTTTTTGTGGAATTAGATACCTAGTCGAAATATTGAGAATGCCTATCAGTATCACATGATGAAACCTTTTCAATTGAACTAGAATGTCCGCGGTGCGTACTGGCCCTGATCCACGAATGGTACAGGCCATACATAAGCCTTATAAGAGCTCTACGCTTTGGGCGTATACTTCGGCTTTAGGGTCAAAATGAAAGACTGCATAAAGACTGTATTATAAGTTTAGGATTTTGCTACAATATATGTGAATGTTTTTTTGAAATGGATTTTACTACAATATTGATTCTATAACTGCATAGAGACAATTATAAGAGAACAATTTTTATTTTATTTTTTATTTTTATAAACCCTTCTAATCAAATCTATCGGCTATTAATTGATCCAGTAATTATATGGAAACTTTATAATGATACCGCTTGATAAGTCCAAGCAAAATAACTATTTATTAACATTTATAATAAAATTCATTAAAAATTAATGTATATGTTATTTCGTGTCAAATAAATGCTATGACAAAAAATACCTAATTATAAATAATAAATTGAGATATATATATAAATCACCATACAAACATTTGAAATGTTACTGCATTTTAATAAAATAATCAAATCATAATTATTCGCACATTATAGTAATTTCAAGTAAATTTAAATAAATGATAATCTAACAAATAAATAAATTATTAACCTTCAAATAACATGATGTTAAAGTACATTTGTTAAAATCATCCTGATTAAAAAAACAAAGGGAAAATCCCAAAAAGCCTACTAATTTTTTATAGATTATCCATTTTTCCTAATATTGTTTTGTTATTATCCAAAATACAGCATAATTTTTTAATAAACACCCAAAATACCCTCTTAAAGCATATGAAATGACAATAATACCCTTGATGATAACATATTTCATTAGATGAATATGGTGGATCGTTTGACTTTAGGGGTAAAAGGGGAAATACAAGAAAAATTAATTAAAAAATATTAATTAAAATATAAAAAATCAGAATAAATAATATTAAATATAAAAATATAAACAAATAAATATATTTTGATTTAAAAATTAAAAAATATATTTATTGAATAAAAATCACTCGACTCTCTTTCTATCTAAGCTCACCAGTGTCTCTCTCTTTAACTCATTGGTTTCTCCTCCATCGCTCCAATCACTCTCCCTCTTTCTCTAGCTTCATCTCCTTCTTCTTCTTTTTTGTCGCTCGCCGCTAATTGTCTATTCTTTTTCTTTTGGTTTTCTTCTTCTACTCCTTTTGGTCTCCTCATTCTTTTGGTCTCTGTCACTCGTCGCCGCATCACTGTCTCTCCATACTCTCGCTCCCCCTCCACTGCGTCAATCTCGACCAATGCTGTCTTCGTCTTTATTGACTCGCAGTGCCATCTTCATCGACTCGCATCTCTTTGCCGATCGTTGTTACTCGCCACTTCTCCTCGCTGATCATTACTGCTCATCACTTCTCCTCACTATTGCTGCTACTCGTTGCTTTTCCTCGCTCATTCCCGTCGCTTGTCATCACCATCACCAAGTAATGGAGAAAAAAATGGAGGAATGGGGAAATGGTGGAAAAATGTAAAAACGTACCTTGGGTTTATTTAATGTTGTTGAAATTGATTATTTTGCGAAAATGAAAAAGGGATTTAGTAACTTAAAAATGGTTGTGGTAATATAAATTACTCATGCTTTATCTTTGTTTGACCATATGGCCATTTTCTTAGGGGATGTTTAGGCATTTCACAAGCACAACATTGTATTATTTTAGGAGTTAATGAAGTGTTTTTTTTTTTTTTTTGGTTTTTTGGTGAATGTTCTTGAATCATTTTGGTGAAGCTGGATTTTGTTCAGACTTGTGCGATGGATTGTTCATCTCTAGTTTAGGGTTCTTTGTGTTTGTTTTCTAGATTCTTGCAAAAAATAAAAAATAAAAATAAAAATTAAATGATATGATTAATTAATTTGTTTTATTTTAAAAAAAAATTATATTTTTATATTATTTATTTTACCATTTATTTTCATATTTAATATTATTTATTTTTATTTTTGATTTTTTATTTTAATATGATTTAAATTAAGGGTAAATTTGATATTTTAATTTTTTTTAATGTTTTTGTCGAAAAAAATTGACGGTAAAGGGAATTTGAATAAAAACTAAACCACATAGGGGAAATAGATAATATATCAAAAGTTAAATAGGTTTTTAGGATTTTTCCAAAAATAAATATAAACTTTAGTAAGGGACGTTTGCTAGAGTTTCTTTGTGTAAACCTTTAGTAGTAGATCTTTAAGAGGTAGAGTTTTATAAGTAGAGATTTTAACGAAAAATCATTGATCTTTGGTTGTAAATAAAAGGAAAAAACAGTCTTAAAATCGGGTAAATAATTTGATTGATTAATTTTGAAAATAAATTAAATAATGAAATTATTAAAAGAGACATATAAGAACTAGAGTTGACTAAATTTATGAAATTTTTATATTTGGAAAGAGTGCAATATAATTAATAAAAAATCATCATAATATTTTTGACATTTTAACAATTTAAAAAAACTCAGGAACATATGTTTGCACTCTTCTTAATAGATATCCATTAATCTTTTTTTATTATCTAAAAGCTCTATTAAAGTGGCAACTAAACAATATTAAAAAAAAAAAAAAAAAAAAAAACCTCTTATGATTAAAAAACCTATTTTGCCCGAATGAATTATAAGTATTACATTTATGGTGTGTTTACTTCATGGATTGGAGAATGAAATTGATTGATAATGTTTACTTGTTTAAAATTCATTCCGTAATGAGAATGAAAGTGTGGGCCCCACATCAATTTAGGGTTGTGGAATGAAAATTTCATTCCCCCCAACCCACTTAGAAATCTCATTCTCATTCTTTTATCAAGATAAAAAATCTCTTATACTCTTATTTAAAAAATATTAAAAAAAAAACTATTTTATTTGATGTTTAAAAAAAAAAACCATATTTCATAATAAAAAACTACATACCATTAGTTTTTCATCACCAATTTCTTAATTATCATAGTGGACTATTAAAATAATATACAATTTTTTTTTCTATTAAATATGTAGTTTTTTATTTTATATTAAAAAAAAAACTGCATATTATAATAAAAAATTTCACACTAGGTTAGTGAACTATTAAAATAATATACAGTTATTATTATTATAATATGCGGTTTTTTATTTGATCTGTATATTATAATAAATAAAGAGAATGAAGATAGTAAATAAAGAACAATTGTAATAAATAATGGAACAACAGGATTCTCAAGAAATCAAAAATTGAAAACAATAAACTAAATTTGGAGTACGTGTTGTGTTTCCTCAAGTGCAGACCAGGTTAAGGTATCTATTCAGAATTACCCCTGGAATTTATGTCTGAGGGATCCAACGATATACTTACATTCTTTTGAAACATATAAACAGAAATTGATATTATCATATTGAAATTTGAAATTGAAGAGTACAGTTAATTGGATAACTTACAAAATATGGATCGTAGATTTGAACATGAAATTTTTTGAGAGGGGAATTGTGCTAGTTCAGAATATTTGTTCAACACATGAATTGATTTTGACTCTTAGGTTTTGAAAATGGAAAATAACCTCTGAATCCTGAAGAAGGAGAGTTACATTTTTATATTGGTCTAAATTCTCTTAACCTTAGTTGGGTCCGGGACTAACTAAGGTTTGTTGATGGGTCAAATGATTCTAGCTTTTTCGAAAATATCGGTAGTGACTGAATGAATTATTTCACATGTTTTTGTCAGGAATCTGGCACCGAAAGGCCTGTTGTCGTTTGTGGCGTGCTTGGTCAGGAGGGTTGCACCGAAATGTCTGTTGTCTTGTTGTGGCGTGCTTGCTTGTCAGGAATCTTTTAAAGTTTTTGGTAAGAGGCTAGATCACAGCCAAAAAGATCATCATTGATGTCTTCAAGGCCTTCTTCATTGTCATCATTGTCATTACTTTGTTAAGAATCTGATTTTGTCGAGGAAGAAACAGTGAGCAGAAATTCTGTCATAATTTCTGCTACTTCTTCATTGGTCTTAGCTGCTCCCAAGCGTGCTTGTAGCTGGGATTTGGAAAGGAAAAACTGTTCTTGTTCTGGCTTGATTGTTGGTTTTTTGCAAAGTTCTGAATTGTCTGCAAGATATTGTTTGACTGCATTGTCATATATTTTGGAGAGGTTCATGCCACTCCACCATTTGATCATGTATTGTCGACCAAAGTAAGGGATCTGAAAATTGCCAATCTGTTTGTCTTGTATCTGATAGTCCATCATAAATATCCCTGTGAGACTGAGATGTTTGAAGAAGATTAGGAGTGGGGGAAGCAGCTCTTGTTCTTTGGAGATTACAATGTGATGTGTCCAGTAATCAAAACTTTTCTTGACTGTTGGAGGAAGAAAATCAATAGTTGGACCACACTTGTCCCACCATTCATAAAACCAGCGTGGCAAATTGACGAGTTGGACATTTTTGTCAAAATAAAATAATCATGATTTTGAATTTGAAAAGTTTTGTTTGTAAATAGTACGATACCACGCATCTTTATAATCCCAGTATGTATATTCTTGGGATATAAAGATTTGTGATAAAGTTTTTGCAGTATTGGGGTTTCCCCATTATTCTTGAGAAATAATTTTTCTTATTTTAACTTTTGAAAATACTATTTTGTCGCGATTAACTTTGTCTGCAACAGGTTGGAGACCTATTGAATCTGAATCCACCAAAATGAATTAATAAAATTGTTGAGTTTTATGGGCATTTTCGAAGAGGCGAAAATGTCGGCTTGAAAGATATTAGTCTGCCAATCTTTTTGGTTGGTTCAAATTTTGGTCTGTTAGCATTGATGGTTCGAGTGGAAAAATTCTTTCAAAATATGGTTTGTGGACATAAGTAAATTTAGGCTGGTTAATTTGGGGAAGCATAAGTCTTTTGTCTGTTTGTGGTTGAGTTAAGGAGGTTGAAGTCACATTTTTGTAGGTGTTTGTTAAAGAGGTAATTGGACTGAATATGTTTGTCAGATCTAGGGGTGTAAGTAATTTTTGCGGAAAGGTGCCTAAAGACACTAATTGGCCTTGTGGGGATTGAGCTTTGGTCATTTGGGCCATTGAATAATTTGACTTTTGGGAGTAAATAGGTTTGTCTTTAGGCTTTGGGCTTGCTGTTAGTTGTTTTGATGTAGATGGCTGAGATGGCAATCTTTTTGTCTCACCCGAGGATGTCGGGCTTCGTTTGTCATTTTGTTTGGGAGTGTTTGAGCGGAGGTTGGCGCTCATTTTCTTCCCTGCAGCAATTCTCTTATCAGAAAATCAGGCAAAGAATTTTGATTTCCATTAATATGTTGGATTTCGAAATCAAAAATTGATAAAAGAGCTTGCCATCTGGCAAAGATTTGTTTAGAAGCAAGGTTTTTTACATCTTTTTGTAAAATAAATTTTGCAGATTGATAATCAATTTTTTTTTTTAAAAATTGATTTATTAAATCATCTTGAAACTTTTGAATAGTTAAAACAATTGCTAAAATCTCTTTTTTGACAATAGGATATTTTCTTTGGGTATCATTCCAGGTTCCTAAGAAATATTTGACTAGATAATCTTGGTCATGGATAGTTTGTTTAAGTATTCCTCCATATCCTATGTCGGATGCATCTGTTTCAACTATTTTTGGAGCTGAAAGATGACAAATTGTTAGACAAGGAATCTTGTTGATATGGGTCTTAATGGTTTTGACTATGTTTGTATGTTCCTCAGTCCATGCTGGAGGATTTGTCTTTAATTTATCAAATAAGGGTCTGCATAATGGTCTAATGTCTTTGCAGAAATCTGCAATGTAATTCAGACATTCTAAAAATCTTTGTAATTGTGTTTTGTCCTTAAAAACATCATGAAATTTATCAGTAAATTCTAAACTTCTTTGGATAGGAATGATGGTTCCATTGTCTATATTGTGACCTAGAAATCTAATTTTTGTCTGTAGAAGGAATATCTTTAGAGCAGAAACAACTAATCCATTTTTCTTAACAATTTGTAAGAAGATATTTAAATGTTTCCAATGCTGGTTAATTGTTTTGGAAAATACTAATACATCATCTATGTAGACTATTATAAATGATGAATGAGGATTGAAGATATCATTCATAATGGATTGGAATTCTGATGGTGCATTTTTTAGGCCAAAAGATATGACATTCCATTCATATTGACCAAATGGTATTGTGAATGATGTCTTATACCTATCTTTGTCAGCTATTTCTATTTGCCAAAATCCTCATTTCATATCGAATTTTGACATAATGATGGCACTGTGAAGTCTTTTGAGTAGATCTGATTTATTAGGAATATGATACCTAATCTATTCTAATGCATCATTGAGCGGTTTGTAATTTATTACTAGTCTGGGGACTCCTCTTTCAATTTCAGAAGCTTTTTGAACATAAAAAGCTGCACAGCTCTAAGGAGATCTAGACTTTATTATAAGGTCTTTTTCTAATAAATCTTTTATCTCTTGTTGGCAAAATTGTAAAAGAGTATCATTCATTTGTATTGGTCTAGCTTTGGTAGGGATTTGTCGTTCATGAAAGTCTTTTCTATAAGGAAGTTCTACAATATGTTTTTTTCTAGTCCAGAAAGCATTTGTGAATGAAGAACAAACTTGGGATTCTAATTCTTTCTGAAATTTATTAATTTGGTTTTGGACGATTGGACTTTCTAATTGTTGTTTTTGTCTTTGGTATTGCATATCGTCTTGGAGATAGTTCATTTGTTTTTGTTTTCTATCTAAAGTCTGTATAGCTTTGTCTAAGGAAACTGAATTGATTTTCAAAAAATCTAATTCCTTTGTTTGTTTTGGAACAGAAAATTCAAATGTAATTTCTTTGTACATGTAATTTGTTATAATTCCATTATTTGTTACTTTGAACGGAGTAATTAATTCTAAGAATAGGGTTCCTATAATGACTTTTTGAGTTAACGTTTTAACCATTTAAAAGGGTATTTTGTAACAGACTCCTTGGTTACAAATTTTGGTTGATTGAAGTTTATATTTGATAGCAAGAGGTGTTTTATTTGCTCCGTAAAGGATTTCGAAGGTCTTTTTAAAGTATTTGGTGGGAACTAGTCATTCTTGGATACAATTTAGGTCAGCCCCTAAGTCTATCAAGGCGTGTGGGATATTCAGGGTATAACTTTCTTTAATTCTTATTTGGATATTACAATACCACTTTCGGTATGTTATTCGTTGAGTAAGGTGATTGATAAAAATGTCGTTTGATATTGGCAGGGCTTGTTCTTCGTTATGCTCAGAGTCTGAGCTGGAAGAGGATGTTTGTGGAGTTTTGAATTTTGATTTTTCTTGGAGGATTTTTATTGTAATTTTTAATTCTTTCATTTCGGTTTTTATTTGTTTTATTTCTTGTTGGAGGTCATGTATAGTTACCTTTTTAGTTTTGAATTTTGAAAGGACATCTTTGTCAAAATCTGTTGGCTTGAATGGTTTTTTAATTTTGTCATTGCTAGAGCTTGGCTCTGGTTCTAGTTTTGTTACCATATTTTTAAATTGAGCTAATTGTTTTGCTTTTTGTTCAGGATTGGTGATTTGGTCTATTAATTCTATCCATTTGATCAAGTTAGGTTTTTCTAGAACACAAATAGTTTTGTAAGGGTTACCTTTGTTTTTACAGACACAGGGTTGTCTTTCTATGTCGGAAGATTCACTACTAGTATGGTCTGATGTAGAACTTGTTAAATTCCAAATATTATTGTCAGTAGTGATTTCTTCTGATTCTGTGGAATTATTGTCCAGGATATTCATGATTTGTTTTTTAATGGAATCTTCAATATCTAAAGCTTGTATTTTCTTTTTAAGTTCCGGACATTTTGTTAGCATAATGGCCATGTTTTCCACATTTATAACATTTGTTAGAGTTTCTATTAGATCTTTTAAAAGGTTTAAAAGGTCTTCTTTTCTTGTTTTGATTTTTATTATAGTAATCATTGTCTTAATCTCTTAAGTATCTTTGATAATTTTCCGTTATATGGTCGATAGAATTTATGATTGTATTTCTTAGTTCTGGAGGATTTTTTAATTTTGTCAAATCCGAATTGGTCACACCATGATCCTAGTTCTTTATTTGTCACTTTTCTGTCTTTCTTAATTTGGTCTTGTATCATAAGATCATTGCATAATTGTAAACCCGTGATTTCTATGACTAGTACTATTTCTCCATAGGTCATGTTTTCTATATCTACTTCCAACCAATTGTCTTCGGATTGTAAAGTAACTATTTTGTCTCTAACTTTGTTGGCAAATAAGGTTGGTAATCCTAAAATGAATTTTTCTTTCCAATAGGCTGCATTGCTAACTAATTTTTGCATTACTCTTGTGAAAAAGACATCTTTATACCATTTAAATTCTCTTAAGGTTTTACACCTGAGGTTATGGAGTTTTGATAATTGTCGTTCTTCTAAGAAATTTGAGTTTCCTATGAAGTGTAAACCTATTGTAGCTATTAGTGTATTTAAAGCATCTGGGTTCTCTAGGGTCTCTATCTGGAAAATAATTTAATCTTGTTGCATTTAAAATTTCATTTCTTTGAGTTTCACTCAGATGGTTATTCCACCATCCTGCTAATTGTCCTTCAAAACCTAAGGTAGTCATTTGGGCAGCATCCTTTTGGGATAAGTTTTGTTTTTCTATATAAATTCTCCCTACAGTATAAATTTGTTTTAAGATAGTCATTGTCTGATAGTTGGCTAGACCATCTATGTTCCATTGATAACAAGTATTGCCTAAGTAGGCTTGATACGGTACGGGTTCTTCGTATTGGAGATCAGGGGGTGAGGGTTTAGGATAATATTGTCTGTGTTGTTTATCAGGATGGCATAATTTTTGGATAAATAATTCTGCCTCAGAAATTCTGATATCATCTTGATCTGTATCACTATTTTGGCTAATTGTTTCATCTATTGTCAAAATGTTTGAGCTATTACTTGAGCTTGGCTCGTGTTTTAATTTTTCTAATTTGTCATCTATAATCTGGAAAATATCCTGCTTGTCAAAACATTTACCTATTCCTATTGGTTCTAGGAATAACGGTTCAGAAGCTATTCTGACCGATTTGGAATGTTTTAGTCTAGAGGTTTGTGTAGGACTAGTAATCTCTAATCTTTCTAATTGTCTTTTTATTTGGTTGTTGTTAGTCCTATGTTCAATCTCTAATCTGTCCAATTGTTCTCCTAACGTTGTCAGATATTCATTTGCAAAATTATTTTGTTTTATTATTATTCTGGATTGGTGTTGGGTAGCAGGCTCTATTTTGGACATTTCTTCAGGTATGGTAGCAAAAGGAGTACATGTCACAGGAGTTTGTGATCTTGTTAGGGTTTTACATTTTTCTTTTGGAGGATGGTTTGACTTATGTATTCCTTTGCTAGTCTTATAGATTTTTGGAGGATTACTACCTAAAGTATTATATTGTCTTTCATACGTATGACGATGTTTGAACCAGACAAAGAAAGGAATAATATCTTGTAAAATTTGGACAGTTTCTAACCACCTTTTTCTATACATGGTTCTTTTATTTTCAGAACACTTGTTCTCGTATTTGTCTCTTTCTTCTTTATTTATCAGGAAATCATAATCTTAGAATAAAAATTCAAAATCAACCTTACTAGAGGAAATAACATTAATTTCCGCACAGAAATCAGTTTGTTTTTATGATTGAGTAGGAGAGAAATGTTCTTCCTCTTCTTCTTGTCTAATATTACTGGTATGTATAGGTCTGGCTATTTGTTTTTTTGTTCTATAGATTCTATTGGTTAGATTATTATAATTTCTAGGTAATGTTGGTATAGTTTGTCTGCTAGAGTGGCTTCTCAAAAGTGATCTAGCTGTTTGGAAAGCCGTAGAGGTCGGACTATTTGGTCTGGAAATATTGTGGTTGGAAACAGAATGTCTATGACCGAAGGAAATTCCTAAAGATCCGTCAGCATAGTTTCGATGGGAAGTTAATGGTCTTTCAGGAGGAAGATGAGTGTTTGGGGCTTGGTTCTTTTTTATCCATTCGTTTGGAAACTTAATTTGATGCCATCCTAAAGGCGTGGGCACTAATGGCTGGATTTGCTTAGAGGCTACGAAGGACATTATCTGATTCTTTGGAATACTTGGCTTAATAAAATTGGAGACAATTCCAGTATTCATGACCCTATAATTAACATTGTAAATAAGCTTGTAAGGACAAGATCTTTTTATGAAATTATAATTGTGGACTTGAATATCTACTTTTAGACATAATTCTTTGTGTTTATCTGCTTTGAGTGCAATACTAAAATCTGGAAAGCAAGCAAAGTAAACTGGTCCGTATGTTAAAGTTGTTTCTAGGGCTCCATGGATAGATTCCATGTAATCTTCTATTCTGGCATCTCTTAGGACTATTAGCATTGAATTATTGAGTCCTAATTTTGACATTGGTTTTACTGCTAATTGGACTCCTCCTATATGAAGTTGTATATCCTAATTTGGCATAATAATTGAGACTATTTTTGTTAAGCAGGTTTGTCGAGAAGGTATCTGAAATGAATTTTACATTTATCTCTTTTAGTTTGTTACCTAAGAGACTCTTAGAACTAAAAATTTTTGATGGTTTGTAAATTGTCTTTAAATCTAGTTTTGGTAATTTCCATTTGCTAAGGTTTTGATCACTCCAGTTTGTCTCATAATTTACTACAGATTGTTCTTCTTCACTGTTTTCATGGTCTGGATCTACTCCTCTAAGGTTCAGAGTTTCTGACATGGTTGTGAGATTTAAAAGAGATGTTACTGGTTTGATAAAACCTATGGCTCCCAGTCCAAGGATTTACGCGACTCACACCTCTCTTAGGCTTTACAGGTCTCTCTACCTTCCTAAGGCTTCATCTAGTATTTTAACCATAGCAACATCAACTTTCTCTCTCTCCACAAACATGATCTTAGGCCCTGATACCATCAAACAGTAGATAAAGAGAATGAAGATAGTAAATAAATAATGGAACAACAGGATTCTCAAGAAATCAGAAATTGAAAACAATAAACTAAATTTGGAGTACGTGTTGTGTTTCCTCAAGTGCAGACTAGGTTAAGGTATCATAATATGCAGTTTTTTATTTGATCTGTATATTATAATAAAAGACTGCACACTATTATAATTAATCCATAATTTTAATTATGAGTATTTTTGTAACTTATAATTAATTCATTCATATTCCAAAGCAAAGTAAACAGTTTAATAAGAATACTACTGATTCTGATTCCGATTCCGATTCTGATTCCGATTCCAATTCCTACAGTTACTGTAAACAACTTATTTTGATTCCGATATATCATTCTGATTCCAAGTCATTCCTATACTAGATCAGTTCGATTCCTATTCTGATTTCTCCAAATGAAGTAAACGCATCATTACATCAATGGGACTGCATTACATGCATTCTATGCATGCAAAACTGTATGCACTACAATATATATGGAGCATTCATTGGATGGGTAAGTGGCCATGACTCCGTTGGTCCCTTCAGCTTTGCTTGAATTTTTTTGTCGTTGTTGTTGTCTTGTCGCCCTAAATCCTAATCGGTGTAAACAAAGAAGGTGAGAGAGGAATAAATTTCATTTTCACTTTTAGGATGTTTTTACCACCGTAAATCAAATATGGGCCAATAGTAACAAAGTGAGGGCTACTTTCGATATTTCACTTAATTTTCCAACGACACGTGTGTCAACATAAAAAAATCCAAAATGTTTTTTAAACCAACAAGTACTTAAAATTTAATTAAATCTGAAAAAAATAAATTTAGTGTTAAATTATTAAATTTTAAAAAAATTAGAGGGCAAACTGATACTTTAAAAGTCCAACGAATGATAACGCAAAATGCACTCTTGAGCCTCTGCTGCCCAGGTTTGATCATTAAAATCTAGTCAGAGATTAGGGTGACCAAATTAAATGATGAGTTATTAGAAATGGTTGGATAACAAATTTAAAAACTAAATACGCAGTTAAAAATAAATAAATGAATAAATTATAGGAATAAAATTGATATTTACCTGAACATATGGGTATTAGATTAACGTTTTATCATTTTTGGACCTGTTGATTTACTGATTTTAATTTTAAATTTAATTAAATTTTACATATAAAATTTTTTTGGCACATGGGAGGGGATTTTTTAATGTAGTGAATAGGCTTACATGTTCCATTACTATAGTGCTATATGACAAAATTTCTGTCATATGATCATCAGGAGATGCATGCATGGTGCATCCAGCTGCACCGAAGATACAGGAGACACCATATGACTCCACTACACTGGGAAATATTCCCATATCAAACTAAGACAAAGCCATCATAAATCCTTTTCAAGGAAAAAAAAGCCACCATAAATCGTTGGTTCGTTGAACATAATCAATGTGGCAGCACAAATTCACACTTCGGGAATTATTCATTTGCTCTTGATTTGAAATGATAATCCAATAGTCTCCTCTCGTGTCTGAAGTGATGTAGAATGCGCATATGCGACAGAGAGAGGGCGAATACTGAGTAAGTAGTGGAGTACAATGGTTTCTCAAGAAATATCAACTTCATATCCACAATAGTCTCTTGTGATGATAAGGAAAATGACCAACATAGTCACTCTAAAGAATTTGCTTCTCTCTTTGACGGAACAAATCAGAACTTGATATCTTTTTTTCAGTTTTCATAATCGTATATCATAAGTTTTATTACTAATCATTCAGTTATAGTACAATTTTTAACCTGATATATATATATATATATATATATATATATAACATGCACTTTAAAAAAGGTAGTAATATATCACAGCTATTCAAATTTTATGATAATAGGATCACAAATTTTATTAACCATTTGTTAAGATGTCATGATTTCATGATGATAGGATCACATATTTTATTATCCATTTGTTAAGATGTCATGATTTTTATAACTAGTGACCAATTTATCAAGATTTTTAATATTTTTTTAGATAGTACAGATATTGAGCGCAATTCAAACTTCTTATTTGGTATGTGGATAGGCAACTTCCAGACGGGAGAGGAAGAAAAGCCAGTCGTGGAAACATCACTGGTCTTACCTTGAAAGCTGAACGGAGGGGAGCACAGTATTTTAATTTGAGTTCTAATTGCCCCACTAGCAGTTATCGGTGCTATCATGATTTTTATTAACACTAATAAAATTATCCTAACCATGATTAAGAGATCCCGACTTTTATTACCAGTGATCAATTTATCATGATTTTTTTTAACAATCATAAATTTATCTCTAGTAGCGTCTCCAAGGATTTAATCATCATGATCCTCTAATAATAGAATATCAGTTTTCTCGATAAATTCCCATTGAAACCCTAGTTTTTAATTCTTTTTCTCTTAAATCCCTTTCACACAACTTTACAAAATAAAAAATTATTGGCTGCCGTTAACATCCTGATATACTAAGTCCAAAATAAAATAATGTTATTTTAGTCAAATTCGTATCTAAAGGATGTCATACCATAAAAATACGAGGATTAACCAATTGAAATTAATGAATTAAAATTTGATTAATTAGTTTTCTCAATTTCAAGAATGCAACATCATTTGGATATCAAATTTAGATAAATAGAACATTACCGGTTAAAATTTAAACATTACCAAACATTGAAACTCTCATCTTCTTTATAAATGTATCCTAGCTCCATCAAGAAATTGGTTCAAATTAATAAGGTATATGTCTATGTCTTTGTGATTCGTTTGTTTAGTTATTTAATAGCTATCTGAGTTTTATGTGGTGTATACTTCTAAAGGAAAATGTTTTACGGTCAATATGATAAATAGGAAGTGTGTGGACGCAAGAGAGATCAAATGGAAAGAAGACACATTAGCACGATAAGGAGGAGAGGGAGTATCATAGACTTCGAGCGAAAAAGGCATTTAATAGCATCCTAAACTGTACAATCAAATAAGTTTTCAAAAGTAAATAAAATTAATCTTGAAGAGAATTGTTTTTCAAGTAAACAGATAATAAATGTGAGATATACAACAAATACTTATAATCTCAAGAACAATATGTGTGACAAACAACAAGTATCTTGACATACATTAAGATACCTAAAAGGTAAATTTTGTTCCTTTATAAAAGATAGTTGGGTGTTTTATTGAAGGTAGAGTTGCTTTAGGAAAAAGTTAAATTTTTATAAGATAACAAAAATCATCAAAGTGTGTTTAGGAGTTAACCTTCGAGTCACTTTGACGAAAGTGTTATATGCCTATTAGGATTGAGCGGTAGCAGAAAGTAGAAGAAAAGGAATAATACTGAAGGTGGAAGACAAGCGAAGATCTAGTCGACCTCTGATTGCAAGTTTTAGTCGAAACAAGTAGTTCTTTGTTTGTTTTCATTGTTTTTTTCATTATTATTTTTTTATATTAAAAAATAACTTATGTGAGTTGTTGATCTTTGACAAGAATTTTGATTTTTTTTTTATATCAATATTTTTAATATTTAGCGAATTGAAATAGACAATTGATATAAAATAACAGCAAATATATTATTAAATTATTGATGTAATTACTTAATGCGGGTTCAAGTAGTCTAAAAAAAGCTATCAAGTTAAAGGAAGAGAGAACGCGTGCACACGTTTTAGACGTATGATAAAGAAAAAATTTCTTTGACGAAAAAATTCAAAAAAAGATTGAGATGATTGAGTGTAGTAACCCTAAGGCGTTTTAGATGTGTAAATACATGCGAGATGCGTGTACGTCACTATAAGATGACGAATCAGGTATCTTCAAAGTCTGAAAGGAAAGATCGATTTTTTGGGGCCTGAAAATGAGACGCCTCGGGTACTTTATTAAGTGCCGGTGGCGCAGCCGAAAGGTGACGAGCGGGACAGGTGCAGAATATACTGAAACACGTGATAGGAATCTCTCGTTGTGCGCAATAAAATGTCCTTATAATGCAGAAAATATATGAAAAAAAGGTAAAAGAGTATCTTGAAGATTCTTCAGAGTTAGTGGGAGATGGGTTGATGTGATGCGACGGCCACCCAGCTCTTTCTCTATTTGGCTACTGCAGTCCAACCTGCTCCTTTCATCACCTTGTTTTTTGTCTCTCTTATTGGCTTTAGCTGCCGTCTCGTTCAACTAACATCACTAATTCCACTATAGCACATTTTTCAAAATTTATATTTAAATTCATATCTAAATAATATAATATCTAAATTATTAATATCATATAAAAATATTAACCATCACATATTATACTATTTAAATATAGATTTGAAATTTTTTTTGAGAAATCCAATTTTACTCTTACTGATAAATCAATTAGTTTGGTATTGCAGTCTACCTTACAACATTTCAACTATTATTTTTCATTTACAATTATTATTATTCTTAGCTGTTACTAAGAGAAGTTACATAATCTTGCTTAGAATAAGATTATATTTATAATTTTGAATTAAAATAAGTATAATGGTAAAATAAGGTGTAACTGGATTTAGTTTATGATCATTTATATATTATGGGCATTTGTTATTATTATTATTTTTTCCTAACTTAAACATAAGTCATTTTCTCGTTGAATAAGTACTTTGTATTAACAAATCACAATAGACAATGATAATTTGATATTAGTTTTTAAAAGTTTAAATCAAAATATTTAATAATTTTAATATTAAAAATGTGTTTGATAAATTTTTAAAAGTGACTATTTAATAATTTGGATTGCCTTGACAGAAATTTTAAGAAGTACATGGGAGCTTATTTTTGTAAAGTGATTATAAATTCATCTAATTGAGATTTAATGAATTTTCAATAATCAATATTATTTTTAACATAAAGATACTTATATCCCATCATTAATTACATATAAATCTATTTATAGGAAAATATATAAATTAAACTACCCTACTTTTACATTAATATTTTATATTCTATACATTCACAATAATTAAAATAAAATTTTTTACTGAAGTTTAAACATAAAAATGAACCAGTCAGTTAACTTTACAATAAATTATTTTTTTACTATGCTGCCCTACATCTAATCTAAACTAGTTAATTGAATCTATAGACTAAAATAAAATTGTTTTTACATTTATTAATCATATTAGTTTCTTCCATGTATATCTAAGTTATGGATTGTTTAGTTTTTTTCTTTTTAAATAACTAACGGTTTAGACATTCGATTCTAAGATATTGTAATATTATTGAATAAAAAAATTTTACTATCAAATTATATTAAGTTGTCATAAATGTTTAGATACTTTGTATTAAGACAGTCCACGTCTAATAAAATTTAATTAATATAATGTGATGTTGGGGTAGAATTTTGAGTCTGATTCTTATCCTTGGCCTAATTTTTTTTTCTTTGAAGTATATCCTTGGCCTAAATTGATATAAATAAGAAATAAAGAGCGGGGTAAGTAGAAAAGATATTTGTTGTTAGTTGTCCTTTAACAAATTATTTAGATGATGGAAACAATATTTATGACGTCTTAAAGACTTAAGCAAGGATAAACACGGATGATTACCAAGTGTTAAATTACGTGTGGCCCATCACCGCACATCTTCGAGTTGACCACGCACGATAATCAAAGTGCTAATTATCTAAAAAAATTTATGAACTTGTGTTAACATTGTTAAGTATTAATAGTATCAACCTATCATAATCTTAAATTTTTAATATTATAATCAAATCTTTTTCTATCAATCTAAATTTTTAGATCTAATAATAACTAATGTGATATAAGATCCCTGATTCAAATATTCTCTCTCTCCTTTATCTGAAATTATTCTCATTACGCATATTATATGGTAAGAGACGTTTAATATACATTTGACTGAAGCGATCATTAGTCATTACAATGATCATTTTGCCCATATGGACTGTGATCTTGCCCTTAGAGGAGTGTGATAAAGGTAGGATACTGTCATATTCTTCTTGAACTGTCATGTTCTCTTTAAACTATACATTGAGGTGTGGTAGAGATGGGGTGTGGCTGGAATTTTTCCTGAACTATAAATGTACCGTAAAGTGGTATTATTAGGATTTGAAGTGATAACTTTATAAATATTTTAGTTACAAACTTGTTACCATTAAAGTGAACCTATTTCCCTATATAAAATAACATTATTTCTTTAAGTTTTTTTTATCACGTGTTAAGCCTTCATATAATATTGGAAGGAATGTTTGTCGGGAAGCTTAATTATATACTTCAAATAAAAAAAAAAAAAAAACTATAATTAATATATCGTGTATCCCATCATTTTATGATTTACATAATGATTATAACTTTTATAATATAAATTAGAAAAATAAATAAATCACTTTATTATAAAAAAGTATATTTTTCCGGTGAATTCATAGTGGAAGTTACATTGTTAGGTTGATTAGAGATGAAACAAAATTGCACATGTACATCAAGGCACGGATGAGAGTCATCTAGTGGAAGCCTTACAATGGACACTAAATCTATCGTGATGCTGACCTGCTAAGATGGCTTGCCCTATAGTTTTGGGTGGTGCATGAATCTTTGTGGTCACTGGTCTTTAATATTTATTTTATTATCAATTGATTATTTGTTTATATTTAAAAGTGGAATCAGTTCAATCCCAATGTTAAAAAAATCTGATGATCATCAGATGGCTTTCTTGGATCTCAGTCATCAATCTTCAAACAAATCCAGCCACTCACCGTACTTATCAGGTGATGACCCTCCATTAACAAGGAAACGCAGCTGCATTCCAGGAGACAAGCGTATATATGTGGGTCCCTTTTTCCTTTAATTTTCAAAAAGTTTTGTGCGCTACGGCCTACCCTGCTCCGGAACCGGAACCGGAACCCGTGTAGACAGTCTGGAAGTGCTACCCTCCAGGGATTTCTATTCCTCTGCATTTGATACTGAATTTTTTTTATTATTTTTTTATTTTATGTTGAGATTGATTTAGGAACCATCGAGACCTAAATATGATAAAAATACTATCATGCGATCTGAAATATTGTATTTAGATGAGAGAGATTCATTCATATAGAGATAGGATAAAAATATTATGATGCGACCTGAAATATTGTATTTAGATGAGAGAAATTCATTTATATAAAGATAAAGAAAAGATTTATATAAGGATAAGAAGATAAAAATTATTGATACTATTGATGAAAGAACTATTATTATTATTATTAGGGAGAACTTCATTCTAGTTCCTATGTTTTTAAAAAACTTCTCGTTTTTAAATGCGAATTCATTTATAGTCTTCATGGTCCTTCACTTTTTAAAAATTCATCAAATTGGTCCTTCTGTCATCATTTTGGTCCCTATGTTTAATATAAAAAACTTCATTTTGGTCCCTGTGTTTAATAGAAAACTTTATTTTGATCCCTATGTTTTTATTAAAAATTATGACAGAAGGACTAATTTGATGAGTTTTTGAAAAGTAAGGGACCATGAAGACTATAAATGAATTCGCATTTAAAAACGAGAAGTTTTTAAAAAATATAGGGACTAGAATGAAGTTCTCCCTTATTATTATTATTATTATTATTATTATTATATAAAAGATTTTGGATTGGCGTGGGGGCTGCGCTGTATAAAACCAATGATTGGGCATGGGGAGGGTGCAGCATTTGTTCACTGGCTAGCAGTACTAGCGCTTTTAATATATATATATATATATATATGTATATAATTGTTTTTTCCTGAGAAATATATGCATATAAAATTGACCATTGTTTCTTTGTACAACTACAGTCTACAGTATAAGTGTGGGTGATTTTTTTTTAATTAAGAGTAGTTATCCAAATCGTATTACTAATATTTTATCTCGGTTGGTCCCGATAATTCTCTGTGTCTATTCTAGATATAGTTCTTATACTAAAAAAACAAAAATATATGATGATTAAATACGGTTTGATTTTAAGATTTGATTTTCTTCGATCGGTACTATCATCTTCAGCAACTCTCAATAATTCAAAATAACATAAATATCTGTACTATTTTATTACAAGAATAATATTAGTTATTATCTACATAATAAGATAAGTTATTTGAATAAAAAAAATAATATGACAAGTTCTCTATGGAGTTGATTACCTTATTAGTTAGATTAGATTACTCATTAATAACAATCTTAACAATTTGATTGGTTGTAGGATGAGTATTAAATAAATGATTATTTAAAAATATCTAAAAGTTGTTATTGATAGATAATCTTACACAATAATTTAACAAAACAAGTAACATTTTTTTCTCAAAATATTCCATAATTAATATGCTCATTATAGATCAATTTATTGTATTATTTATTTTGAGTTTGACTACCTTAACTAACTAATAAATATTATCAATAAATTATAGTTTTTGGGTTGATTTTAATAATTACTATTACAACCAAATTCAATGAATTTATGAGTAATGTTAGTAATTGGGTAAGATAGTTAAATAATTTTTTATATATTATTTTTAATACCATGATTTAAATTTAGCATAATATCAAATTGAATTATTGTTCTTAATTCCCAAATCATATTGAACAAATAATTTATTATATTATCGAATATATGAAAAAAAAAAAAAACCCTGTGGCCAAATTTTCGTCTCAAAGAATATGGACAATATTGTCTTTACAAACTCAAATGCATTCGAATGTTGACGTAGGATTAGCTTTAAGCTGTGCTTGAATGGCAAGAGATATGATGAAATTATATTGAAGATGGGTTACTCTTTTCTTTCGCAATGTTGTGTTTGGCACGAACATATTCTGCCAACATGAGCTGGCTGAACAATGACATCTTAACAGCAACGCCCAAACTTCGCAAACGCATCTACAACATGGATTTGACAAATCCTTGTGGGATAAAAGATAAAAGACAGTATTTCTCTCAGTAATTTTTTTTTTTAAAAAGAAATATTTCTCTACCTAATTAATTTTTTGAATTGACACTTGTCTTCCTTCTAATTTTCCAAATTATATTATTTTTGAATATTAAATTATTAACAACAATTTAAAATAATGATATTTTTCTAAAATTCGTATTAAATTTTGTGTTAAAAAATATTTAGTAAATGATTTAGGGTGGCTCTATTGCAATCCAAAAAGGTTTTTTTTTTTTCCATATTCACTTTACAAATTTACAAATTAATAATTTATTTTTTTAATAAAATACCAAAACTTAGCATAAGTAGTAATAATCATTTTATGATGGAAAAGGGCAAATCTTGTTATATACTACATTTCCTTATATGATAAATGATCAAACAAAAAATTATTGAAATTAATTAATGGTTCTATAATAATTTTTAATTATTATAATATAATTTTGAGTTATAAGAAATTATTTGAACATAATATCACCGAAAAAATTATTTGAATGATTTTGCTGATTTTCTTTTTTTGGATGAAATTTAAGGAAAACAGAGAAAAAATTGGAAAAAATAGTTCAATAATCTGATTTTTTTGAACAGATATATTATTTAACTTTCTTATCATACATGTCAAAAATATCATCAAAATTATTATAATTTTCAATAACTTAAAATTATATTATAATCATTAAAAATTGTCACTAATCACTAATTAATTTTTAATATTTGTTTGCTTAATTATTTGTCATATAAGAAAACTACAAGCTGCATTTAACAATATTTATTTTTATTTTCATGTTAAATTGATTAATATTACTTATAACTAGTTTTAAATTATTAATATTTAAATTTGTAAAGTGGGTGTATTGAATAATCGGACGTGAGGAGTATATTTTTAATGGCAATGAACCCCCAAATAATCTATTAACTTTAGTTTATCAATATATATATATATATATATATATCATAATATTTTAATTTTAAAATTAGTTAAAAATTACTTAATCTTTAATTAATTTTATCAGATTCAATCTCCCTTGTATTAAAAGGTTTTTAATGAAAATGAAAATCAAAGAGAATCATGTTCTATTGAAAATATAATCAGAAAAAGGAACATGATTCTTAGGTAGGGTGAAAGGAATTCGATTTCTTTTCCATAGAAAATTTAATTCATTCTTTTATGTGGAACCCATGTTTTTGTTAGGAAAAAATTTACTTCCCAAGACCTCTCCTAAAAACATGTCTTATATAAGAATATTAGAAATAACAGATAAATAAAATAGAAAATGATAATAATCACCACAATACAAGAATTTACACAGAAAACTCCAAAACAGGGAAAAAACCATGACCTTTAGAAAGAAATTCATTATGTGAAAAATTATTATAATCACACATACTATTTTCTCACAACCACAACCTTAATACACTCATACTTTCCAAATCATATATAGACTCATATTTTTCTACACTCTGAAATAAGAGAAATAAGAAATGAACTTTAACTAGAATCAAATACAATATTTAAAGAGTCTCCGATTGGGGTGATTTGAAACCAAGGTTTTAGACTCTTTTGATAACTTTCAAAATCCACACTCCCTTGTTTTGTTTCAAATGTGAGATTTATACCATTTTTATTTTTGCCTAATTTCCTAACAAACTTCACCTTGGTAATATAAAAGAAACATCTGTTATAATCATTGTTTATATCGACAATCATAATTCTTAACCCAGAAAACTATCATACTTCACCATAAAAGAGTACATGCACTTAGAATCACCACATTCTAAGAATTTTACTTTGGCACATGTCGAAAAGCCTACTAAAAATTTATGATACAACTTCCATGTTTGACTTTATCGAAAGTTCATCAGCCATTGACATACATTCCACCACACACATTGCATCAATGCCAAACCAATGCCCATGTACAATTGTGGATCCGCTAACAACAACACATCCTCTTCCATGGCAAAGTGGACATATCATAAGGATGTACTTCTCACTTCCCAAAGGAAATCACATTTTTCCATGAAAGAGACATCGCTAACTTCCACTTCGGAGCCTTTTGTTGAACTCATTTCACCTTGACAATTTTTTTTGACATGCCCAGATTGTCCACACCCCTAACAAATTATATTCTTTCTAAAGTTCTTCTTCTTCTAATTACTCCCATTTCTAGTTACCAACATTGAGTCTGCTGATGAAGTGCGATCTTCATTCTTCAGCCTTTTCTCCCTAGAAAAGAGTTTACAGATAACTTCTATAAATTTTAGAGTCTCCTTCCTATACATCAAAATAGATTTCATGTGGTCATAGAAAGGTAGATGAGATAAGATGAGCTTTAACGTTTTATCCTCATCTTTAATTTTAACTCCAATAGCCTTTAGTTTAGAGATGATACCATTAAAAACACTCAAATGCACCTTCATCCATATGTAGAGTATGAAATTGTTCCTTCAAGTACAACCGATTTGGGATGCCTTTCGCTTGATACAACTTTTCAAGCTTTTTTTGGAGTTCTTTGGTTGTTGATATTCCATCCACATTTGCAAAAATATTCTTAGCCAAATACAGACGCATCACACTTGCATATTTCAAATCCAAATCTTCCCAATCTTCATTGCTCATACTAGACTTTCTAGAATTTTGTCTTTGTTGGAATCTTAATTAAGAACAGGGCTTGATTTATTCTCCAACACCTTGTGTAACCTAGATTGTATAAGCACATCTTTGACTTGTATTTACCACAAGCCCAAATTGATATTTCCATCAAATTTCTACACATCAAACCTCATAGGGTTTGAAAACTTTGACATAGTTAACGTAATCCATGAACAGTATACTAAGTAAGTTCCCAGAAAAGAGAGGTCAGTCATAATGGATACAATTAAATACTAAGTATTTTCTTAGTTAGAACTTTTCTTAAACATGCATTTCCACATCATCACACTTATTTTCAGCAACCAAGAACAATTTTTTTTTTCTAATGTAGAAGATCAAATAATGATGTAACTATAGAGCATACTAAGAATTTTCTAAAACATTTGACACCTTACCAACTAGACAACTAGGCTTTGATACCACTTGTTAGGAAAAAATTCACCTTCTAAGACATTCCTTAAAAAACCTGCCTCTTGTAAAAATATCAAAAATAGTAGAGAAATTAAATAGAAAACAATAACAATCACCAATACATAAAAATTTGTGTGAAAAATTCCAAAAAAGGAAAAAGACCACGACCCTCAGAGAGAAATTCACTATATAAAAATTATTATAATCATATAAACTATTTTTTCACAATCCACGACCCTAACACACCAGCACACTCTAAAGCATATACGGATTCATGTGTTTCTACACTCTGAAATAAGAGAAATAAGAAAGAAATTTTAACTAGAGTCAAATACAATGCTTAAAGTATCTTTGATTGTGACGATTTGAAACCAAGGCTTTAAACTCCTTTTATTAGCCTTCAAAACCCACACTCCCTTGTTTTGTTTCCAATGTGAAATTGACATTATTTTTATTTTTGCCAATTTCCTAATAGTTCTTTCACTCCTAATAATTTTGAATAGATATTTGAATTAAGTTTCCTTTCCCACCAATTAGTAAACTCATCCTAAATCAAATTCAATTCAATAATGTGTCTACTAAAATCCAATACATGGAGCCAAACAATAGGCTTAATAGTTGAGAGGACTTGTACGGGGTAATTAAATGGGCCGCGTGTTCCAATTTGTTAATGGATTCTATACATTGGGATCCAACTTTGTAGTGATGGGAATCCTTTTTGCATGGTGTGACTATTTCACTGATCGAGTTAGAATATTTAAATATTATAATTGATGGACAACCTTATACAATCAATAAAATAGTTAAACTCTTTAATAAATAATTAATTAATAAGAGAAGCATGAGCATACATAAGTCATAAGAGACAGCTTGGAAGATATGTCGGAGAATTAATTTGCCGGCCATATTCAATGTAAGATTTTTGTGAACAAATCTATAAATATTAACAAAGCACCGTATCTTGATTTTTTCGTTCAACAATTTTAAGTTATTATAATACTGCTGTATAATCAATGTGATTATAAAGTATGTTATCCTTAATTTGTACTCTTCATTATTATTAATTAGACTGACTGTTATTTGGACCATGAATTCAAATAGGGCAAAAGGGCGAGAACGTAACTTCAAACACGAAACGACAATGTTTAAAGTCCCCTGCTTGGTTCCACCCGTAACAACTGCGCGAAGAGACACATCCTAGACAGAGATGGAATCTAAACTGGTCTCTAAATGAAAATTAAAATCCAGTTTAGATACTCTTGGAGTCCGGAAAACGCCTATAAAAAGGACTCGGTTTCGGTTACAATGTTAAAAAACAAGAGCACACGCACGGAAACACAGGCCAAAGCAAGCAGTGAGGGAAGAGAGCCATCGAGTGAGAGAAAAACATGGGAGGGTGGGCTATAGCGGTGCACGGTGGCGCTGGTGTGGACCCCAATCTCCCATCACAGCGTCAAGAAGAAGCCAAACGTCTCCTCACTCGTTGCCTCGATCTTGGCATCTCTGCCCTTGGCTCAAATCACCCTGCCATCGATGTCGTTGAACTCGTTGTATGCGTCTCCTGTCTCCCTTCTTTTTTTGTTTTCCTAAACATATTCTGGGTTTTCGTCATTTATAAATACTGTTTTTTTTTTTTTTTTTTTTTTTGAGAGTGCGGGGCTTGTTATTAATATACAAGACACAGAGGACACCGTTTTGGGGTACAAAAGGTGACGCCTTTGCGTCGCATATCATATACCATACTTTTTACGTGCGTGTGATTTGTCTCCATTAACTTGTTAAAGCAATGTAATGATAAGAGCGTGTATGGATTTGGTATTATATGATATTTTATTTGGATGTAAATGAGGGAACGCTTATACGAGGGAATGGTATTAATGTAATTATTGTGACTGGATGCGCAGGTGAGAGAACTTGAAACCGATCCTCTGTTCAATTCTGGCCGTGGATCTGCACTCACGGAGAAAGGAACGGTGGAGATGGAGGCATCCATCATGGATGGTCCTAAGAGAAGATGCGGTGCCGTATCGGGATTAAGTACTGTTAAAAACCCTATTTCTCTTGCTCGACTCGTGATGGACAAATCTCCCCATTCCTATCTTGCTTTTAATGGGGCCGAAGAATTCGCTAGAAATCAGGCATATTTATCAATTTGTCTTTACATGTCTGCATTTTGTGCATGTAGTGACAAGTTTCAAGCGACTTGTCAAATGCATGTCGTGACAAGTTTTTAAATTGGCATGGTTGTGTGATTCTGTGTAGGGCGTTGAGTTGGTGGACAATGAATATTTCATCACTGAAGACAACGTGGGAATGCTGAAATTGGCCAAGGAAGCCAACTCAATTCTGGTAACGTGTGATTGTTGATAATCGTGAATCATGTGGTTGGACTGGGAGTGGGGGGCACTATGGTAATTTTATTTTGGTTTTTCATCAGTTTGATTACAGAGTCCCCGGTGTCGGCCTGGATACCTGCAGCGCTGGTGCTGCGGTCAAGGAGAATCCCTTGCAAATGAACGGACTTCCAATAAGCGTGTACGCGCCAGAGACAGTTGGGTGCGTGGTGGTTGACCGGGAGGGCCGGTGCGCCTCAGCCACATCAACTGGAGGTTTGATGAACAAGATGACCGGTAGAATCGGTGACTCGCCACTTATAGGTGCAGGGACCTATGCGTGTGACTTGTGTGGGGTGTCGTGCACAGGAGAAGGAGAGGCCATCATACGCGGGACTCTGGCGCGTGAAGTGGCGGCTGTGATGGAGTACAAAGGATTGGGGCTGCAGGAGGCGGTGGATTTTGTAATCAAAGAGAGGCTCGATGAAGGGCAAGCTGGACTGATCGCGGTGTCAAAGAATGGAGAAGTGGCGTGTGGTTTTAATACAAATGGCATGTTCAGAGGATTCGCGACTGAGGATGGGTTCATGGAGGTTAATATTTGGGACTAGGCAGTGACTTAACCATTATTAGTTGTGTTGGACCGTTTGATTTGCTTTGGTGGTGTTGAAGTTGTGCTACTTATTTCTCAAGAAAACCTTTTACTAGTTTGGTGCTTATCATGTATTATTAGATATCGCCTGTACAAATAAAATAGACTAGTGCCTCACTAATAATATAGACTAGCAGCTCTCATTAACCGTGGTTTAATCCATTTCATTTTCCTGTGGTCGATTTTCCAGTGTAGGTGTTATCTCATATGGTTAGACTAATGAGAATGGAACCACCATGATGCACGTTAAATGCTTGATAGGGCACCACAAATGGTTCCTCGTTTGATTTGACGTGCATTACCTTTGCCTAGAATTTACTTTTGACAAAGTAACGCTGTATGATGTTCTGATTTGGAAATTCGTTTGGTGAAACCCACGCACGTATCCTGTTTGGCTCTTTTGTAAAGGTCGCCCAGCACTATTCGTCTACTCCAACTTATTTAGGTATTGATATGATAACACTAATTATGATTCTTTTTCATATGTTAACCAAATCGACATAAAAACACTGCAATGGTAAAATTTTATTTGGACTAGACCCTATGAAACAAAGGTAAAAGCAAAGTCCTAATTGATGGACCCAAGTATCTATCGAAATAAAGCCCAAAAATCCCAAAAACCCAAGTAACTTTCGTAAGCTTACGACCTATTAAGGAAAGACAAAGGTAAAAGCAAAGTCCTAATTGATGGACCCAAGTATCGATCTAAACAAAGCCCAAAAACCCAAGTAACTTTCGTAAGTTCACGACCTATTAAGGAAAGTTGATCACATTGAATGTGAAATGCAAACAACAAAATAAACGATTGACATGAAGAAGATTTCTCGAACAGTAACCCAGTAGTGAGAATCAAAAAAATTTATCGAGCAATAACTAGCGAGAATCAAATGGGGAGCGAAATACCTTTGATCGGCGATGTCAAGGTCACACTTCGCTCTTTTGTTGGACTTGTGTAGGTAACAGATTATTAAATTCCAAAAATACTGACCAACGAGAACTGTTCTATATCCGTAAATTGTAAAATTCCATCAATAAATACTAATTATTAAGAGGTTATTTGTTTTTTCTATTTAAAACTTAATAGTGCTGAATTATATCTATTAAGTTGTTTTTGTTTGTTTTTTTAAGTGGTCAAATCACTTAAAATTACAAAAAAATAACTTAAAAAATTAAGTAAGAATTTTTAACTTTTCACTTAATTGCAAATCACTTAACGATATTTAAAATTTTTATTTTAATCTATCATTCCCAAAACAACATAATTTCAAATTTATCCTAATTTTATATTTCTCAAATTTTATTTATTTTTTTTTCTTGTTGCTTACAAAAAATATATTTAAAAAGTAAAACCTAAATACATCTTATTCCAAATTATATTGGAATTAAACTAATATATTTTAATTTACAATTTAAACATTCATTTTTAAATTATTTTCTTAAATATATTAATATATAAATATGACTAATACTATTATATTTTTTAATCATATTTTAATTATGAATAAAATATTATTAATATGCACATAAAAATGTTTTAGAATTTATTAAATTATTTATTTTCAAATGTTTGATTAAATTAATTAAAATTATATAATAATAAAATAGAAAAAAAGGTATAAATGCCAACTCATTAGTTTTCAGATAATTTTAAATTTAAAAAAAACAAGTTTATAACATATTCAGAAATAAGAAATAAAGAAACAAAAAAACAAATATGTTATTAAGATTTTAGATTTCAGTCACTATTCAGTTTTCAATCTTCAACAGCACTATTCAATCTTCAGATAAAAAAATAAACAACCCCTAATACTAGTGCTACGGCTTCAAATATCAAAATAAGGAACAGCCAAGAAATATAAGAATATATTACAACTTATTGATGATATTACAAGTTTTTTTTTGAATAAGATGTTACATGCATTTTAAGCTTACATGTATTTTAAGCAAACATAAACATGTTACTATGACAACTCTACCCATCTCATTTGTTGTTGTTATTATCCTTTCAGTTGCCTCAAATGGCATCCTTAGTGGAGTCTAACAGTTTTTACGACAGTGTCTGCAG
The DNA here is from genome assembly GCA_019925255.1 of Litchi chinensis. NCBI lineage: Eukaryota > Viridiplantae > Streptophyta > Magnoliopsida > Sapindales > Sapindaceae > Litchi > Litchi chinensis. The sequence goes on along the minus strand of CM034468.1, from coordinate 10,214,805 downwards.
CACGAGTCAAGATGCCACCCTTGGATCCGGCATTGCCCCCGTGAGTCAGATGGACTACTCCCACTTTATCTGGTTTCGGCTCTGTTTCCCCTGCTGATGTCCTGTAATCTGTCGTCTCCACCTTGGTTTCAATTGCTCCTCGTTCATTTACTTCTTCGGTCCCCTGTGGAATTACAAACAAATTAACAAATACTGGATAATAGTTGCAGTAAAATAGAAGACAGAAATAGACAAAACTACAAGAAAAAAGGAGACTGATGTTGTACTTTTGTTAAGCTCATATTGCTTGATTTTTGACAATATCGAGTGCCACCAATGGTTGTGAATTTCCTGCTTCTGCATCTCCCAAGCTAAACCTGACGTGTGTATAAATAGTTTAGTTGTAAGGGGCAGAATACATGTGCTATGGACACGTTACCGATGCAGTGGCTGATTTTCCATGGATCACCGCCTAATGTCTGATTGCATCGACACGTGACTGATTTTAACGGCTGCTACGTATGAGTATCGTTGTCAAACTGGTGTTGGATTTTCTACACACTCAAATGCTTATGTTGTCCAAAGCTGTCACATGCGACAGAGGATTCTGGTAAAAGCGTAAATTTGGGGCTTCTAACAACGCGGCCTTTCGCCCACTTATTGTGTTGTTTTCTGTTCGATAAATGGGTAACTCATGGTGCAACAACGTGAAATGCATTAGAACAAAATAGACTGTAAAAGATAATATCAATATACCAATAGGAACCAACCTGCGCGTAAGGGGGTCAGTTGGATGGTAAACAATTACACCCCTTCCATGATAAGTCATGAGTTAAAAAGATTGTACCCTTACCTCCAAATAAAATGATAAGATTTTCTCTCATATATATGAATTATCTCTCACTTAAATGTAGATAGCTCCTAATCGTATAGGAGCTATTTATCCGGATCGTACCATTAATATCTTAACAATGCGGTTCCGATTGTTTCCTGGACTAATCCTAATAACTTGAAAAAAAAAAAAAAACTGCAATTTTTGGCTTTTTAACGTTCAAATCAATGAACTATTGAAACAATAAATAATACATATACATAAGCGTTAACGAGATAGACAAGCTGCATTGAATCAATTCCCGTCGAAACAATTTGACATACACGGTAACTTAATGACAAATATCCATGCATACAAACTGACAAAGAAATGATTATCAATAAAACCCGAACAAAAATCACTACCTACAATGTGTATTAAAAAATGGCATCAATGATCAAACAGAATCGATACAAGATATCATTGACAGCATTACAACTTGAGATAAACAAATTCTTCTATTGCTGCTATGTCCCCAATTTTCTTCAGTACTACCCTACTAGGTTCTTCATCCACACCAATTGTCATTACTGCTTGTTTTTGCGGAGCTATCCTTCCCACACTCATGAAGTTAACATTTACATTCTCCTCACCCAGGATACTCCCCACTTTTCCAATAATACCAGGCTGATCAACCTGCCTGCACAATATAATGCTGCCTTCAAGACTAACATCAACTCCAAAGGATCCCACCCTGGTCAGGTGGGGTTTTCCATCCTTTACTCTACCCTCCACTTTAATCTCACCGAAATCTGAAATTGCACTGGCAAATTTAGATCCCACATTGGCAATTTGAACCTGGATAAAGTCCAGTGGGTCCTCAGGTGAACCATCCAATGTTATTCGCTCTTCTGTTATCGTCAGTCCTCTCTGTTTAGCAATAAAGTCCGCATTTACCAAGTTAATGAAAACACTGGAGATAGGCTCAATTAGGCCCTTGGTAATCATGGCACGGAGCAGCCGAGTGTCAAGATCATCTGGACCTCTGGCAGAAGCATATGTCACTTTAACTGTTTTCACACCACTTCCACCTGCAACCAATTGCATAGCCAGTCTGCCAAGCTTCTCTGCCAGGGAAACAAATGGAGCAAGTTCTGATAAAACCTGTGATCATTGGCGAAATTTAAATGCATTTGTCACCAAATCCATTAAGAACAAGGATTCATGTACTCAAAATAATAGAAAGGAAGGGCTCAAGATGCATCAATTAATTGATCCTTGCCAGAATTCCATCATTAGTATAGGAAAATTGGAGGGATAGATAAAGACAAACTGAATTCTCTAGAAATGTTTTAAGCCACATAGGAATTTGAAGTGGGTAATTATGCCAGATGAGCTATTTGGATACCCACCATATGTAGAAAGGTATTAGTAAATTGATATCTATGAAGTAAGATGGACATTGCAAATTGTTTACAACAACCTATTGTAGAACAAGAAAGGGTTTGTTTGCAGTTCCAATTTTTTGTTAGCCATTACTCAGTGAAGTTTCTTACACCCAAGTATACATATTGTACATGAAGAAACAGAGTACAAGTATATTTAAACAACAATATGACACATGCATGAGATGATACCTCTGCAGGAACCATGGGTGCATTTACAGCAGTAGCAGCAAGCTCCCCCTTCAATGCCCCAATAACAGCTTCTGCAATTTCAATGGCCACACCTTCCTGATTACAACAGTCCATAATCATAAGGCTACACAGCCAAAAGTCAGAAGAAGATAAATTTATGACCCAAGCTGAGATAGATAATCAAGCACACCTGCGCCTCGTTTGTGCTAGCACCAAGATGAGGAGTCACAGTTACATTTTCATGTAGCACCAACTTACTATCTTTAGCTGGGGGTTCTTCTGTGAACACGTCAAGGGCAGCCTGCACAAACACAAAAATTATCAGGTTTTCCGTCCGTTAGCGTACAGAATATAGCTAATTACGTCTTCTTCAACAAAGAACCTGAGCAACAATTCCAGAATCCAAGGCTCGTAGTAAGGCTTCCTCATCAATGACTCCACCGCGAGCAACATTGACAATCCTAACTCCTTTCTTCATCCTAGAGAAAGTAGCATCATTGAAAATTTTGGACGTAGCAGGAGTGAGAGGCATGTGCAAAGAGATAAAATCAGCAGTTGCTATGGCCTCATCAAAACTCACCAACTCCACTCCTATAGCACGGGCACGATCAGCTGGGGCATAAGGATCATGTACAATCACATTCATCCAAAGGCCCTTAGCTCGTCGGGCCACTTCTGAACCAACCTTTCCAAACCCCATCACAGCAATTGTCTTCCCAACAAGCGACACACCTAAATATTTGCTCCTCTCCCACTTCCCTGAGCACAGCCAATCCCACCCATCAAAACAAAACTCCAATAAATTCAATCACACTATTTTCTTTTAGTAAACAACTAAATCCAGTACTAATATAAAGAATTAATGGAAACTAAGCATACTTACATATCAAAATTCATGGAAAATCATAGGTAAACAAAAGCACATCACCCGTTTGAAGAAATGTCAAAACGAATAACTGAAAAACAAAAACCTTCAATACAAACCAGCTTTAATGGAAGCATCAGCCCGTGCAATATTCCTAGCCATAGCCGTGAGCAAAGCAATCCCGTGTTCAGCGGCTGCAATGGTGTTAGCTGTAGGCGCATTAACAACAAGGCATCCATGTTCAGTGGCAGCTGGCAAGTCAACATTATCGATACCGACACCAGCGCGGCCAACAACTTTAAGCCGACCACCGGACGACTCGAACACCTCTCGAGACACCTTAGTTCCACTCCTGACAATCAACGCGTCACAGAGAGATATCTTGGTGCAGAGCTCCTCGGGCGACAAGTTGTACGAGCAGTCGACGTTAGCGAAATTCTTCAAGAGGTCGAGACCGGCTTCTCCAAGTTTTTCGGTGACGAGGACGGTGGGTTTTGAGGATATGAAGGTAGCGAAGACGGCAAAGCGTTTGGTGGTTTTGCGGAGGGGAGGGAGGGTGGTGGGAAGAGTGAGTTTGCGTGAGAGAAGTGGTTTGGTCGGAGCGAAGAGGGAGTTCCATGTCGAACTGGCGGACGCCATTTCGCTCCTCCCTGTTTTTCTGACTAACGCTCCCTGCGGATTTAGTTTCGCGGTGACGAGCCTTTTGACTCTTGACGTGGCAGCATTCCAGCTTTTAAGGATTAATTTACTTGTTTTATTTATTTTACCTAGAGATGGGTAATCCGACCCCAACCGAACCGACTTGAAATTATCGGATTTCATTTGTTATTCGGGTCGGGTCTGTCTTTAGAAGGGAAAACCGAGTGTTTTAGGTTTAGGTCGGTTTTGGGTCGAAAAACCGATCCGAACTGAAAATGGACTTTTATATTTAATAAAAAATATCTGAAACTATAAAATGCAATTCTCGTTTCTCTAACCCTAGCCAGTCGCCATGTCTCTCAGTCTCTCTCTCAAACCTCTCAACTCAACCCTAGTTGATTCTCTCATCTCAAATAAGCCATTTCCCGCGCTGTTGACACCAATATCCGTTTCTTCTTCACTAGTTCTTCTCTTTTGTGAATCAGTCGAAAGAGATCGACGCAAAATCTCTTATGCCGGGAAAAGATCGGCACTGATCTCTTCTTCTATTAGTGATGACGCAGTGGATGGTTGTGGGTTGGTGAGATGATGCTATCGGTAGTTGTGAGTTAGTGATGATGATGTAGATGTGGAGAGAGAAGAGGGAAGCTGGGGGTAGAGAAAGAAGAGGAGACTAGACTGGTAGGGGTGATGGTGACCAGTGGTGATTGGGTTTTTTTGGGCTTGGACATTTTCTGGAGGCCCTTTTTTTTGGGTTTGGGTGTTTACGGATATAGAGAGAGAAAGGAGGTTGGGGGTGGAGAGAGAAAAGGGGACCGGACTGGTGGGGGTCGTGGTGATCGACGGTGACTGGGTTTTGGGTTCGGGTGTTTTCTGGAGGTCCGTTCAAAGGCCCAAACCGATATGGACCAACCCGAATTAGTCAATTCATGTCTGGTTCTACACCTATTTCGAGTCGAGTCAGATTGCAAAGTAAAGAACCGATTAATGTCAGTTTTGAGTCTGTTTTGTCCAAAACCCACCCCCGATTTGTGCCCGCCCCTAATTTTACTAATGCTATTTTCAAATTTGTGAATTCGAAATTGTATTCATAATCCTACCTTGGGGTAATTTATTTATCTCAGAATTATACACATCTTATAAACAATTTTAGTGGATGGTAAGATTGATGATACCCCTACCAACGCGATTTTAAATAAAATTCTTACAAAGTAGACAAAAATATTTTTACATTTTACGATTTAATATATAAAGATAAAAGCGACCCATATTATAGAGGTGAAGTAGTAGTGTCAAACCATTTTGCTATAATTGGATGTGTACATCTATGCTAATTTTAGTGTATTTGAAAAAAAATTATGATTGATTCTTCAACTCAAATGTTTTTTTGTTTGCTAAATGAAGTATGGGAAGTATTATTTCCTCATTTTATTTATATTTTCATCAAATTAGACTTTATTACTGATTTTCTCTTTTAAAAAACTGAATCCATTCCAAAACAAAACCAACTACAAAGAAACAGAGGCTTCTTCTGGACTGCAACCCCAGAAGTAACCAAGGGAGGTAATGATTTTTTTTTTTTTTTTAATATTATTGTAATTAAAAGATTGGAATAGTAGATAATTCTTTTATTTTTTTATTTAAACAATAGGAGATAAGACTTAAGCATACACTATGTAGGGAACTATTCCACAAAACCAAATTCTCATATTTCAAAAGGAAGGAAAAAAAAACTGAAAAAAAAAAAAAACTTTACATCATCAATTGAATGATGCTGTACTTGCAGACAGTTGTCAAATTCAGAAATATTGATATGAAATAAATATTGACAGGAGAGTCTGCAAAATTTTGTGGTTCTGTACTACTAGATCATAGGCGGCAAAAGTAATTAATTTTAGCTTAATTTTAATTCTTCATGTGGGCTGCTGAATGTACCATGTAATATATATAATACTGTGGTGAGTACATTGGTTCGGTTTACCTTCGCTTTCCATTAACTTTGGAGTTGGGACAGCTTACGTAAAAGTATGTACGATGTTATTATTCTAATGTAAGATTCAGACCCCAATCTCACCTAATTTGTTACAAGTCTTAGATGTGATTAGTAGCACACAATGAAATGGCATTTTTAAAAGAGAACTTCATATCAACAACATAAAATTTTTATGATTCTTAGTAGTTGAGTTATATTATTTAATTGTGAATAAACATTTAAATTTATGCTTAGCTTCATGGGCTTAAATAATTTTTAAAACTTTTTTTATAATAGATTTTAAATAAAATCAAATAATACATCCATTTATTTATTTAAAAAATTAACAAATATACGTTTACTATTAACAGCACATCATCTACCGTCAATCATCAGGAAGCACAATGCGCCAACCCATGAAAGTAAGCAAGAAATTTGAATGTTTATTAGGAGTTTATTCAAAATATAAACTTCGAAGTCTCAATATTTAAGCCATGAATCAGAAATATTAGTTCACTCAACATATTTTTGATAACTTAAAATTCCAAAAGAAAAAAATGCATATGGGGCTGGCGACTCGGCGCAGTTGATTAGTTAACAGGGCCATTAAGCAGAGAGAAAGGCATGGGCCAACGTCATGCCCAAATGAGCCTGAGATATTGTGGTAAGGTGAAGGTGACCTGATTCCAGGCGCAATTCTTTGGCGTCTACGCTCTTCACGTTAGCCAGCTTTACTTCTTGCTGACCTGCCCTTTCCTCACTATCTCCACAAATTGGCCATCTCCTGATGCAAGTAACACTTGCATCCAAACAGAACAACCATCAATATACATTGCGGCTGGATTTTTGTGGCTCTTTACTGTGTTTGCTAATTAAATCAACCGAACCAATTAGTGCTGTCAAATTAAAACAACATTGAAATTTAGATTAGCGCTCACGTTACATCGTCCAGTAAAGTGAAATAACTCGGAGGTATATAGAAAATTAACCTGGATAACAAGGAGAAATGGGATGTTAAGATCAGTGCGCAAGTCCATAATAAGCCTCTCCATGTTCCCTTTATATGCCTCAGCTTCCTCTCTTCTCACTGTATCACTCTCACCCGGATACCACAAAATCGCCCGGATTACTCTTCCTTCGCTCACTAACGCATTGGCTCGCCTCACCAACTCACCATACAATCTAGTCCCTTTGAGCCGCTGACTGATTTTGGTCCCACCAACCGCACAAGGGACCAAACCCACAACACCGATCCTGGAGCTACTGGCTCGTAATTCGTTTGCAAATGCCATCCCTGGTCCAACCCCACAAGTCTTGCCTACATCGATCGATGACTGCATGCAGTAGCTCATGTGCAACTTCCCAGGAGTTCTTAGCGCTGAGCCGAAGAATGGACGGGTTGGGCTTGGACTCGGCCGGGACGTTACCGTCCTATCTGCCGCCGTGCACGCCTCCTCTGCCGGCCGTGTTGCTCTTCCCTGCTAGGATAAAGATGTCCTTGCTAAGATTAGCGGCTAAACTGGAATGAGCATAACGATAACGATAACGATAACGATAACGATGATAACTTGGAGATGCCCATAATTTTTGTTTGACTAACAATGACAACTCCTTGAAGAATAAAGGTTGATCGTCCGCAACAAAAAAGAGATTATGTTGGCACCAACCAAATTCCCCAATTTAACTTTAATTTGTGCTACATAATTAAGGTTTTGCTATAAAAGTATTAGTAAGATATATTATAATTGTAATTGGAGTATCCATGATACTTTCATGGATTGTGTTTTGAAAAAAAAATGTTATGTGTTAAGGGATTTACTTCCTACATAGCATAGATATAATTTGATAAACAATAAAATTGAGAAATTAACTTTCCAATGTATTTCTATTTAATATTTCAATGTATTTCCATTTAATATATATATATATTTTACACTTTTAATTATATTTAAAAATTAGAATTAAATAATTATTGATTTACTGATATGACTATCTAACATACCATTTGAAAATAGATAGTTAATAATGTCTTTTTTTTTTTTGTTGCCAATTCAGTTTAACATTGATAAATGATAATTTCATTGAAAAAGTTTATTTTAATTCATTGTCTATTTATTCTACATGACATAAAAATTTTTCACAATCCATGAGTGAAAAGTTTGATAAGATGCTTCAATGAACAAAGATCTCCATTAATGAGAGCTTGCAAGCTCTTGTATTCTGTTACAAGAAGAACACTAATTTTCTCAACTAAAAACATAAACAAAGTGATTACGGTTTCGTTTGGTACGGTTTGTTCAAGTAGATCTTTTGAAAGTAGATATTTTAAAAATAGATCTTTTGAAAGAAAGTTACTGGTTATTTAATTGTCAATTAAAAAAGTTCTTTTAAATTATAGACGGTTTGATTAAATTATTTTTAAAAGGCTTTTAGATTATTAAATTACCAAAAAGACATGAGAGAAGTGAGTAGCATATTCATTCTAGGAATATAATTACTTCAACATCAACCATAAAAAATTAACCAATCATAGTAGCAATAAAAATTTTATTGCTCATTCCTGATTTAATTAACTTCAAGAAATAAAATTGCAATATACATATATGTGTATACATTTTAATGAATCAATAACAAAACCAATTACTGTATGTCATTTTATTACGTCAATAAAGCACTTCATATATATCAATGAACCAATAATAAAACCAATTATAGTATATATATATATATATATCAATGAATTAATAACAAAACCAATTGTAATATATATATATATATATACACTATATATATATATATATAACAAATATGGTAAAACCAAAAACTAGAATATATATATATATATATTGATGACAAACAAAACCAAAAATGAGAATATATTTTTGGTTTTGTTTGTCATCAATATTTTATACCATATTTGTTATATATATATATATATAGTGTCTATATATATAGTGTATATATACAAAATCAACATGAGATAAAAAAAATTGCAGTATATATTGATGACAAACAAAACCAAAAACTAGAATATATATATATTGATGACAAACAAAACCAAAAACGAGAATATATGTATATATATATATATATACATATATTCTCGTTTTTGGTTTTGTTTGTCATCAATATTTTATACCATATTTGTTATATATATATATATATATACAGTGTCTCTATATATAGTGTATATATACAAAATCAACATGAGATAAAAAAAATTGCAGTATATATTTATATATATATAGGTCAAAACCAATTGAAAAAAAAATACAAATTATAGAAAATTTACTAATTAAAAATGAGTTCTTAGATTTTTTATTTAAAAAAAAAAAGTGAATGAAAATGAATGTTATGTGTTTATATTTATAAAATAAGTGTAACAGAGTTATAATAGTATAGAGATTTTAACAAAATAAAATAAGGGTAGATTAGATTTTTTATTCTTTTAAAAAAAGCTCAAAAAAATCTATTTGGAAAATTTTAAAATTTGATTTTCTCCAAGTAAACCATTTTTTAGCTTTTTTAATCTCCCAAAAGCTCTACTGGGATATCAACCAAACGACATAAAAAAATCAACTAGAGCTTTTAGTATTAAAAAAGTATTTTTTATCAGTAGATAAACTGTACCAAACATATACTACATATAACAAACTCTATTTATATCCTCACACGTGAAACACACCTTTTAACTAAAAATGTTGACTTGGTCTTAACTATCTTGAGCATCACACTTAGTCACCAGAAGCTGCTTTGATCAACTTTTGCTACTCCTATCATCAAGTTGGGCTACAAACTCACCATGACAAGCTGGATAGGCAGGCATTGTATAATGCCTGCCTATACTAAAATCACCAGAGTAAGACACATGAACTTGAGCTTGACCATTGGACACTTTACTATCTTTAACAACCCCCTTCAAACTGGACATTGGTGAAGAAACCAAGTTCAGTTTGCTGCAAAGATAATCAAAATGGAGAGGAGATAAAGGATTAGTAAAAATGTCAGCCTTTTGATCCAAAGTAGGAACATATTGCATTGTGAGAACTCCAACAACTTTCTCTCAACCAAAATGGACATCGTATATGCTTTGTACGATAGTGAAACACAGGATTTTGAGCTAGGGACTTGGCACTTGTGTTATCACATCATAATATCGAACAAGAAGACAGAGGAATACCCAACTCTGTGAACAACGTCTGAAGCCATATTATCTCTCTGGTAGTGCTAGCTAATGCTCTAGATTCCGTTTCAATACTTGAACTAGCAACAACATGTTACTTTCTTGAACTCCACGTGATCAGATTATTACCAAGAAAAACATAATAGCCAGACGTGGACTGACGATCATCAATATAAAAGGCCCAATTGGCATCACTAAATGCTTTAATGTGAAGACTAGAAACAGGAGAAAACATCAAGCCAAGAGATACAGTACCCTTAAGATAATGTAGCAATCGCTTACAAGCCTTCCTATGTGTTACAGTAGGAGCACTCAGATTCCGACTTAGTTTGTTAACCAAGAATGTAATATCCGGCCCGAGTATTAGTTAACTACTGCAAAGCACCAATAGTACTCCTATAAACAAATGGATCACTAAACAGAGGTTCTTCATTTTTAGAAAATCTTGTGCTAAAGCACATTGGTGTAGGATAAGGCTTTGAATCCTGCATGTTAGTTTTTTGTACCAAGTCAAGTATGTACTTAGACTGAGAAAGATATAAGCCATGTGCAGTCCTTGTTGCTTGAAAACCAAGAAAATAGCTAACTAGACTAAGTATTTTTAGAGCGTAGTGGGTGAATTCTGTAATATGTTGACTTTGAGTGGATCTCGTCAGTCAACTTTCTTAGAACTTAACAATCCCTATCTTGCACAAATCAAACAAAGTGAACATGGGTGATCTTAACACTAATGAGATGCCAGCCGAATACACTTTGACGCTTAAGTTAGTAAATTGATCATAATATAAGAAAATACAGTAATTATAAAGCATTGTCAGACTTGATGGAGTGTCAGTGGGTAAAACCCTGTATAATAGAATTGTGCAAGTAGATCGTGAATAATACACCAGGTTAGTTCCCAAAAAAGAGAGATCGGTCACAATGAACACAGTTAGATACCAAGCTTTTCCTAACCAAAACCCTTTCTAAACATGTACTTCCATGCCACTACATTGAATCTATTATAGAGAAATTCTAAACTTAGAATAGAAAAATGAAAACACAAGAGAGAAAAAGAAGAAACCTCAAGGGGTTTGCAAGAGATGAACAACAGAGGTTTGGATGAATTCTTCATTCTAATGACCCGTCTATTTATAGATGGAAAAGGAGCTATGGAAACTTATTACAGAATAAAGGTAATGTATGTTACATAATAAATGACATGATAGTTATATGATTAATGTTATGTCGGTTACAGAGTTAATGCAACTTCCATTACAATTAATTTAAAATCCATGCATTAAGAGCAATCAATCCTCATTTAATGAAACAGACCTTGTTTGGGTTGGATCAACCAAGTTGCCGGGCTATCCTCTTGTAATATGCATTTAGCCATTAGCCTAAGTCGATCGGCATATAGAGCCAATCTATCACAATAAGCTTTGGACTTTCACTTTGTGTAAGATTCCAATCTAAGTGGATCAAAAGATTAATTGAAATATAGTTTATTGTTATTAATTTAGCCCTACCCAAATTTTAGAAATAAAAAGGTATATTGATAAATGTCTTCTTTGAGGATATTTTTAAAAGAACTCAACAAAATGGGGTGTAAAAGGAAAAGCGTCATAGGGTGCAAAATGAAAATTTGTATATGATGGCCGACAAAAACAATAAAGTCAAATGGTAGGTGTTTTTTTTTTTTTTAAATAATAATAATAATAATAAATAATAGAATTAAGTTAGAGACAAGTATCTGACAAGAATGGAAACAGTGAAGCAATTGTGTATATATATTGTTAGAAGTAACCAAAAACCAATTCAGCATATAATGAGGCAGTAGAAGAAAAACAGGAGAAAATTCTATGTGGATAATATATTTGGGCATCCAATTTATCCAGATAAGTAATTTTTATTTCAATAAAATTGAAATCTAAGAAATTAGTAAACTTGATAATAAGTTCTAAATTGAGTTTATGTGATTTTAGAGCGGATCTAGGATTATGACAAACTCGATAGGAATCTGTTTTGGATCCAGATCTGAGCAAATGAGTTACGTGAGTAGATTGTTTTATTTTAACTAAATTAATTGTTTACAGTTATAAATATTTTAGATTCTATTATTTATTGATTATTAGAATTGAATTATTTGCTAGTTAATTAATTTTCTAAATTATTAATTTTGCTATATGTTTGAAATTAGAATTTAATTGTATATGTATATATGTTTCATATTAGAAATTCCAATTGGAATTTATTGTTTCCAGCTTGAGTTTATTATATAAAAAGTTTTAGAATATTTTAAATATTATATGTATATTCAGAAAAGATTTGAAAAAGGAAAATAAAAATATTTTCGGAATACCAAGGTTGTACCCTCCTCTCTAATAGTCAAGTAGGCTTCATGTGTGTAAATTCGAGAGAGTCACCCAACATGTGTATGACAGATTTCTAGAATCATTAAGTCGCTTAACACATATATGACAAATTTTATCTCTCACTTTACGTGTGTATTGAATATCTTCACTGTATATGATAGATTTTCCTGGGTATTAGTTGGTGTAGATTTTCAGATTATAGATATTATATACTGAATTAGACTAGTACAAATAGAGATTTACAGAGAATTCGATTTATATAAAGAGATTTAAAAAAAGTTTTATAAATTATATTATTATTATAGAAATAATTTTTATGGAAGTTACAGTTTTATTATAATATAATAATTATTTATTATTATCAGCAATATGTTTAGTTCCATTTTAGAAATATTTTTAAAAAGTTATATTCACTCACTGGGCGTTGATGCTCATTTTTTTATAAAACTCTTTTTTTTTTTTTTTTTCCAAATATCCGTTGTAGATTCATGCAGATTAGTGCATATCGTGAGAAAGGCCACGCAGTGATGATCAAATGCATTCATATTATTTTTGGGTAGAAATATTTTACATAAGTGTATACTATTTTTAATTAATAAGATTTTATAATGTATTTCGAGAATAGTTTTGAAAATAAAATATCTTTTCATATATTTTATGAATATATTTTTATATATGTAGCACATGGGTCCAATGTGAGAAATATATATATTTTTTTAATTTGTTTAATTTATTATTTATAAAGAAATTATGAAATTTATTATGATTTTTCTAAACGATTTTTGTTAAATTTTAAATGTCAATAAAAAAGACCATAGTTTTCACGAAATCCTTCTAGATTTAAGAGAGGAGTTGGGTCAGGTCTTTTTATTTTTAAGCCCGGAAATTTTTGATTACTACATGGAGCAAATCTATTTTGAAAAACTGGTATAGTTTGATGAATCAAGGTAGTATCATTGCCAGTAATAAAAATATCATCAATATAAACTAGTAGATAAACAACCTTGTTCTGAACTCTTTTAATGAATAATGAGACATTAGCTTTGGTGTTGATAAAGCCTAACTTAAACAGGGCAATTTTGAGCTTGAAAAATCAAGCTCTAGAGGCGAATTTAAGGCCATACAAAGCTCTATGTAATCTATAAACATGAGAAGGAAAAGCATTGTTGACAAAGCTTGGGGGCTGTGTTGGGTCATTAATTATCATTATTTTATTCCTAAATTACCTATGATTTATGTTATGTTTTTTGTTAGAATTGGTGCTTTTATTTCATTTAGTGCTTTTGTGTTTAGATTTAGGTTCTGAGAAGAAAAGAGACGGAATCAAAGGATTTTTTGGAATTAATTTTAGCATAGGAAAATTAAAGATTTGATTCGAAGAGCTCGCGATGCAACAATCGTGTTGAAACAAAAATATATGAAATTTTTATGGAATCTATGGTGGTAGTGAATGGATTGGGTCGATAGGCATGAGACTGTAGCCCACCATTGATTTCCCTTAGGGTACGCGGGCAGACCTCCCGATATAGACCTATTATGTTTTTATCCAGGAGTGAATCGCGAGTAGCTTGGAAGATTTTAGAGTCAGAGACTTAATCATAAATTCTGAAGATCAATCAAGCTCAAGAGGACTAACAGAAGTTCAAGAGGCTGATCATGTAATTAACCGATCAAATCCAAGTCAGAGAAGGTGCAATAAATGAGTCGTAGGATTTTGATGTGGGATTGAACTAGCAATCGAAAGCTACAACATTATTGCGGCTTGTTGCTGCAGGAAGGAAGCTGCAATACAAACTTTCAACGCTTATTGTTACTGGTTATGAAGACATGACAAGAAGTTGTGACACCCACTTTTGGCTGATTTCCAATTTCACTCCAACATTCATTGCACGACTTTTTCTCCAAGAAATAAGTAGTGATTAACCCCTCTTGGTCTATAAATAGGAGTCTTCTCCAACCAGTTGACACATATCAGAAGACAGAGAGAGAGAAGCAGAGGAGCAAGGCTAATGGCTTCAATTCCATCTTTTCTTTTCTTTAGTTTTATTTATTTATTTTTTATTTTTTTAAAGTTAGTTTATTAGTTAGGGCTAACTTGAAGCCCTAAACATGAACTCAATTTGTTTATCTTTTCAACAAAGCTCTATGTTTTTCACGATGAAAATTAATGTCTCTATTTTAATTTTATTCTATTTATTATGTTTCTTTAATTGATTACGTTAGAAGTGTGTTTATAGGATTAGGTTGTAAGAATATAAACAGCACACCTAACGAGCATATTCTTAATTGACAACAATAAATTGTTTATGAACCAATTGATGGATATTAATTCATAAAGATCTAGGAAGACTAGGAGTCCAATCATTTGCTTATGAACCAATGGATTCCAATTATTAAGTAGACATCATACTAAGTTATAATTAAGAAATGCACGTATTTGCGTAAACACCATGCGATTTGTATATTAATTAAGAAAGAATCAATATGACATGCAGTATCCCTATTACATTGTTGTGAATGTCTTCATCATACATTATCATGAATTTGCTCTATTAATATTTTTAACAAATTAAAAGATTATTTAGTGATGGATGGAATCTTTTAACTAAACCTTTTATAATTGATTTGATTGACTTTAGTTTTCTATCATAATTTAGTTTAGTTTTAATTCAATTCCAAACTCCTATTTTTAATTCACTTGCTTTTAGTTTAGGTCTTAAATAAACTTAAAATTAAAGTAAATTAAAACTCCTCGTGAGATCGACCCTTACTTGTCTACTGTACTCGATAAACGATTTGTACATTTATAAATTTAAAATTTGGTTTACTAAAAAATTGACCAACATGCTGTTCTATGTACACCACTTCTTTTAGCTCCCCATTTATAAAGGCATTGTTAAAATCAATTTGCTGAATGTCCCATGCATATGCGACTGCCAAGGAAAAATAACTCGTATGGTCGAGGCTTTAGTCACTGGGCTAAATGTGTCGAAATAATCGAGCCTTTTGGTTTGATGGAAGCCCTTTGCAACCCATCGGGCTTTGTATTTAAGAATTGAGCCATTTTAGTTGAATTTAGTCCTAAACACCCACTGACAACCAAGTAGATTATGAATAGAAGTAGCAGGAACCAAAGATCAGGTATTGTTTCGAGTGGGTGCCTCATATTCTTCTCTAATTGCTTGGTACCAATGAGGTTGAGAAAGAGCATCTTTAACTGATGTGGGTTCAGCTGTAGAAAAACCTGAAGAAGAACTAATACTGGAGTACACTTTCAGCATAAAGATCCCATGCTTGGATCTTGTTATCATAGGATGTGTTAATTGAGCAATTGGCAAAGTTTCAATTGCAATATCATTCATAGTATTGGATGAAGGAGTAGAAACATGCATAGTTGAATTATTATTGGAATTGTCACTGTGAGGACTAATATGAGAAATAGGAGAATTAGTTTTTAAACAACCATCAGACTCTAATGATACCCTTGAAGAGTGATTTTCAACAGAAGATAAATTATTAGAGGACTGTGACACAGATTTAGAGGCATTGACTATTCTTAATGTTGAAACAAGCAAACTAGCAGAACAAGAAGTAGAACACCGTTGTTTTGAACCTGATGGAGGAAAAAGAGTTTGACAAGGATACCCAAACTCATTAAAAGACAATATTGCGTGACACATAAATTTTGCTTGAAGGATGCAGACACTTATAATCTTTTTGCTGCATACTATACCCAATAAAAATGCATTTAGCTGAGTGCAAACCAAACTTTCAATGATTATATGGTCTAATATATGGAAAACAAGCACTGCCAAAAGATTTGAAGAAATTGTAATTCAGAACACGATGAAAAAGAAGTTCGTAAGGAGTTTTCATTCTCAAAAGGGGTTTAGGGAGATTATTTATAAGAAGGGCTGTCGTTTGAAAAACTTCCTCCCAAAACTTGAGAGGCACGTGGGCATGAGCAAGGAGTGTGAGACCAGTTTCAACCAAGAACCTGTGTTTTCTCTCAGCAGTACCATTCTGCTGATGAGTATAGGCACAAGAAGTTCTAAAAGTAATACCAGCTTTATGTAAAAAAAGGAAGAAGTGTTTAAACTTTGAGCCAAGATCTGCTTGTAAGCACTTGATCTTGCACTCATGCTGAAGTTCAACTTGTTTTCTGAAGACTAGAAAGTGGACAATACATCTGAGTTCAACTTCAGAGGATACAAGCATGTGTATCTTGAATAAGAATCAACAAAAATGAAATAGTATTTGTATCCTTCAACAGACAACATGGCAGGTGGTCCCCAAACATCAATAAAAATAAGTTCCAATGGTTTTCTTGCTATATATGTATCATGCCGAAAAGGTAATCAATGCTGCCTAGTTTACATGAGTCATAAAATTTAAGTTCATGAGATGAGGATTTCAAATACAATTTATTTAACACATGTTTAAGAACTAATGGTGTTGGATGTCCAAGTTTGGCATGCCAAATACATTTATTGAGCTTAGCAGCAAGTAAACCATTATGTTTATGATCACGACCAATGTTAGCCTTCAATATATTTACAAGAGACTGAACATTCTGTTCATGAAACAAATTTTGACCAACTTTATTTGTATCTTGACCAGTAGGCAAAGCTGTAAAACAAATTGAATGTGAACCTGCATGAGAAATAGGACTCCTAGAACGATTCATGAGAGTTAAGTCAAACTGGTAGAGACCATGTTTGAGGACTTCTTTGAGTAGAGTTTTCTTGGTTGTGTTGTCATTTTATCAAACAAGTATCATTGTTAAACTCAGCAATGGCATAATTATCATAAGAAAACCTTGACAGACTAACCAGATTTTTAGCAATAGAAGGCACACACAAGACATCTTTCAAGATTAAAGGTTTAGAACTAAGATATGAGTGTAATGAAAGAATTACCAATACGTGAGATTTACAATTATTGCCCCCCCCCTCCTTTCCAACTGCCGGTCTATCAGCTCCTGTATATTCTGAGTTCATTGAAAGATTTGCTAGATCTGCAGTCACATGATTTGTGGCTCCTGTTTCTGCATACCAAGAGGGATCACAAACACTTTCAGGTGTGGCAAAATATGCAGTTGATTGTTGAATATTGGCCTGGTGTGATGCCTGTCCTGAATTCTGCATACCACCAGTTTGCATGACTTGATAATTCTGACCGGTTCCTTGATAGCTTCTATCAAATCTATTATGGCAATTAAGAGCTAAGCGTTCAACTCTTCCACAAATCTGACAAGATGGCCTTCCATTACCATTTGACTATTTTCCATTATTACTAGTCATTCCTATACCTCTACTACTGTTACCTCCTCCTCTACCATTATTGAAAACTCCTCTTTGGCCTCTCTTTTCTCCCTAATTAGCAGTCACAAAATTGGCACTTGCATCAGCTATATCAAGTTGTGCACAATTACTAAGTTGCAATATCCTTTGCTCATGTATCATCAACAAATACTGAGCATCCTGTAAGGTCATTGATTTCTGCTGTGATAAAATCAAAACCACTACTGAATCATACTCGTGACACAAACCATTCAGCACACTCAAAATCATATCATAATCTGCAACAATTTGGCCTGTTGCTTTAAGTGCATCTCCTATAGTTTTAACTTCAAGATAAAACCACTCACTGAACTAGAGCCTTTTTTAATACGTCGCACTAGTTGCTTCAATTGCAATACTTTTGCCATTGATTTCTATGAATATAGATTCTCTAATGTACTCCAAACTTCAAAAGAAGTCAAGCAATCAGTTACCTGACCTACGATTCCTTGACTGACTGTGGACAATAACCAGCAAAGAAGCTATTGATCTGCTTTCATCCAAGCTGTGTACTCCTTGTTTTCAACCAAATTCTTCTCGATTCCATCACTAGAGACAACTTCTATAAACTTCGTTGGACTTGACTTCTCTCCTGAAATCAGATCTGTCAATTTTAGGGCTCGAATTGCTGGTATGACTTGAGCTCTATAATAGACATAGTTATCTGCTTCTAGCTTTATTGGTAGGTTGAAGTTTAGAGTTTTCGAAAGAGAAGCAAAATTCTTTGTCGACGATGATGACAACAACACCGTGTCTCCTTCATCTTCCTGACCAGGAATCTCAGCAAAACTTGAAGCCATAGACGATCAGTCCTACGGCTCTGATACCATGAAAACTTTGCAAATGTTTAATATAAATTCTAAGATTTTGATAAGATGCTTCAATGAACAAAGATCTCCATTAATGAGAGCTTGCAAGCTCTTGTATTCTGTTACAAGAAGAACACTAATTTTCTCAACTAAAAACACTTAACAACAGTGATTACATATAACAAACTCTATTTATATCCTCACATTTAACTGAAAATGCTGACTCAGCCTTAACTAACTTGAGTATCACACTTAACCACCAGAAGCTGCCTTGATCAACTTTTGGTACTGCTATCATCAATCTGGGCTGCAGACTCACCATAACGAGCTGGATAGGCAAACATTGTATAATGCTTGCCTATACTAAAATCACCAGAGGAAGACACATGAACTTGAGCTTGATCATTGGACACTTTACTATCCTTAACAATGAGAGTATTAGAGATGCTCTTACTTGCTAATGGTTCTGCCTATATTAAGTTAATCCTGCTAGAGACTGGAGTGCTATTTATGTAATGTCACTTAAGATGGATAGGTTTTCTAGTAATAAAGATTTCGCTCACAGTAAAAATTTAACAAAAATAACTTTTTTGATTTACCTTCTTAGTGCTGCAAATGGATTGACAAGTAGGATGGTAGGGCAGCATATGCATGGCTGATCTCTCTGCCTGCCGTTACAATGACCGGGCTAATTAATATAATTTTGTAATTTAATCTTAATTTGGAAAAGTTGGTACAATTTATTTATGATGAGTAATTATAATGGTAGAAAATTAGTGGTTGATGCAAAGCTGAAAAATTAAGAACACAGTTTGTTAATTTTATATATCTAATATATGTGATAATTGTAATTATAGTCTATATGGTAGTTTTAAATAATATCGAAGAGGCAAAGTGAGGTTAGCCTAGTGATCATAGCCCTTCATATGAGTTCGAGTTTTTTTCCCGTTTCCAAAATCCTAAATTTAATATGATATTTCTTGGATATTATTATATGATTGCAAGATACAAATATAAATATAAATATATTTATATATATAAATATATATATATATATATATTGCTTTAAAAATGAGGACTCACTAATTTTAAAAAGTTAAAGAAAACTAATCAAATTCATCAATTACATTCTCTCTCTTAAAACAAATTATTTTTACTATTTAATTCAAATATAATGGATGAAATTAATTGATTTTTCCTAATTTTAAAAAGTTAGAGAGTCTTTATTTTAAAAGCACTTTGTATATATATATATATATATATGTTTGCATCTTGTAATCTTATAATATTATCCAAGAACAAGATAAGGTAACAATTACTGAAATTTTTTAAATATTTGTGTCTTGGATCATCTCTGATACAATTATCTAAAATGTATAGATAATAAGGTCAAAAATCCTCAGTAATGCGATTATTTAACTCAAATATGTAGCTGATAAATATATTTCATTGGTATGAGCTTGAACCAAATACAAAGCTTGTATTATATATATTAGAAAGAAAAAGGAAAAAAAAAAAAAAAGATCAACAATCGCTGATATGAGGTTGGCTGGTTCATAATTCTCAGCAAGTAATATTCAAAATTTGAAAAGATTAACAAATAACAATCGCTGGTATGAGGTTGGCTGGTTCATAATTCTCAGCAAGTAATGTTTATACTTCATTTCTGTGCAATATATATAACACAAGCTTTGTATTTGGCTCAAATATCTTTTAAACAAGAACTCCTATCAAATAATTTTGAGGGGAAGAAGCAATGAAGCATAAACAAATTATCAATTTTGAAAGTCTTTAGTTCTGATTTTTAATATTCTTTAATAAATCAATTCGACTTAAAGCCCCATTTTTAAAACTCAATGATATGTAATCAAAGTGCAAACATACAAGCTTTCTAGAAGTGAATTTAAATGATTACAGTGCCCATTAATTCGGTTCGTCCATAAAAGGCCCAGTGATGCAACCAAAACTATTTGAAAGTAGAAAGGAAATAAAAAGGAGCATGTTCCAGCTGGAGTTTTAGTTGCACTTTTTCTGCAAAAGGTACTCAATCTAGCTAAGAAATGCCAGGTAGGCCATTATCGTCATATGGTCCCGGGTTCATGAAAATGATAGTGTACAGGTACAAAAGACAAATACCACTGCCCACTGTGTGTGTCGATATCAAGAGTTGTTAACAGGTCCCTTCTTCCCGAATTCCTTCATTATTCTTTTCAATTTTCACACTTTGTCATTGTTGATGCTTTATTTATTTATTATTTTTTTTATAACTTCATTAGGGTTAGGGTGGCTTCCCCACAACCTGAATTTCTTTATGATTCATTTCATACCTTATCATTGTGGATGTGATTTAGATGGTAAAATTTTAACTTCATTAGGTTATGGTGACTTCCCCACAATTTTTTACTGCATCAAACACAAATCAGCTTGATTTGTGGAGAAAGCAAAATCTAGATTTGTTTTACATAATATAAGAAAAATTAAAAAATTATAATTCAAACACATTCATACCAATTTGAGATAAAGAGAAACTGAAATTATACAAACCTATGTATATAAGTACCAAAAAAAACCTAAATTATTAAAGCTAAATCACTAAAATTAATAATTCTAATTACTGATGATATTATTATAATCTAGTTGCATATTATGATGACAAAAAATCAGCAAGCATAGAGCCAATAAACGGGTGTTAAGTGAGGTCTAGTATAGCAGCCCACATGATTGAGCCATTTTCTAGTCCAGCCCAATGGAAGCCCGAATTGATGTCTGCGACCAATGATAACGCTTGGTTAACATTACCAATTTAATGTGAAAGTTGACCTATTAAATATGGCGCTCCGTTGATTAAGTGTAGGGGCAAGGATCAAGAATCGGATACCTTGATTTCAATAGTTGTTACAACTCAACAAAGGTTAGCTCCTCACTTATAAAAAGGGAGCAACCAGTGAAGAGGAGGGATATCTAATGACCACACTGTCACTTTGCCAAAATATTCTCTTGTACTCAATCACTAACTTTCCTTGTCTCACACATACTTCAATCTAAATCATCACCTCACCCTCACTTGTTGTATGCCAACATCTCAACTATTTGTTGTACACTCACTCTTTGTTTTTGTTATTTTTTTAATTTACTTTTATTTATTATTTTAATTTAAGTGTCGAAATATCTTGGGTTGACACCAACCCAATATTTAGGTACCTGTTCGTTTCATTTGATTTGTTAAAAGTTATTAGATCTCTAAAAGTTGATTGTAGAACCACACCTCTGTGACTCTAGAGATCAACCCACTACACATATTTGAACTAATATCCAGATAATTAATTAGCTTTCCAAGAAATTGAAATAACTCGAAATTCAGTCAATTATCATTTATCAGAAATAATTATCTGGAGAATATTTAGTGTGAAATAGACAAAAAAACCCATCTGCCGGTTGACATATAATTAGAACAATCAAGAACTGGTGGGGTATACTCAATTACTAAAATTCAAAAAGGAAAAAGAAAAACTAATAACCATGTAACGTTAATAACATGAATAGCGAAAAAAGCAATGATAGAATCATCAGAGAATAACTGAAATTAGAAAACTTTGCTGGAGCATCGCTGTAACTAGGACCAGTTTTAATGGTGCTCGGTATGGATTGAAGGAATGCATCAGCCATCATCTCCCCTAGTCGAACCTGTGCCGGCGTGGTCAGATGCAGCCCGTCCGGCTCAAGCGGCAGTCCCTTGGCATCTACCGTTCGAACATTTAAGAGGTCATAATCTAATTGGGCTGTTCTCACTATGTCTATATAAGGTCCCTGTCCTGATGCCAAAGCCACCTACCAAAACCAAACCAACCACCAATAATATTCAAGTCTACCTTTCTAAGCAAGCAGCATATTACATCATAAATTTAGTCACATGTTATTTACTATGTAGTTGGGTTGGACGGAGAATTTTCAAATTTGATAAACAGTTTAAACTCTAAATGCAATCTCACAAACAAACAACAAAATTCACTTTTTGTTAATTTACTTTCTTGGGATTATTATGTATTCCATTGTTTTCAAATATTCAAAATATTTTAAACTAGAAGACTAATAACCAAACCCAATCAAGCACATAGCTTATGTTCCAAATTTTTGAATAATTAAGACTGGTGACTGATGTTGCATAGCTAGATAAGAGTGAAGAAAGTATATGTATATACCCGGATTATTGGGAGCATTGGAAGCTGGAGATCAGAGCGCAAATCGAAGAAGAACTTCTCGGATCTCTCTTTGTACAATTCTGCATCTTCACGATTTACTGTATCACTCTCTCCCTGATACCAAAGAAGCGCTCTAATGACATCACCGCCCTGTAAAGCCGCCTGAGTCCTCCCCACCATCTGTTGGTAGAGAAAACCACCTTTCCTCCACTCAGTGATATTGGTCCCACCGATGGCGCAAGGCACCAGACCGATCGCACCAAAAGTTGGGTCCTTGGTCAAGACTGCGTTGGCAAAAGGCATCCCTGGACCAACCCCATTGGTCTTGTTCACATCGATATCGGCATGAAGTGGTTCGTGGGCTCGAACCCACTTGAGTTTGGCACTGAGTCGGAGGATAGAAGGGTTAGGATGGCATTGTGGAGGGACGATACCGTCCCAGACTGGAGTGTTGGTTTGGGTGTCGTTGGTCACGCCACCTCGTCCGGCCATGTTGCTTTGTCCAGCTAAGATAAATATGTTTTGTGGTGGTTGGTGAGCTTCTTTGGACCTGGCGTGTGAGAGGAGCATCAACAACAGCAAGGGCAGCATTTTTGCGAGCCTCTCTCTCTCTCTCGCTTTGCGGCGAGATTTGGCAAAAGGAGGGTCCTCTGTTTCTCTTTCTGAATCTATATTACATTAAGCAAGTGGTTGCTTGTCATATAGTTTTTCTTCTTCTTATTATTTTTTTAATTTTTAAGTCTTTTTTTTTTTTTTTTTAATGATGTCAATCTGATAAAGATTTAATTAACGTTGGTAATATGTCTATATACGGTTTCTATCATGTTACCTAACTCATGTAAATGATACAAATAGAGTTAGAAAGAAAGTAAAATTATTCAAATATTAATATTATGAAATAACTACTAATATACTTTGTGTGATAATATTTACAACTTTTTATACCGAAAGGCCACAAAAATATAGATAAATATAATCTTCTATCTGTAACACAAATTAAATAAGAGAACTACTAGTTAGTGTAATCCAAATTTTCTAAGAAAATATAAACAAATATACGTGTAAATTCTTAAGCAATTAGCAATTTAGCACTATGATAAAAGTTTATTCAATGTGATGGGTAATATTTGGTAGATCCGTATGCTACATTATTGTTAGCAATTTCATGTTACATCAATAAGGGAGGACATGTCAACATTTCGAAAGATATACGTCAGCATTTGATTATATACTTTGATAAGAAAAGTTAACAAAATTAATTTAATGTTCTCTTAGTTTCTTCGATAAAAATTGAAATCTGATGATCTAATTATTAGTAATATGTTTCGTATAGAGAGAGGAGTGTTTATATTTAATGGCTTAAGGTTGCATTCCCTTCCAGCTCAAGAACCAATTCCGAGGGGTTAAATCCTTGATAATTCAAATAGGAGGATCTAATTAGATCAATTACTATAACCACAATTTGGTAAACAACTCCAGCTAAACCTCTTCACATTTTGTGATTTTATGGATAAAGTAAGACTTGAATCTCTATTATCAATGTAAAAGAAATTGTGTACAACTTTATGGATGTGCAACTCAAGTTTTTTAAAATTTTTAAGTTAATACTAAAAGGATCATAAAACTGTTAATATTTGTAAAAATAAATCATTACTTGTATAGTTCAAATATTTATTCCTATAACACTTAGACATAAATTCCCACAATAACACTCAAAAACAAAAATTCCTGCAATAAGAGAATAAAATTGTCTGTAAAATGAGTATGATGAAATATATATTTTTTACACATGTTTATAAAATGCCTATGGTATGATTTAAATTTCACATCAAAATGGTTCACAATTACTTGAGTTTAGAAATGATGTGCAGCTAAGTGATGAGCAGCTCTGTCCAAAGTTTAAACCAGCTAAAAGTGAAATAAACCAGTAAATAGGTAGTTAATGACTTAATTCACACCAACTAAAAGTGAAACAAACAAATGAATAGGTAGTTAATGACTTAATTCACTTAATTAAACTATATTAATGATGATAAAATGATAAAGTTGAGATGTTGAAGTAATAAACTTTAGGACCCAGCTTTCGAGTTCAAGTGTTATCCCTTTCCAACTATTAAATTAATAGATGAAAAAATTGTATATGTTCAATATTAATGCACGCCCTCTAGTCCATGCTGAAGAGTTGTCGATACAAGTTCAGATTCACTCTTAATTGTTACTCTTCTTACTTTCCTTTGTATGTTCATAAATCAAAATAAAAAATAATATATGAGTAAGATTTACTAGGTTTTTTCTTTTCCTTCATATGTGCAGATGCTTCACTCGAATTCAGGACACTCTTAAAATAATAAAGGTAAAATAGTTATATATCGCTAGTGACAGAATCAAATTACAAGCAGCCACATTTTTTGTTTTGACTATTCCTTCACGCGGATGGCATTGGCATCTTTGTAACCTAATAAACGTCCCCAGCATGCAAAATGCGCATCTTAGAAGTCAGAACCAGTTCGTAGTTAAAGAAAGACCTTCTCTGTCGAGTCAAGTCAACTCCATCGAAATGCCGGCCTTCAGCTGAAAATTGATGGGAGAAATAACAAATACTAACAAATCACACAACGAAACTTTTTCTCTCCCTGAATGAATCCTATGAAAAACCACTAAGTAACGCACAAATCCACCTTAATATATATATACCACCACCAATCAAATAATGAGCAAATAAAATCATTACCACATACACAAATAACACAAGCCAATTTTTATGTGGAAAACCTCCCCAATGCAAGGAGTAAAAACCACGGGACCGTAATCCACCAAAAAATATCCACTAATAATCAAATGTGAGAGTAACAGACTGTTTTTACATCAAATAGGAACCAAAACCGAGCAACAATTATCTAGGTTCCCTAGTAACACAAATTTAAGTTTTAAATAACAAGTGAAGAGAAAAACACAAACTTAGCAGGAGGTTCTGGACTGCGTTGCTCTTCACTGGGACCTTCAAATCTGATCTTCACCGTCCAGAATTTAGAATCACGAGTGCTGAGTATACTGTCCAAGTTTGAGCTCGATCCAATGGTAAACGAAAGAGTATTATTCTTACAAGAATACTGCACAGACAGTGATGAAAAACCTGACAGCTCTGTTACGGGCTGTATATCACACGAACGACACGTCCGTTTCCGATCTCCACCGTTCAGAATCAAGGTCCAGAAGAGATCAATGTACTATTCAAATTTCAGCACGATCCAACGGTTAACGAAAGAGAAATTTCAGCAACTCCGAAACTGTGCGGGATGAATTTCCTTGCAGAAAACTCACTCTCTTGTTTCCTCCTCTCTGCCACACGAATTTAACTCTTCACAATTGATTTTTCTGCCTCAAACCTCTTAACTCTCATAACCACAAAACCCTAGCCTCCAATTAATAAAGGAAATCAAACTTAAATAGGGTTATGATTCTTAATCACACTAGAGTTTTCATATGGGCTCAATTTAACTTGTTGAGACTTGTTGGGCCTCTACATAAGAGGGAACCCAACCCAACAAATCTCCCTCTTCCCGATTATGTGGAGGGGTTCGCCATTCCGGCGATCATCCTACAAACATCAAGCTTCTCCCTTGGTAATGCTTTTGTGAACATATCGGATCCATTATGGTCTGTATGAACTTTTTCAAGTTCCAGCAGTTTGTCATTCAAGACATCTCTAATCCAATGATATCTCACATAAATATGTTTCGACTTTGCATGAAAAGTTGAATTCTTCCCAAGGTGAATGACACTCTGACTATCACAGAATAGCACATATCTTTGTTGCTTGAAACCAAGCTCTCCTACAAACTTTTTCATCCACAACAACTCTTTACAAGCTTTAGTTGCTGCAATAAATTCAGCTTCTGTAGTAGAAAGAGCAACACATTTTTGCAATCTCGATTGCCAAGCTACAGCACCACCTGCAAATGTAATCAAATAACCAGATATTGACCTACGAGAATCCACATCTCCTGCCATATCTACATCAGTAAAGCCAACTAGCAGTGGCTTCTCACCGTCGAAACCAAGTCTCAAACTAGAAGTATCCTGGAGATATCTCGTGATTCACTTAACAACATTCCAATGCTCTTTTCCAGGATTGGACATGAACTGACTAACAACACCAACGACATGAGCTATGTCTGGTCTCGTACAAACCATTACATACATCAAACTCCCGACTGCTGAAGCATATGGAACTCTTTTCATATCATTTTTCTGGGCATCTGTAGAAGGACATTGCTCTATACTCAACTTGAAGTGTGCACCAAATGGAGAACTAACTGCTTTAGCTTTGTCTATGTTGAACCTCTGAAGTACTTTCTCAATGTACTTCTCCTGTGACATATATAATTTCTTGGTCTTTCTATCACGATCAATTTGTATGCCTAGAATTTTCTTTGCTGGCCCCAAGTCTTTCATAGCAAAAGATTGACTCAATTTTATCTTCAACCTGTCAATCCTTGAAATATTTTTGCCAACAATTAATATATCATCAACATAAAGTAGTAAAATAATGTAGTCATCATTAGAGAATTTTTGAACAAATACACAATGATCAGAAGTTGTTTTCTTGTAGCCTTGCTCCCCCATAACTGACTCAAACTTCTTATACCATTGTCTCGGTGCTTGTTTCAAACCATAAAGGCTTTTCTTCAACTTGCACACGTACTCCTCTTTCCTTTTCACACTAAAACCCTCTGGCTGCTCCATGTAAATCTCCTCCTCTAAATCACCATGGAGGAATGCAATCTTCACATCCATTTGCTCTATCTCTAAGTCAAGACTGGTTGCTAAACCAAGTACAACACGAATGGATGACATCTTCACAACTGGAGAGAATATCTCATCAAAATCAATGCCTTTCCTCTGGTTGAACCATTTGACAACCAATCTAGCTTTGTATCGAGGTCGAGTACTAAGCTCATCATGCTTAATTTTGTAAACTCATTTGTTCTTCAAAGCTTTTCTGCCTTTGGGCAACTTGACTAACTCAAAAGTATGATTTTGATGAAGTGACTACATTTCATCTTGCATAGCCTCAAGCCACTCATTTTTGTGCTTATCTTCTAAAGCTTCTGCATAACACTCGAGTTCTCCTCCGTCAGTCAATAACACATAATCACTTGTAGAATATTGAGTGGAAGGACGTCGATCTCTGGTAGACCTCCTGAGTGGTACATCTAATGAAGCATCAGGTATTGACAACTGCTCATTAGTTTCAACATTTTCATCTCTCTATGAGGAACCACCTGTATTGAAGGGAAAAAAACAACAATTGTTTGTTATAAAAATAAAGATTTGCGGAACATTGAGTTTTAAAATTTTTTTTAGAAAACTCAAGAACCCTAGATCCATAAAACAATGAAATAAAATAATAAAATTAAATAAAGATCGAATCTTGTACCTTTTGTATTGATCTCTGTGAATTGCTCACCACCTTGCCTTCCTTGATATGTCTCTACACCAAGAAACAAGTGAGTCGGCACAATTATATAGAATTGTGCTCACTTTCTATTGATTTCTTTTCTCAAAAGAACAAACAATATATGTAAGAGGTGAGAAGAGATTTTTGTTTCAAAGAACGTAAAACAAAACCTAAATATAACTTCTATTATGAAAAGAAGACTATTTCTTTTCTATTTATAGGCAACCAATTAGGGTTTTAATTAATCAAAATTAATATTTAACCCCAAATTTATTAAAATTAAACTTTTGCCCATATAACATAATTAATTCAAAATTAACTCATGTTATATTTTGAAATCAAACTTGTGACCTATAATTAATTCATAATTAATTTATACCCGTTCACCACTAAGAATCGAATTCAAGACCTCTTATAAAATTAATTAAATAATTATTAATTCATAATTAATAATTTGAATAATCAATATTATTCAAATACCAAGTGAACACATATTTTACTACTTATGTAACAAATATAATTGGACGATCCAATTACAATATTCTATATACACGTTTCTTATAGTGAAATGAGCTATCAAGGGGACCCGATGGACCTACAGTTTTGAGCTCCAATAATATCGGAATTATTAATTAAACTCTTTAATTAAATAATTCACTATTATTAATCTTAGAGTTACTCCACTAAAAACCTAAGATTGCACTCTCAAAACTATAGATGTTTTTATACAATCTGAAATTTTCAGTGTCCATTGATATAATCACTACATATGATTTGACCCTCCACAAATAGTTCATAATTAGAGCTAGATCATAATGTCCGTTATACCCTTTTAATTATATCTTGATCCTTAAGTACCATTGATTCTCTAATGAACAATATATTCATAACAACTTATGAATTTATCTTTCCGTTTACATATAAACAGAAAGTTGAGCGCTCTTATTATTCAAGACCTGAATCAACCCTTAAGAGAACTATTTCTCTACTTCTCGCAAGAAGGAGTGGATTCCACTATTGTATAGAATATTCTCAACTACTTACTAAATCATATCCCCAAAGTACGAAGTTATTGATCGAACATCTATATCGATCTCACCCATGTAAATCAAAGGACATAACTCAATAAGCAGGAGTCCATAATACACTCAGGATTAAGATCAATTCATATATGATCATCTAATCGATAAATATAAATCTCTAAGTTTAACGGATATTAATTAGAGATTCATGTTTATCGTGGTTCAGTCCTATATAATCTTTATTATATAAGGTGTCTCTATTTCCATGTCACTGCATGAATAGTCTCAGATAAAACTATTGTACCGAATACAAAATGGACCGCAACTATAGATTTATCACAAACAAAGTATCCAGCTTTGTTTGCTTTCTACGGACTCTTTAGATTACTTCTTTCAAACTAAATCCGCTTGTATATAACACTTATATACTTAGTTTGAAAATACATCAGTAATCAAGGATGTTTCTCATGACATATACAATTTTTGCAAAATATATAAATTGAATAAAATGAATACTTTATTATTATTTATTAAATCCGTTTACATAATTACAAGCTCTTAAGGCATAAAACCCAACACATATCAGCTTCAACCTGTTGTTGATCCTCAACCTGTGTGGGTAAATTTGTTGAAGAAGACGAACTCAAGTCAACCAAACCATCACTGTCACTAGACACTGGATTCCCATCTTTCTCAATATCCTGTATGGTCTGATCTTCCATAAACACTACATCTCTGCTTCTCACGAGTTTCTTCTCAACCGGATCAAAGAATCTATATCCGAATTCATCCTGACCATAACCGATGAAAATGCACTGTCGAGTTTTCACATCAAGCTTGAATCTCTCATCTTTGGGAATATGTACAAATGTCTTGCACCTAAAAACACGTAAGTGATCATAGGAAACATCTTTGCCACTCCAAGCTCTGTCTGATACATCAAATTGCAACGGAACACATGGTGTGAGATTAAGAACATGTACGGTAGTACTCAAAGCCTCACCCCTAAAACTTCCTGGTAATTGTGCTTGTGAAAGCAAACATCTCACTCTCTCTACTAGTGTTCTGTTCATCCTCTCAGCTAAACCATTCAACTAAGGAGTCTTGGGAGGTGTCTTCTGGTGTCATATACCTTGTTGTCTACAGTACTCATCAAAAGGACCAATATACTCTCCCCCATTATCAGTTCTGATGCACCTCAACTTTTTCCCAGTTTGTCTCTCAACCAATGCTTGAAATTGCTTGAACACATCCAACACTTGATCTTTTGTCTTCAAGGTGTAGACCCATGTCTTTCTAGAGTGATCATCTATAAAGGTCACAAAGTATAAGGCTCCACCGAGTGATCTTGTCTTCATAGGACCGCAGAGATCTGAATGCACTAGATCAAGTATATTTGACTTCTTTATAGGTGGGGAGCTGTGAAAGCTGACTCTGTTCTGCTTCCCTACTAAGCAATGCGAACATCTTTTCAACTGTATATTTTTCATGTTAGGTAGCCGTTTTTTCTGAGTCAAAACAATCAAGCCTTTCTCGCTAATATGTCCAAGCCTCTTGTGCCAAAGTTCTACCTTGTCTTCATCTTGAACTGCATTGATGATGAACTTTGAAATTTTTGCCTGCAACAAGTATAATGTAGAACACTTTTTACCTCTAGCCACAACCATGGCTCCCTTGGTGAGCTTCCACTGACCATTACTAAAGAAGTTGCAGTATCCCTCATCATCAAGTTTACCTGTAGAAATAATATTCACACGAATGTCAGGAATATGTTTTACATTTTTCAAAACTAACCTCGAGCCATTATCTGTCTTCAGGTTCACATCTTCAATGTCAACAACTTTTGTCGTGCCATCATTCCCCATCTTTACACTCCCAAAATCACCATGTGTGTAAGATGTAAAGAAATCCTTCCGTAATGTAGCATGAATAGAGGCACCACTGTCAATCACCCAGCTAGTCTCATGGCATGTAAAATTAATGGAATCAGCATCATACATAAAAAGAAAATTTTCATGAATGGTGGTAGCAACTCTATCATCATTGCTATTATTTTCACTCTTCTTTTCTTTGCTTGTGTCATTTTTATTTTTCTTTTCCAATTGCTTGCAATATTTCTTTATGTGTCCCTTTTTGTGGCAGTAGTGACACTCAACATTTGCAAACTTATTGGACTTACTTCTGTGTTGATTTCTATTCTTCGGACCCCTGCTTTTACTTCTCCCTCTGCTTTCTGTAACCAGAACTTCTGAAGATGAAGTAGATCCTTGTGCTTTTCTTCTCGTCTCTTCATTCAGAATATTACCCTTGACCAAATCCATTGTCGTCGTTCCATTTGGAGTAGAGTTCGACAAAGAAGATCTGAAAGTCTCCCATGAGTCCGGTAATGTACCAAGCAACCATAATGTTTGTACCTCATCATCAAACTTGATACCCATGCCAGCCAACTGATTTATAATCCCCTGATATGTATGTAAATGATCTGTCAGAAGAGCACCATCATGATATCTCAGATACATTAATTGCTTCATCAGAAACAATTTATTATTTCCGGTTTTTCTGGCATACAACTCCTCAAGCTTGACCCATAAAGTCCATGCATGTGTTTCCCCACTGATATGATTCAAAACATTATCACTTACCCATTGCTTAATGAAACCACATACTTGTCGATGAAGTAAAGTCTACTCTGCATCAGATTTATCACTAGGCTTTTCTGTAGCAAAAACAGGTAAGTGAAAATCTTTCACATACAAAAGATCCTCCATCTTTCCCTTCCAAACATGATAGTTCGAACCATTCAGAGTAATCATTCTACTTAGATTCAAATTGTTCTCCATAAGAGGGAACCCAACCCAACAAAAACTTCCCACTGTTCAACATATCCTGGTGCAGAGAAAATTTTCGATGTATTGGAATCCACTGTTTTCAGCCATTAAAATCTTATTTTACAGTATGAAAATTCATTTAATTGGTTGTCTATATCATATGCTACTAAGTTATTAGATAAGGTATATATATATATATATATATATAGTACTTTTACCATCTTAACTTTAAAAAGTTAGAACGAATCAATTAAATTCATTCATAATATTCTTTCTTCTAAAATAAATTTTTTCTCTTATTTAATTCAAATGTAATGTATAAATTTGATTGGTTTATCGTAACTTTAAAAAATTAAGAAATACTGATGATGAAATTATTTTATATATATAGTAATTCTATCATCAATACCTCATATTTTAAAGTTAGGACGAACTAATTAAATTCATCCATTACATTTGAATTAAATAGGAAAGAAAATTTATTTTAGAAGAAAGAATGCAATGGATGAATTTGATTGGTTCGTCCTAGAGGCACTAATGATGAAAACACTATATATGTATGTATGTATGTATGTATGAATGTATGGACCACATGGCATATATGTATGCATATATATATATATATATATATATATAGACCACATGGCATATATGTATGTATATATATAAATCTCTTCCTATAATAATTAATTGAAGTAGGATATAATTAAACACAAGTGGAAAAAGTAAAATATGCACAAGACCACATGGCCACATGGCATATATGTATGTATATAGATATAAATATATATGTATATATATAGACCACATTACATATATGTATGTATGTGTGTGTGTATATATATATATATATATATATATACGAGTCTCTTCCTATATTGAAGTAGACTTTAATTAAACACAAGTGGAAAAAGTAAAATATGCACAAGACCACATGGCATGCCATTTATGGTGCGTTTATTTCAATTGTAGGAATCGAAATGAAAAACAAAATGATCTGAAATTGGAATGAAGTATCAGAATCAGAATAATTTGTTTACTTCAATTGTAGGAATCGAAATTGAAATCAGCAGTATTTTTATTAAGCTATTTACTTTATTTTAGAATTGGAATTGATTAATTACAAATTACAAAAATGTTATTGATTAATAATATTTTATACTCCATAAAAAAAATAAACTTTTTTGACAATATTATTGTAAATATATTGTGTATCTATATTTTACTTTTTATTTTTGTTCATGTTAATGAATTCCAAACTATTTTATAATATATGAAATCATATTATAATTTCCTTTTTCATTGTTTTTCTAAAAAAATTTCCATAATATTATATTCTTTCTCAGATATAAGGTAATCATTTTTGTCTTTCAAATATATATATATATATATATATATAAACATATATATATATATATGTATGAGAAACAAGAATGAATGGAATTTTTGTTTAAAAATAATGAAAAAAGAAATTATAATGTGATTTCAAATTATACATTAACTATAGATTAATAAATTGCTACTAGTCTCTTCAAAGAAATCAATTTATTAAGGGATATAAAAGTATTTTTAATTTGAAGAATGGAATGAGAATAAAATTCCCAAATCAGGTAGAGGGAATGAAATTTTCATTCCACAACCTCAAATTCATTTGGAACCTACCATTTTATTCCCATTTCGAAATGATTTTAAAGTAAGTAAACACAATCAATCATTCCCATTTTTCTTTCCCATTCTCTAATCTATCAAGTAAACACACTCTTAGTTTTTTCATTTTCTGGACTGGTAATAAAAGTTGAGTTGGAACCAGGAAAATGGCAAATGCCAAGTTTGGTAACCGCCCAAAATAATTTATAGCAAAAGGAGAAAAACGATTGGTGGATTATCTTGAATCTGTCTTTAGATCAATAGACAATATCCATCCTGCACAGCATAATCCTAAGATTTGGTGTCGCTTTGTTGCATTCTATTTGTTCCAACAGACCTCAGTATCTCGGTGTCAAGGAGTCGTTACTCTATTCATATCCAGGGTACTTGAATATTCATTTTTTAATGAATTTAGCTACTGCACATGAATTATATAATTGTTGGTTTTCTCATTTAGTTAACCGAGAATTTGTTAATATTAATATTTTTTTTTAAAAAAGTATTTGAATGAAAATTCAATAGATATTAACACATTCTAGAAGTATATGTGAGGAGTTTTCTACTTTTGTAAGAGTAGATATCTCCAAGTTACAAAATTATAAAACCAAATCGTGTAAGTAGTGATTGATATTTGTATGTTTTGGTTGTCCATTTGATGTCAATTATAAAAATAAAAAAAGATGGATAGACATGAGCTACCCAATATCCTTATAGAATTTTGTATAATAACCTCACTTTTTCTTTTTCCTCTTTTTTTTAAAGCTACTTCCAAATGGATTAGACATTTGTTAGGACCTACTAAGATAGAAAAAATGGATGGCAAGGGGTAAGGTTCGGGCTGATTTGCCATTCCATACTTGAACCTGCTAGAAATTTGTAAACCCATACCTTGCCCAAACCTTACAGGGTTCTGGTAGGTTTGGGTACATGCTTGAAAATGTGAAAAAAAAGGGGATAAATTTCATAAAACTTCCAAAATTTTTTCCATCCATGTCACCTAATATGCACAAATCATATAATTTTCAAATCCTAACAATAATTCCAACCATAAAATAAAATCAAACCATGTAATTGCTAAACCCTAACAATAATATAAAAACATGAATCTTTACAATCATCAACTAGAAAAGGAATTGCTTTCAAAGCTTATTGATGTACCAAGCAAGCCAAGAAGTCCTTGTAAGTTGTAACTGAGGAGGCAATGAGAGAAGGAGATGTAGGCAGGTTCACGTACGCAGGTGGCAAGAAGATTAGCTATGAAGGCAGCATGGTGGGAGTGGTTGGAGGAGAAAGGTTGCGAAAGAGGACGTACTTGTACAAGAAAGTGGACATGTGAAGAATGGAAGAGCAAAGCCTATTGGTTGTTGCCTAAATGAGAGGATAAAGACGACAAAGCTTGGACAGGGACAACGGTCCGACTTGCAAGAGATAGGCATGGTGAAGCATGGACGAAGTCACAACAATGACGATTTGGTCATAGAGGGAAAGAGACAATCGAATTTGGAAGGTTTGGGGCCATCAACATTTGAGAGTCTATCTAGGTTAGGGTTTAAAAAAAATATATTTATACATATACATATATATATATATATAAGTTTTTTTAACATGTAGGTAAACATGTTTAAGTATGGATTTTTTCATATCTATACCCAAATTGCAGCCTATTACAAGTAGAAAAACAAAACTCATACCCTCACAAACTTCGTTTAGCCAAATCCACATTCGCCCATCATGGGCGGATATCCATGAGTACATAGGTTCGTGGGTGTCGACGAATAATCAATATCCAATACCTGTAATCAATGTGAGAAAACACAAATACCAAGAAAAGATACAGACAAATACCGAGAATCAAACGAGGAACACAGAGCTTTTACGTGGTTCAGCAATAATTAGCCTACGTCTACGACTGTCTGTCTCTTAAATTCTGCAGAGTGACAGTGTATTATTGATTATTCGTTCCCCATGTTACAATGATCTTAATCCCTATTTATAGGGAAAGAGGTGTTACAATTCTGGTTGTAGCAAATCAGGAAAAAAATCCCGAATTAATTACACTTCCCAAATAATCAGGAAAAATAAGGAAAATAATTATACATTAATTATGCTTCCTAATATATTTGAATAATATCAGGAAACTACTGTAATTATCTCGAGATAAGGTTGATTTGAATTTGATTTTGAGTAGACTTCCATATTTGATAAGGAAATCATGGTTTGATTGGGTAATTACCATATTCGGAGAGAGAATCATAGTTGAACTTGGTAACTGCCTGTTTCCGGAAGATACTGCACTTATTACACTCTTGGACGAGCTGACGTGTCTATGGTGGTCTCGAGCTCGAGCTTGCTGAGAGACGAGCTGTGAATGAGCTTGTTGCAACGAGTTGACAGGATACTGAGACGAGCTGTACCTTCTGCTGGGCCTGGAGTTGATATCTGAGCCTCGTCTGATGGGCTTTGACTGGGTTGACCTTATTGGGCCTTCTTATTGGGTCTGAAATGGGCCTAAATTGGACTTTTACCAGCCCATTTAATGAGCCCGAAAAATACATATAACATTAGCCCCCCAGCTCTCAGTTCGCTTCTGTGAGCTGGGAGTTTGATCTTGCTGGTAAAAATTGGCTTCCTTGGCACGCTACCCTTCATAACTGCCTCTGCGCACTTTCAAATTCCACCTTTTCATTTGCGACACGTGGCGATCATGCAGGTGGTAACTGAAGCGACGTCTGCACGTCCTTTACACGCGTATTTAATGCGCACGTCTTTCAACTGACGGCTGCATGATTTCCAAAGCCGTGCTTCATGCTGCACCGTCAGATTTATGACGGTTACACTTTTCAAAGATCTGACGGTTGGGGCTCACTCTCGTTTGTCTATATAAATCGATGGCCCCTTTTCATTTTCTTCTTTCATCTGTCATTTTCTTTCAAAGCAATCAAGTGTTCAAGCTTTCCAGCAACCAGGACCTATTGCCTTTTCCGAAATCATCATCCTTACTCGCCGTTTTTCAGTCTCATCAACGATTCAAGGTAAGACGTCTCTTTCTTCAAACTTTCTGTTTTAGGTTTATTTTGTTTCACCACCATTATTGTACCTTCATTATTCTGAGTTTTGAGTTTATTGAACATGGCGTTTCTTCTTCTGGTTAAATCTGGTTTTTTAACTTGTTCAAATGTCTTCAAGCGGAATTCGCAAGGGAAATGTTCCAAGTAGTGAAGCTCGTGAGCATGATGCAGCCCGAAAACATGCTATACAGGGAAGAGCAGCTCGGGATACGTTCGCTCGTCATCCTTCCTCGCTAAAACGTTCTGATGTGGAAGGACTTGTTGCCCAATTCCACATTCATTTTGGTTGTCGTGCATTGTTGCCTGATTCAAGTAATCATGCATGTTATCCGCCCAGGGGATTCATCGCTGTTAGCACTCAGCATTTCGAGCAGGGGCTACGGTTCCCCATTCCACCGTACTTGATCGCATTTCTTAACAAGGTCAAGCTTGCACCATTTCAGTTGACTCCAAACTCATATGCACAGCTGACCTCGCTGGCTGTAGCCTTTCTCAGAAACGGCCTTCGTCCCCCTACACCAAAAATGATACAGCAGTTCTACTCCTTCAAGGCTCTAAGTACAGCAGAAGGAGAGAAACCGGATGGCATTTACTACCTTACAGCCCGTCCGTCGCAATATAAAGATCTCTTGCGCAAAGGAGAAGCAAAGGGCAAATCCAACGTCGGGCCGTATAAGACGAGCTGGTTTTACGTCTCGTGCCCCTCTCTCGCAGATCTCCAAAATTTCAGCTTTGTCCTGAAACCAGGTATACACAAAGGAAAATATAGCGAGCTGAGGTTATTTTGTATCTTTATTACCATCTTTTAATTATTTGCTGTGCAGTGTTGAAAATGGACGAGTCTCCTCTCAGCAGTGAGGAGGAACGAGCTCTTGACAAGCTCGCAAGCTTAGAGGACGCAGGTATCAGCATCAAATTCGACGATGTGATCCTTAGAGCTTACGGCTTTGCTCCTCCTAAGGAATCCCTTCTTCTGCGATCTGAGGAGGACATAGGCAAAATCGGTGATAGACTTAGACTTCGTTCTGTTTTTGAAGTTCCAGTTCGGGTTGGGAACACGTCTGCTTCCCGAACTCCGCCACCAGTCTCTTCATCATCAGCGGGTACAACTCGCTCACCTTCTCCAGCTCGGGAGGCTTCTACCCAAGACGCTCCTGCTTGCGCCTCCTCTAAGGCGAGATCGTCTTCAGCTCGTACTTCTTCAAAGGCGAAATCGTCCTCAGCTCGCACCCCATCAAAGGGTGCATCTTGAAAAACTACTTCTTCAACTCCTGCCTCAGCTCGGACAGGATCAGATCCAGTCCACACAGCCCCTAGTGTACAAGTTGATTCATCCTCTTCTCCACATCACACATCTACCCCAGGGGTTTCGCTGCCATTTCCAGCTCGCGCTCCAGCCCCCGTTTTTTCCTCTGGGCGAGTTCTAGCTAACAGGAAGAAACTCGTTCTTATGAAATCTCCTCCTCCTGAGCGACCTACTACATCTCCCGCCTCCTCGACTCTTTCAGCGAAACGGCCTGCTGAGGCCTCAGCCACTCCAACGGCCCCTTCAAAACGTTCCAAGCCATCTGTCGAGGACCAGGCTCCTATGGTCGCTGCTTCCAGTAAAGTGCCTGCTGCTGCTGAGAAACAGGCCGCTGCTCCTTCCCCCGCTGCTCCCAGCGAAGTGCCTCCTATTGTTGGTTCCTCTGGTCTTCAGCCGACTCCAGCTTCTAGCTCGCTGCCTGGAAAAGGTGACGCTCCACCTCAGGTTGCTTCGCAGGGAGCCCAAGCGGGCCCCAGCAAAAGAACATCTAAACGTATCGTTCACTTGCGGCCTACCGCTACTTGGGACGACGAACGCGATACTCCAGAAGCTAAGAGGACCCCCTCGCCAACAAAACCAACTGTTGAGGTTGGGTCTGGAGGAAGATATTTGACCTCCTTCCTTGACAACTGGGATACGATCATGCTTAACCACACAAATGTCTTGGAAAATAAATATCTTAGGGGCGAGGATCTGGACAAATTCATAGCTCGCCATTCCATGCTAGTAAGTCATTTTTCCTTATCTGCCGACCTCTTTTCTTTATTGAATGCTAACTTATAATATTTTCAGGGTGCTCTTGGTGCGATGAAGCGGAGAAGGCAGACAAGGGCTACAAACGATGCCATAAGGAAGCTGGAAGACGAGTTGGAGGAGGCCAAGGACGTCATAGCTCGCTTGACCATGGGCAGAATACAAGGTCAGGAAGCTCAGATTGCTGAGGCGAATGCTGCGAGGCAAGCCTTCGAGGAAGCTCTAAAGAAAATGGAACATGAGCATGTCATGCTAAAAGACGAGCTTTTCAAGGTGAAAGAAGATCTGAGGCAGTCTGAGCAGCGAGCTGAATTGGACGAGCAGAGGGCTTCAACTGCAGAAGAAAAGATCGAAGTGCTTCATCGTCAAGTTGAGGCTGCCTTGGCGCGGGCTGAAGCTACTGAAAAACAGGCTGGGGAAGCTAAAAAGCGAGCTGACGAAATGGGAGCTGCAACTAAAAGTGCTGAGGAGGCTGCAACCAAACGAGTTGAGGAGGCTGCAACCGTGGCTAAACGTGCCGAGGAGGCTGAGCATCGAGCTGAGGTGCTTAGGCAACAGGTGGCGGAGGCCATTCAGCAAGCTGAGGCTGAAAAGAAACGAGCAGAAGCCGTTCAGAAAAACGCTGAGGACGTTAACCAGCTTGCAGACAATGCCTTCGAGGAGCTAACAGTCTTCAGAGAGCAGGCTGCTCGAGAATTGGAAGTGCAAGTCGCAGATGCAAGGGATGAGGCCGAGGAAAGAACAGGTCGTGATTTTCTCTTCACATTGTGGACGTCCCACCCGGAAATGGATTTTTCTATCTTCGGGGATATAGGACTTGAAACCGTTGAAGATTTTAAATCACGAGCTACCTCGTCCTCAGCTGGTCCAACTCTTCCTTCTCATGAAGATCCATTAATAGGACCACATTCTCCAGCCCGAGATTGACAACTTGCTTTCTTTTCTTTTTACTTGTATTTTTTCAGTTTTTTATTTGTAAACAATTCTCATATTTAATGAAATTTCTTTCATTACTCTTTCTGTGTTTGAATGCATTTAAGCTATGTGTATAACTTATTTCGTGATCTTCAATTTTTTAGAGTTATCAAATTTCTTGTGAGCTGATAATCAATAAGCTTAAAATCTGATAATAATCAAAACAATTATTTAATCCAACAATTAATAAAATTTTGTAAGTACAAGTAATGGACTGTTAAAATGCTGACAAGCTATGCAAAGGCTCTTAGCCGTCTGCTTTTTAGGCTCATTATTAACGAGCTATGCAAGGTCACTTGGTCATTTGCTTTTTTGGCTCTTTACTTTTAGCGAGCTATGCAGGGGTCGTCACCTCGCCTGCTTTTTAGGCTCATTGGCGAGCTATGCAAGGACACTTAGTCACTTGCTTTTTTGGCTTTTTACTTTTAGCGAGCTATGCAGGGTCGTCACCTCGCCTGCTTTTTAGGCTCATTGGCGAGCTATGCAAGGACACTTAGTCACTTGCTTTTTTGGCTCTTTACTTTTAGCGAGCTATGCAGGGGTCGTCACCTCGCCTGCTTTTTAGGCTCATTGGCGAGCTATGCAAGGACACTTAGTCACTTGCTTTTTTGGCTCTTTACTTTTAGCGAGCTATGCAGGGGTCGTCACCTCGCCTACTTTTTAGGCTCATTGGCGAACTATTTAGCTCGCAGCCCATTTGCCATAGTGAAGTGAATTGAATCGCTAGTTGGGGAAATGGAGCTTTCATTAACTAGAATAGTTTTGAATTACATATTACAAAGAGTTTTACTGATAATAAGGGCGGAGATGTTCGGCATTCCATGCTCGAGGGACCTCAGCTCCATTTTCATTGTTAGCTAAATGATAAGCCCCATTCCCCAAGCTTGCTGTGACAACATATGGTCCTTCCCAGTTCGGGCCTAAGGATCCATCACTTGGCTTGCGGGCTCCAGGCAGAATGAGACACAGTACTAAGTCTCCCACATTGAATCTGCGAATCCGAGCATACTTGTTGTAGTACCTCGCTATTCTTTGCTGATAGACAGCTACTCTTAGCCTGGCCGTTTCCCTGCGCTCTTCAAGCAGGTCCAGGTTTGTTGCAAGTAGCTGATCGTTGTTGTTTGGATTGAAGGTTGCTCTTCTTTGCGAGGTAACTTCAAACTCAGCTGGGATCATAGCCTCGGATCCATATGCCATTGAGAATGGGGTCTCGCCAGTGGAGCTGCGAGCTGTGGTTCTGTAAGACCACAATACTTTTTGAAGCTCATCTACCCATGCTCCTTTCTTTACTTCCAGTTTCATCTTCAGGGTCTGCTTGATGATCTTGTTCACTGCTTCAACTTGGCCATTGGCTTGTGGATGATCCACTGCTGAGAAGCTCTTAACAATTTTGAGGTCGTTGCAGAACCTGAGAAACTGGTCACTAGCGAACTGGGTCCCATTATCGGTCACGATCTGCTGTGGGACTCAGAATCTGCAAATAATGTTGCTCCACACAAACTTCTCAATCTTTGTTGTGGAGATTTCAGTTAACTCCTTCGCTTTCGCCCACTTGGTGAAGTAATCTACTGCGACCACCGCATGTTTGCATCTTCCCCGAGCCATTGGTAGAGGTCCAATCAGATCCATCCCCCAGATAGCAAAGGGCCATGGGCTCACCATCTGTTGGAGGTAAGCAAGTGGAGCTCGCGGAATATGAGCAAACCTCTGACACTTGTCTCATTTCTTTACTAAGTTGATGGCGTCCTGCCTCATGGTGGGCCAGTAGAAGCCTTGACGAAGTGCTTTTTGAGCTAGAGACAGCCCCCCAACGTGGTTCCCGCAATGGCCTTCATGTATTTGCCTTAGTACTGTTTCACATTCAGGACCATCAATGCATCTTAGCAGTGGAGCTGAGAACCTCTTCTTGTACAGTGCATCGTCATAGATGCAATATCTGGCTGCTCTAGCTCGCAGACGCCGGGCTTCCAGTTTGTCACTTGGCAGCTTTCCATCTTGCAAATAACTGAGAATCGAGCTCATCCAGGAGCTAGGCTGTATGGTTATGGCCATCGTCATACTCTTTTCCTCCGTACTTGGAGCTGGTAGAAACTCAACTAGGATCGCCCCAAGGAAATCTGCATCTCGTGTAGTTGCGAGGCGAGCTAATGCATCAGCATGCGAGTTCTGAGCT
The DNA here is from genome assembly GCA_019925255.1 of Litchi chinensis. Classification (NCBI taxonomy): domain Eukaryota; kingdom Viridiplantae; phylum Streptophyta; class Magnoliopsida; order Sapindales; family Sapindaceae; genus Litchi; species Litchi chinensis. Next base: position 10,172,782 of record CM034468.1, on the reverse strand, counting down.
CGCGGGATCTGTTTCATTTCGTACTTCTGGAATGCACCTAGCAGCTCGTGAACTTTCTGGAGGTAGAGGGCCATTTTTGGTCCCCTGGCTTGATATTCCCCCAATACGTGGCCGACAACGAGCTGCGAATCACTGAAGATTTTCAAACGCTCAGCTCGCATCTCCTTAGCCAAACGCAGTCCCGCGAGCAGAGCTTCATACTCAGCCTCATTGTTTGTCGCCTGGAAACCAAACCTTAGAGCACAGAGGATTTTGTGGCCTTCAGGACTGATCAGTAGAATTCCAGCTCCAGCCTTCTGCTCGCTGGCTGATCCATCAACATAAAGCTCCCATGCTGGACCTTCAGAAGATTCAGCTTCATCATCCACAGGCCCTGTGAACTCCGCAATGAAGTCTGCCAGAGCTTGTGCTTTGATAGCCGTCCTTGGCTTGAACTGAATATCGAACTGCGCGAGCTCCACTGCCAATTTCAATAAACGACCTGAGGTGTCAGCTTTCTGCAAGACTTGTTTCAACGGATATTGGGTGAGGACTTCAATTGTATGAGCCTGAAAATAAGGTCGCAGCTTCCTTGATGCAATCACCAGGCAGTAAGCTAGTTTCTCCATCTGCGAGTACCTGGTTTCAGCATCCTGTAACCGTTTGCTTACATAATATACCGGAAGCTGTGTCTTTTCTTCTTCCTCACAAGTGCAGCACTCAGAGCTTGCTTTGACACTCCCAAATATAAGATCAGCTTTTCGTCTTCTTTGGGCTTGGAGAGAAGTGGAGCTCGCCCATATATTCCTTCAACTGCTGGAAGGCTATTTCACACTGTTCAGTCCATTCGAAGCTCTTCGCTTTCTTCAGGATGTCAAAGAAAGGGACACACTTGTCTGTAGCTTTCGAAATGAACCTGCTCAGTGCTGCGACCTGGCCATTGAGGCTCTGTACATCTTTCACCCTGGCTGGAGATCTCATGTCGATCAATGCCTTGATCTTCTCAGGGTTTGCTTCAATTCCTCTACTGTTGACCATGAAGCCCAGAAACTTCCCAGAAGCTACTCCAAACGCACATTTGAGCGGATTTAATTTCATCTGGTAGCTCCTCAGAATCTGAAACATCTCTTCTAGGTCGTGAACATGGTCACCTATCTGCTTGGATTTTACTAGCATGTCATCGACATAGACCTCCATGGTCTTTTCGATCTGCTCCTCGAACATCATGTTCACCAAGCGTTGATAGGTCGCTCCAGCATTTTTTAACCCGAAGGGCATCACCTTGTAGCAATATAACCCTCGATCAGTCATGAAGGAGGTGTGCTCTTCGTCTTCGGGTTTCATTGGGATCTGGTTATATCCTGAATATGCGTCCATGAAGCTCAGGAGCTCGTGGCCAGCAGTAGCGTCTACGAGCTTGTCTATCCTTGGCAGGGGAAAACTATCCTTTGGGCACGCTTTGTTCAGGTCAGTGAAGTCGATGCAAGTCCTCCACTTTCCATTCTTTTTCTTTACTAGCACAGGGTTGGCGACCCAGGTCGGGTAGTAAGCTTCTCTGATGAACTTGTTAACCAGCAGCTTGTCTACCTCCTCTTTTAGTGCTAAGTAACGTTCCCCTGTCATTGCCCTTCTCTTTTGGCGGACTGGCTTGAAGTGAGGATCAATGTTAAGCCTGTGAGACATCACTTTTGGATCTATTCCCACCATGTCCTCATGATTCCATGCAAACACATCCAAGTTCGCCTTTAGGAAGTCAGCGAGCTGGGTCTTTAGCTCTGGAGTTAATTCTCTTCCCAGTTTCAAGCATCGCTCTGGATCAACCTCGCTGACTTGTACATCTTCTAATTCCTCAACTGGTCCTGTAGCTCGGTCCGTATCTACCTCGCGAGGGTCCAGGTCGAGACTGACTCCTTTTTCAGTCATAGCTCGTGGCTCGCCCCCTGAGACCACGTTCACTTCTTTCCTTTTACACCCATTTTGACAGCATCTTCATAGCAGCGTCGAGCTAGGTGCTGCTCTCCTCGAATACATCCGATGCCATTAGGAGTTGGGAACTTGACTGTGAGAGTTCTGGTCGAAGTAACCACGTCCAACTCGTTCATGGCAGGTCTCCCGAGGACCACATTATATGCTGATGGGCAATCAATGATCAAGAAGTTTGTCAGGGTCGTTGCCTGACGACCTGCCTCCCCAAGAGTTAATGGCAACTTAATCTGCCCCACTGGTACTACAGCGTCTCCAGTGAATCCGAATAAAGGCTCTGGGGACGGTGCCATTTGTTCTGCTCGCAGCCCCATCTGATCAAAACAACTCTGATACATCACATTCACCGAGCTTCCAGTATCAATCATGATACGTCTAACTTCCATATTGCTGATTTTAGCTCGCACGACTAGCGCATCGTTATGAGGCCAGATCACTCCTCTTGCATCTTCATCTGTAAATACAATCTCGTCCGAGGTCGGTTTTGCCCTTTTTGTAGGTCCTTCTGACCCATTGAGCTGAAAAGAATGATTCGCCTCTCGGACATACCTCTCATGCGATCTGTTGGAGTCTCCTGCGATATGGGGGCCACCATAAATGGTAAAAATGGTTCTTACCGCAGGTTCGTGATCTGGCTCGGCAGCTCGTTGGGGCTGATGTTGATGTGTTGGCTGTTGATGGTGGGGTCGTTGTTGTGGAGGTCGCGAGTCTGCGGGTCTTGCTACATAGTCTCCCAGGCGACCTCGCCTGATCAATTTCTCAATGGCGTTCTTCAACGACCAGCAATCTGAAGTACTGTACCCTACCTCATTATGATAGGCACAGAACTTGTTTTGATCCCTTTGATGAACGGGAGCCCTTATAGGATTGGGCCTCCCAAAATCTTCTTTGTTTCTCTCTGCAGCGTAAATCCTGTCCGGTGATGCTGTCAGGACGCTGTATCCTTCATGGCGACCTTGACGCTGAGGTCGCTCATACCTTGGCTCTCTTCTTGTTCTCTTGGCGATCTGGTTACTCGAGCCATTATTTCTTCCTTCTTCGTTCCTGTCATTATTTCTCCTCTTTGGCTGGTTGGAACTGCCCGCTTCATTCTTCTGATTCTGTTTTTTCGGACCGAAGGTCTCTTCCCACCTGATCTCCTTCGCAGCTCGCTCATAGAATTCCTCCAGATCCTTCACTGGGGACTTGTAAATGCTTTCGTATAACTTTCCATCCTTGCGCAGCCCAGCTGAGATCGCTGTCAGTATACTCTCATCTGACGGATGCTCAACATTAGCGACCTCGCGTCTAAACCTGGTGATGTATTCCTTCAACGACTCACCCTGACGCTGAAAGATAGTGGCTAGGTGGCAGGATGGAGCGAGCTGTCTTCTTAGTGCCCTGTATTGACCAACGAACTTCTGTTGGCATTGCTCTCAACTTCCTATGCTGCGAGCTGGGAGATTCTTGAACCACGTCCTCGGAATATCCCCCAATGTAGCTGGGAATACTCGGCACTTCACCATCGAACTTCCTGTCTGCAGGTCCATCTGAACATTGAAGGCGTCAAGATGGTCATAGGGGTCACTGTCCCCATTATACTGCTGGATGCTTGGCATCTTGAACCTCGAGGGGAGAGGCTGTGTCTCAATCTCCCTCGTGAAGGGAGTCCTTCCCCCATAATACCCACGCTGCTCCGGGGCTCCAGGTCGTGCCTCCAACTGCTGGACCCTCTGAAGGAGCTCTTCTACCTGCGGATCTCGGAGCTCGTACCTCCGCCTGTGATCATGACTAGGGGCAGGGTGCTCCGGATCATACCTTTCGTCTTCTTCGAACAGTCCGTCAGGCTGATAGGATCTTCCCTATCTGCGCTCATCATTAAGTCGCCGAGCTGCAACTCTGGCTCTATCGTGTCCAACTTCTGCTTGCAGATTTCCACCCTGGCTCAGCCTTACCACCAGGCTATCTGGGCACGCGACCTCCCTTTCTTCCTGAACAGGGTGTCTTCCAGCCCTGGAGCGCGCATTGGAGGAGCGAGTTGAGCCTGTAGGTCGTGGGACTTCCCTTGCCAGCCTGTCAGGTACTTGCATTGCTTCATGCTGCTGGGGTACACGCCTTGGAACCTGAACATCAACCCTGGGCATGTTCTGTACTTGAGTTTGTACCAACATATTAACGGCCTCTGTGAGTTGTCTGACCGTATCCTCCAGCGCTTCTTGCCTCTGGATCAGCACATTCTGCCCTTCGGTTAATGGGGCAATTGGAACGGTCTGACGGGGAGGCAAAGGAGGGATGCCTGTCGCGGCGCCCAGTGCCTGTCCATGGGACGTTCCTGCAACATGCATGGGTGCGTCCTGCGTGGGCTGGACGTTCTGTTGGGACTGGTTCATGTGACTTTCCGCTTGGTCATCATCTCTAAGGAACCTGTTTGATCTGGTCTTTGTCATATCGGAAATCGATGAGTTGAGACGAAAAAGATTGCAGTTTGGGCCCTCCTTCTAGCGCCAAAATGTCGACGTTGGATTTCAGTCGACGAGTAATCAATACCCAATACCTGCAATCAATGTGAGAAAACACAAATACCAAGAAAAGATACAGACAAATACCGAGAATCAAACGAGGAACACGGAGCTTTTACGTGGTTCGGCAATAATTAGCCTACGTCCACGACTGTCTGTCTCTTAAATTCTGCAGAGTGACAGTGTATTATTGATTATTCGTTCCCCATGTTACAATGATCTTAATCCCTATTTATAGGGAAAGAGGTGTTACAATTCTGGTTGTAGCAAATCAGGAAAAAAATCCCGAATTAATTACACTTCCCAAATAATCAGGAAAAATAAGGAAAAGAATTATACATTAATTATGCTTCCTAATATATTTGAATAATATCAGGAAACTACTGTAATTATCTCGAGATAAGGTTGATTTGAATTTGATTTTGAGTAGACTTCCATATCTGATAAGGAAATCATGGTTTGATTGGGTAATTACCATATTCGGAGAGAGAATCATAGTTGAACTTGGTAACTGTCTGTTTCCGGAAGATACTGCACTTATTACGCTCTTGGACGAACTGACGTGTCTATGGTGGTCTCGAGCTCGAGCTCGCTGGGAGACGAGCTGTGAATGAGCTTGTTGCAATGAGCTGACAGGATACTGAGACGAGCTGTACCTTCTGCTGGGCCTGGAGTTGATATCTGAGCCTTGTCTGATGGGCTTTGACTGGGTTGACCTTATTGGGCCTTCTTATTGGGTCTGAAATGTGCCTAAATTGGACTTTTACCAGCCCATTTAATAAGCCCGAAAAATACATATAACAGTGGGTAAGATGCCATCTCATCAAATATTACATGTATTGTTTGGATATTTACTTTTATAAACAGAAAACAACTACTCTCATAGGGGGTTAGAGGTTTACCAAGACCTAGCATGAAGAATATCTAAGCTTAGTTTGATAGAGTTTCTTCAATTAAGTATTTTAGAAATAGATATTTTAAATGTAGATTTTTTATAAATAGAGCTTTAAAGATAAATTATAGTCATTCGATTGTCATTTAGAAAAGCTCTTTTAAACGGTAAATTATTTGATTGGATTAATTTTAAAAGTTATTTTAGCTTATAAGATTACTAAAAATGACATTTAGAAGGTAGTAAAATAATCAAATCCATATACAATACTTTCACTTCTAAATTCAAAAATTACAATATTTTAATGTTCTATAATCTACATCATATTGTTCATACATGTGCATAAAAGAAACTTTAAAGTCAAAAGGAAATTAAAAAGAAAACACAAAAAATATTAGGAAACAAATACATAAAGATATAAAGTATCTACAATATTTTAAGAAAAGAGTTTATTAATGATTTAACTTATAGGGTAGAGTGAAATTAATAAAATACAATGGGATTATGTCGACGTTGGAATTCAGTCGACGAGTAATCAATGCCCAATACCTGCAATCAATGTGAGAAAGCACAAATACCAAGGAAAGACAAAGACAGAAGCAGAGGATCAAACGGGAAACACCAAACTTTTACGTGGTTCGGCAATAATTGGCCTACGTCCACGACTGTCTGTCTCTTTAATTCTGCAGAGTGACAGTATATTATTGAATATTGTCCCCCTTTGTTACAATGATCTCGATCCCTATTTATAGGGAGAGAAGTGTTACAATTCTGATTGTAGCAAAATTAGGAAGAGAATCCTGAATTAATTACATTCCCTAAACAATTGGGAAAAAATAAGGAAAAGAATTATAAATTAATTATGCTTCCTAATATTTTTAGATAATATTAGGAAATTACTATATTTATCTCAAGATAATGTTGACTTGATTTTGAATTTGAATTGATCTCCATATCTGACGAGGGAATCATGGTTTGATTGGACAATTGCCATATTTGGAGAGAGAATCACGATTGAACTTGGTAACTGCCTGTTCTGGAAGATATGATGCTTATCACGTGTCTGAGCGAGCTGACGTGTCATGGTGATCCCAATCTCGAGCTCTCTGAGAGACGAGCTGCGCAGGCGGCGAGCTGCGACCTGACTACACTCATGGGTCTGTTGATGCCAGCTGGAAATCTTGATGGTCTTTGAGTCAATACTGGGCCTCATCTGATGGGCTTTGACTACACTGACCTCATTGGGTCTTTTTATCGGGTCTTAAATGGGCCTAAATTGGACTTTTACCAGCCCAACTGCTGAGTCCGAAAAATATGCATAACATTAGCCCCCCAGCTTCTCAGTTTGCTTTAGCGAGCTGGGAGCTTGAATTGCTGGTAAAAGTTGGCTTCCTTGTCACGCTTACTTTTGTAACCGCCTTTGTGCACTTTCAAATTCCACCTTTTCAGTTGCGACACGTGGCGATCATGCAGGTGGTAATTGAAGCGACGTCTGCACGTCCTTTACACGTACATTTAATGCGCACGTCCTTCAACTGACGGCTGCATGATTTCCAAAGCCCCGTTCTGCGCTGCACCGTCAGATCTATGACGGTTACACTTTCCAAGGATCTTAACGGTTGGGACTCACGCTTGCTTGTCTATATAAGTCATTGGCCCCTTTCCATTTTCTTCTTTCATCTGTCACTTTCTTCCAAAGCAAACAAGCGTTTCAAGCTTTCAAGCAACCAGGACCCACAATCCTTTCTCGAAATCATCAGCCTTTCTCGCCGTTTTTCATCTCGTCAACAGTTCAAGGTGAGGCTTCTTTTTCTTCAAAACTTTTTAGTTTTGGGTTCATCTTGCTCCATCACCATTGTTGTTCCTGCAATGATATATATGTATTTATTTATTTATTTTTAGATGTCTTCAAGTGGAACTCGCAAGGGGATGATTCCAAGCAATGAAGCTCGTGAGCATGATAAAGCCCGAACTCATGCTATTCAGGGAAGAGAGGCTCGTGAAGCATTCGCTCGTCATCCCACATCGCTAAAACGTCCTGAGGTGGAAGGACTTGTCAAGCAATTCCATATTCCCTTCGGTTGCCGTATACTACTGCCTGATTCAAACAATCATGCATGCTATCCACCCAGGGGATTCATCGCTGTCAGCACCCAGCATCTCGAGCAGGGGTTACGGTTCCCCGTTCCACCGTTCTTGGTCGAATTTCTCAACAAAGTCAAGCTCGCGCCATTTCAACTGACTCCCAACTCTTATACGCAGTTAATCTCGCTGGCTGTAGCCTTCTTCAGGAATGGCCTTCATGCCCCTACACCGAGGATTATTCAGCAGTTTTACTCCTTCAAGGCCGTGTCTGCGGGAGATGGAGAGAAACCGGATGGCATCTATTATCTCACAGCTCGCCAGTCGCAATACAAAGACCTTTTGCCCAAAGGAGAAGCGAAAGGCAAATCCAACGTTGGGCCGTACAAGACGAGTTGGTTTTATATCTCGTGCCCATCTCTTGCAGATCTCCGAAACTTCAGCTTCGTCCTAAAACCAGGTACTCATAAGAAAATTTAAGCGAGCTGACTTTGTCTTGTACCTTCATTACTTATCATTTTTTGACCATTTGTTGTGCAGTGCTGAAGATGGACGAGTCTCCTCTTAACAGCGGGGAGGAACGAGCTCTTGACAAGCTCGCCAAATCGAACGACGTGGGCATCAGCAGCAGATTCGACGATGCTATCCTTAGAGCTTACAGGCTTGCTCCTTCTACGGACTCCCATCTTCTGCGAGCTGGGGAAGATATAGGCAAGATGAGTGACAGGCCTAGACTTCCTTCTGTTTTTGAGGTTTCTGTTCAGGATGCGTCTACTTCCCGACCTCCGCCAGCAGTCTCTTCATCGTCAGAGGATGCCATTCGCTCGGATAACATTCGCTCGCCTTCTCCACCTCGGAAGACTTCATCTCGAGGTGCTCCTGCTCGCACCTCGTCTAAAGCAAGATCATCTTCAGCTCGCACACCAAAGAAGGCGAAGCCGTCTTCAACTCGCACCCCTTCAAAGGGTGCGTCTAAAAAAGGTTCTTCTACAGTTCCTGCTCCAGTTCGGACAGGATCAGACCCAGTCCCTGCAGCTTCTACTGCACAGGCTGACCCATCATCTTCTCCACATCACACATCTACCCCAGGGGCTTCCCTGCCATCCCCAGCTCGTGTTCCAGCCCCTGTTCCTTCTTCTGCAAAACTCCCAGCCAACAGGAGGAAACTTATACTCATGAAATCTCCTCCTGCAAGTCCCACTGTATCTAAAGCTTCGTCGATTCCTTCAACAAAACGGCCTGCCGAAGACTTGGCCACTCCAGCAGCACCCTCAAAACGCTCTAAACTATCTGCCCAGGACCAGGCTCCTGCAATTGCTACATCCAACGAAGCGCCTGTTGTTACTGAAGCCACTGCCCCTGCGACCGCTGCTCCCAGCGAGATGCATGATGCTGCTAAAGCCACTGCTTCCTCAACTGTTGCTCCTAGCGAGGTGCCTCTTTCAAATGTTTTTACAAATCTCCAGCCACCTCTTACTTCCAGTTCGCAGCCTGGAAAAGGTGATGCTCCTTCTAAGATTGCTCCCCAGGCAACCCGAGCTGGCCCCAGCGGGCATGCGACTAAGCGTACCGTTGTATCGCGACGCGGTGGTTCTTATGATGATGTACGCGATATCCCGGAGCGTGAGAGAACTCCTTCCCCAACTAGATCAGACATCGAGCTGGGTCCTGGAGGAAGATACTTAAATTCCTTCCTTGACAACTGGGCAACAATTATGCTCAATCACGCGAATGTCTTGGAAAATAGGTGTCTTAAGGGCGAGGACCTAGATGAGTTCGCGGCTCGCCATTGCATGCTGGTAAGTTATTTTTCCTCATCTGCTGATTCCCTTACTTGACTAGATTTTAATCTGTTCATAATTTCCAGGGTGCCCTTGCTGCAATGAAGCGAAAAAGGGAGACAAAGGCTACCAAGGATGAAATGAGGAAGCTGGAATTCGACCTGGAGGCGGCTACTGACGATTTAGCTCGCTTAGCCTCGGGCAGAATAGAAGGTCAGGAAGCTCAGATCGCTGAGGCAAACGCTGCAAGGCAAGCAACTGAGGAGGGGTTGAAGAAAATGGGCAATGAGCACGCCATGCTAAAGGATGAGCTGCTCAAGGTAAAAGAAGATCTGAGGCAGTCTGAGCAACAGGCTGCACTGGACGAGCAACGGGCTTCAGCTGCAGAAGAGAAGACTGAAGTACTTCATCGCCAGGTCGATGCTGCTCTGGCGCGAGCTGAAACTGCCGAGAAACAGGCCGAGGAGGCCAGGAAGCGAGCTGATGAGATGGGAGCTGCAGCTGCAAAAAAGTGCTGAGGAGGCTGCAACCAAACGAGCCGAGGTGCTAAGGCAGCAACTGGGGGAGGCTATTCAGCGAGCTGATGCTGCAGAGCAACGTATTGAAGACATGAAGAAAGAGGCTGAGGTTGTCAATCGTCTCGCTGATAATGCCTTCGAAGAGCTGACGGTCTTTAGAGAGCAAGCAGCTCAAGAACTGGAAGTGCGGGTTGCAGATGCAAAGGACGAGGCCGAGGAAAGAACAGGTCGTGATTTCCTCTACACACTGTGGATGTCCCATCCAGGAATGGATTTTTCTATCTTTGGGGACATAGGGCCTGAAACCGTTGAGGAATTTAAAGCAGAAGCTGCCTCGTCTACTGCTGGTCCAGAATCTTTGGCTGATCCAGATCCTCCTGCTCAGAACTAATAGCTCGTTTTATTTCCTTTTTTATGTATTATTATTATTATTATTTTTTTTTTCAATTTTTCAATTTGTAATCAGTTCTCTTACTTAATGAAAATTTCTTTCATTACTTCTTCTGCGTTGACTGTTCTTCAGGCTAGTGTATAATATACTTTATGCTCTTCATATTTCTTGCGAGCTGATAATCAATGAACCCAAAATCTGACAGTAATTACTTATTTTACCAATTTAATAGAATTTTGTAGGTATAAGCAATTGGCTTATCAGAATGTTTGATGAGCTACGCAGGGGTACTTAGCCCTCTGCTTTTTAGGCTCTTTAGGCGAGCTATGCAAGGACACTTAGTCACTTGCTTTTTAGGCTCTTTCATTTATAGCGAGCTATGTAGGGGTCGTCACCTCGCCTGCTTTTTTGGCTCTTTAGGCGAGCTATGCAAGGACACTTAGTCACTTGCTTTTTTGGCTCTTTCATTTATAGCGAGCTATGCAGGGGTCGTCACCTCGCCTGCTTTTTTGGCTCTTTAGGCGAGCTATGCAAGGACACTTAGTCACTTGCTTTTTAGGCTCTTTCATTTATAGCGAGCTATGCAGGGGTCGTCACCTCGCCTGCTTTTTTGGCTCTTTAGGCGAGCTATGCAAGGACACTTAGTCACTTGCTTTTTTGGCTCTTTCATTTATAGCGAGCTATGCAGGGGTCATCACCTCGCCTGCTTTTTTGGCTCTTTAGGCGAGCTATGCAAGGACACTTAGTCACTTGCTTTTTTGGCTCTTTCATTTATAGCGAGCTATGCAGGGGTCGTCACCTCGCCTGCTTTTTTGGCTCTTTAGGCGAGCTATGCAAGGACACTTAGTCACTTGCTTTTTTGGCTCTTTGGCGAGCTATTTAGGTCGCAGCCCGTTTCGCCATAGTGAAGTTAATTGAGTCGCAAGTTGGGGAAATGGAGCTTTCATTAACAAGAATAATTTCGATTTACATATTACAAAGAGTTTACTGATAATAAGGGCGGAGATGTTCGGCATTCCATGCTCGAGGGACCTCAGCTCCATTTTCATTGTTAGCTAAATGATAAGCCCCATTCCCCAAGCTTGCTGTGACAATATATGGTCCTTCCCAGTTCGGGCCTAAGGATCCATCACTTGGCTTGCGGGCTCCAGGCAGAATGAGACGTAATACTAAGTCTCCCACATTGAATCTGCGAATCCGAGCATATTTGTTGTAGTACCTCGCTATTCTTTGCTGATAGACAGCTACCCTTAACCTGGCCGCTTCCCTGTGTTCTTCAAGCAGGTCCAGGTTTGTGGCAAGTAGCTGATCGTTGTTGTTTGGATTGAAGGTCGCTCTTCTTTGCGAGGTAACTTCAAACTCAGCTGGGATCATAGCCTCAGATCCATATACCATTGAGAATGGGGTCTCGCCAGTGGAGCTGCGAGCTGTGGTTCTGTAAGACCACAATACTTTTTGAAGCTCATCTACCCATGCTCCTTTCTTTGCTTCCAGTTTCATTTTCAGGGTCTGCTTGATGATCTTGTTCACTACCTCAACTTGGCCATTGGCTTGTGGGTGGTCCACTGCTGAAAAGCTCTTAACAATCTTGAGGTCGTTGCAAAACCTGAGAAACTGGTCACTAGCGAACTGGGTCCCATTATCAGTCACGATCTGCTGTGGGACTCCGAATCTGCAAATTATATTGCTCCACACAAACTTCTCAATCTTCGCCGAGGAGATTTCAGCTAACTCTTTTGCTTCCGCCCACTTGGTGAAGTAATCTACTGCGACCACCGCATGTTTGCATCTTCCCCGAGCCATTGGCAGGGGTCCGATCAGGTCCATCCCCCAGATCGCAAAGGGCCACGGGCTCACCATCTGTTGGAGGTAAGCTGGCGGAGCTCGCGGAATATGAGCAAACCTCTGACACTTGTCGCATTTCTTCACTAAGTTGATGGCGTCCTGCCTCATGGTGGGCCAGTAGAAGCCTTGACGTAGTGCCTTTTGAGCTAGAGACAGCCCCCCAGCGTGGTTCCCGCAATGGCCTTCATGTATTTGCCTTAGTACTGTTTCACATTCAGAACCATCAATACATCTTAGCAGTGGAGCTGAGAACCCTTTCTTGTACAGCGCATCGTCATAGATGCAATACCTGGCTGCTCTAGTTCGTAGACGTCGGGCTTCCAGCTTGTTGCTGGGAAGCTTTCCGTCCTGCAAATAATTGAGTAACGAACTCATCCAGGAATCAGGCTGCACAATTATGGCCATCGTCATATTCTTTTCCTCCGTACTTGGAGCTGGTAAGAATTCGACCGGGATCGCTCCAAGGAAATCTGCATTTCGTGTAGTTGCGAGGCGAGCTAGTGCATCAGCATGCGAGTTTTGATCCCGTGGGATCTGCTTTACCTCGTACTTCTGAAATGCACCCAGTAGCTCGTGTACTTTTTGGAGGTAGAGGGCCATCTTTGATCCCCTAGCTTGATATTCTCCCATTACGTGGCCGACGACGAGCTGTGAGTCACTGAAGATCTTCAAACGTTCAACTCGCATCTCTTTAGCCAAACGTAGTCCTGCAAGCAGTGCTTCATACTCAGCTTCATTGTTTGTTGCCTGAAAGCCAAACCTTAGAGCGCAAAGGATTTTATGGCCTTCGGGGCTGATAAGTAAAATTCCAGCTCCAGCTCTCTGCTCGCTGGACGATCCGTCAACAAAAAGCTCCCAGGCCGGACCTTCAGAAGACTCAGCTTCATCATCCACAGGTCCCGTAAATTCTGCAATGAAATCGGCCAGAGCCTGAGCTTTGATAGCCGTCCTCGGCTTGAATTGGATATCGAACTGCGCGAGCTCCACTGCCCATTTCAACAAACGACCTGAGGTGTCTGCTTTCTGCAAAACTTGCTTCAACGGATACTTGGTGAGGACCTCGATGGTATGAGCTTGAAAATAAGGTCGCAGCTTCCTTGAAGCAATCACCAAGCAATACGCCAGTTTCTCCATCTGCGAATATCTGGTTTCAGCATCCTGTAACCGTTTGCTCACATAATAGACCGGAAGCTGCGTCTTTTCTTCTTCCCTCACCAGTGCGGCACTTAAAGCCTGCTTCGACACTCCCAAGTACAAAATCAGCTTTTCCTCTTCTTTGGGTTTGGAAAGAAGTGGAGCTCGTCCCATATACTCCTTCAACTGCTGAAAAGCTACTTCACACTGCTCGGTCCACTCGAAACTTTTTGCTTTCTTCAGAATGTCAAAGAAAGGGACACACTTGTCTGTCGCTTTCGAAATGAACCTACTCAATGCTGCGACCTGGCCATTGAGGCTCTGTACGTCCTTCACCCTGGTAGGCGACCTCATGTCAACCAGTGCTTTGATTTTCTCGGGGTTTGCTTCAATTCCCCTACTGTTGACCATGAAGCCCAAGAACTTCTCAGAAGCTACTCCAAATGCACATTTGAGTGGATTTAACTTCATCTGGTAGCTCCTCAGAATTTGGAACATCTCTCTCAGGTCACTAACATGGTCACCTATCTGCTTGGATTTCACCAGCATATCGTCCACATAGACCTCCATGGTTTTTCCAATTTGTTCTTTGAACATCATGTTCACCAAGCGTTGATAGGTCGCTCCAGCATTCTTCAAACCGAAGGGCATTACCTTGTAGCAATATAGCCCCCGATCAGTCATGAAAGAGGTGTGCTCTTCGTCTTCGGGCTTCATTGGGATCTGGTTATATCCTGAATATGCATCCATGAAGCTCAGGAGCTCGTGGCCAGCTGTAGCATCCACGAGCTGATCTATCCTTGGCAGGGGAAAACTGTCTTTGGGACATGCTTTGTTTAGGTCGGTGAAGTCGATGCAAGTTCTCCACTTCCCGTTCTTCTTTTTCACCAGCACGGGGTTGGTGACCCAGGTCGGGTAGTAAGCTTCTCTGATAAACTTGTTAACCAGAAGCTTGTCCACCTCTTCCTTTAGTGCCAAGTATCGTTCCTCCGTTATTGCTCTTCTCTTCTGACGAACTGGCTTGAAATGAGGATCAATGTTCAGCCTGTGAGACATCACCTCTGGATCTATTCTCACCATGTCCTTATGATTCCATGCAAACACATCCAAGTTCGTCTTTAAGAAGTCAGCGAGCTGGATTCTCAGCTCCGGAGTTAATCCTCTTCCCAGCTTCAAGCATCGCTCAGGATCTACCTCGCTGACTGGTACATCTTCTAACTCCTCAATCAGACCGGTAGCTTGGTCTGCATCTACCTCGCGAGGGTCCAGGTCGTGACTGACTCCCTTCTCAGTCATAGCTCGTGGCTCGCCTCCTGAGACCACGTTCACCTTCTTTCCTCTTATACCCATCTTCACAGCATCTTCATAGCAACGACGAGCTAGGTGCTGTTCTCCTCGAAAGCATCCGATGCCATTAGGAGTTGGGAACTTCACTGTCAGAGTTCTGGTCGAAGTAACCATGTCCAACTCGTTCATAGCAGGTCTTCCGAGGACCACGTTATATGCTGATGGGCAGTCGATTATCAAGAAATCTGTCAAGGTTGTTGCCTGATGACCTGTCTCCCCTAGAGTTAGTGGCAGCTTAATCTGCCCTACTGGTACCACAGCATCTCCAGTGAATCCGAATAAAGGCTCCGGGGATGGCCTCATTTGCTCTATCCGCAGCCCCATCTGGTCAAAACAGCTCCTATACAACACGTTCACCGAACTTCCGGTATCGATCATGATGCGCCTAACTTCCATATTGCTGATTTTAGCTCGTATAACCAGCGCGTCGTTATGAGGACAGATCACTCCTCTAGCATCTTCTTCTGTAAATACGATCTCGTCCGAGGTCGGCTTTGCTCTTTTGGTGGGTCCCTCCGACCCATTGAGTTGAAATGAATGATTCGCCTCTCGAACGTATCTCTCATGCGATCTGTGGGAATCTCCTGCGATATGGGGGCCACCATAAATGGTAAAAATGGTTCTTACCGCAGGTTCCTGACCTTGCTCGGAAGCTTGTTGGGGCTGTTGCTGTTGAGGTCGTTGCTGGTGAGGTCGCTGGTCAGCAGGTCTTGCCACATATTCTCCCAAGCGACCTCGCTTGATCAATTTTTCAATGGCGTTTTTCAACGCCCAGCAATTTGAGGTACTGTGCCCTACCTCATTATGATAGGCACAGAATTTGTTCTGGTCTCTGTGCTGAATTGGAGCCCTTATAGGATTGGGCCTCCCAAAATCCTCCTTATTCCGCTCGGCAGCGTAAATCCTGTCCGGTGATGCTGTCAGGACGCTGTATCCTTCATGGCGACCTTGACGCTGAGGTCGCTCATACCTTGGCTCTCTTCTTGTTCTCTTGGCGATCTGGTTACTCGAGCCATTATTTCTTCCTTCTTCGTTCCTGTCATTATTTCTCCTCTTTGGCTGGCTGGAACTGCCCGCTTCATTCTTCTGATTCTGTTTTTTCGGACCGAAGGTCTCTTCCCACCTGATCTCCTTCGCAGCTCGCTCATAGAATTCCTCCAGATCCTTCACTGGGGACTTGTAAATGCTTTCGTATAACTTTCCATCCTTGCGCAGCCCAGCTGAGATCGCTGTCAGTATACTCTCATCTGACGGATGCTCAACATTAGCGACCTCGCGTCTAAACCTGGTGATGTATTCCTTCAACGACTCACCCTGATGCTGAAAGATAGTGGCTAG
Source organism: Litchi chinensis (assembly GCA_019925255.1). NCBI lineage: Eukaryota > Viridiplantae > Streptophyta > Magnoliopsida > Sapindales > Sapindaceae > Litchi > Litchi chinensis. Next base: position 10,156,994 of record CM034468.1, on the reverse strand, counting down.
GTGGCAGGATGGAGCGAGCTGTCTTCTTAGTGCCCTGTATTGACCAACGAACTTCTGTTGGCATTGCTCCCAACTTCCTATGCTGCGAGCTGGGAGATTCTTGAACCACGTCCTCGGAATATCCCCCAATGTAGCGGGGAATACTCGGCACTTCACCATCGGACTTCCTGTCTGCAGGTCCATTTGAACGTTGAATGCGTCAAGATGGTCATATGGGTCACTGTCCCCATTGTACTGCTGAATGGTTGGCATCTTGAACCTTGGAGGGAGAGGCTGTGTCTCAATCTCCCTTGTGAATGGGGTCCTATCTCCGTAGAGCCCACGCTGCTCCGGAACTCCAGGTCGCGCTTCTAACTGCTGGACCCTTCGGAGGAGCTCCTCTACTTAGGGGTCTCGGAGTTCGTACCTCCTCCTGTGATCATGACTTGGGGCCGGATGTTCAGGGTCATATCTTTCATCTTCCTCGGATTGACCTTCATGACGATGGGATCTTACCTGCTGTCCGTCCACCTCATCGGCATAACGAGCTGTGGGTCGGACTCTGCCTTGACCAACTTCCATCCGCCTGTTTCCATCCTGGCTCGATCTTGCTGCCAGGTTATCAGGACGTGCGACCTCCCTTTCGTGTTGAACAGGGTGTCTTCCGGCCCTCGAACGCGCATTAGATGAGCGAGCCGAGTCTGCGGGTCGTAGGACTTCCCTTGCTAGCCTTTCAGGCCTTCGCGCCGGTTCAGGAGGTTGGGGCATTCCCAGTGGTGCCTGAACTTCCACCTTAGTCACGTTCTGAACCTGGGCCTGCACCAACATGTTGACGGCTTCTGTGAGCTGTCTAACCGTATCTTCCAACGCTTCTTGCCTCTGTAGCAACGCATTCTGCCCTTCGACCATCGGGGCAATTGGGACCGTTTGACGGCAAGGCAGAGGAGGGATGCCTGGTGCAGCCCCTAGTATCTGTCCTTGGGACGGGCCTGCTGCATGCGTGGTTGCGTCTTGCCCAGGCTGTAAGTTCTGCTGAGATTGATTCATGTGACTCTCCGCCTGGTCATCATCTCCAAGGAACCTGTTTGATCTTGTTTTTGCCATATCGTCAGAAGTTGATGAAGTGAGATGAAAAAGATTGCAGTCTGGGGCCCTCCTTCTAGCGCCAAAATGTCGACGTTGGAATTCAGTCGACGAGTAATCAATGCCCAATACCTGCAATCAATGTGAGAAAGCACAAATACCAAGGAAAGACAAAGACAGAAGCAGATGATCAAACGGGAAACACCAAACTTTTACGTGGTTCGGCAATAATTGGCCTACGTCCACGACTGTCTGTCTCTTTAATTCTGCAGAGTGACAGTATATTATTGAATATTGTCCCCCTTTGTTACAATGATCTCGATCCCTATTTATAGGGAGAGAAGTGTTACAATTCTGATTGTAGCAAAATTAGGAAGAGAATCCTGAATTAATTACATTCCCTAAACAATTGGGAAAAAATAAGGAAAAGAATTATAAATTAATTATGCTTCCTAATATTTTTAGATAATATTAGGAAATTACTATATTTATCTCAAGATAATGTTGACTTGATTTTGAATTTGAATTGATCTCCATATCTGACGAGGGAATCATGGTTTGATTGGACAATTGCCATATTTGGAGAGAGAATCACGATTGAACTTGGTAACTGCCTGTTCTGGAAGATATGATGCTTATCACGTGTCTGAGCGAGCTGACGTGTCATGGTGATCCCAATCTCGAGCTCGCTGAGAGACGAGCTGCGCAGGCGGCGAGCTGCGACCTGGCTACACTCATGGGTCTGTTGATGCCAGCTGGAAATCTTGATGGTCTTTGAGTCAATACTGGGCCTCATCTGATGGGCTTTGACTACACTGACCTCATTGGGTCTTCTTATCGGGTCTTAAATGGGCCTAAATTGGACTTTTACCAGCCCAACTACTGAGTCCGAAAAATATGCATAACAGATTATAATAGACATTTTAATATTTTTTAAAAAAGCTCAATAATACCTACTTAAAAAAGCCCAAAATTTTAATTAATTAAAAGTTTTATTTGGATAACAACCAAACAACATAAAATAAATCTAAAAGAACTTTTAGGATTAAAGATAACTACTTCTACAATATATTCATTTCTATAAATCGAAGACAACTATTCTTAACATAAAACAATTAGTCACACAATAAATGGGGTAGAGGTCTCGAGACCAACCAAGACCAAACATTGCTTATGCAATCTAAATATCTATTCTTATAAATGAGAGGAAAATTTGAATATCTATTGAGAAACAACTATTCGATAATATATTTACTCTTATAAAAAAAAAAAACAACTACTCTCACAATATTAAGAGATGTGTCATAATTCTTGCTTAATATCCCACAACTTGGTGAGAAATTAATCAGAAATCGTTAAGCCCAATACTGTTCCAGTAAAGAAATTTAAAAATCCAAGCCTGAGAAACAATGGACACTTCTTCAGATTGAACCATATTGGACCGTTAGTCTCGGGCCTTGTTTTATTGTATCACAATTGAACCTTCCTCCGAATTTGGGTGCTAAAGCACCAGCATTTATTACCTAAGAATACAATATTGAGAAACGTGTTGCGTGTAAGCAATCCTGTTTTGGGTATAACGCATGTTCGTTGAAATTTTTTATTCTATCAAATAACAAATTTATCAGAGGGCATCTTTCGATTTTGGTCATGGGAGAGAGACAATTTGTTCAAAATCAGGTAGACCGGACAAAAAGTGCATAATTCCGTGAATTACTTCTAAATCAATTTCAAATCATATTTAAAAACCATAGCATTTTGGCATTCATTAGTAAACCTGTCTTAATTCTCTATCACCCAAAACCAATAATGTTGGGCCATTAACATAGAGAATCAAGCAAACCAATACTGTTGGGCGATTAACATAGTTAAAACTAAATCGTTTGAAGTTCATATGTAATCTTTCTACCACTAAATTAATATATAATAAAAATGTTTGCAAAATGAATGATTTTTTTTTTTTAATATAAAACATTCATGTGAGATAAAATGATTTGAGCTTTTTTTTTTTTTTTTTAAATTGTAAAATATTTGAAAAATGCACATTTTTGCCTTGCAATCAACTAAGCCAAAAACTCTGTAGTCAAAAGCAGGAAAAAAAAAATCTTATATTCACAATTAACAACCACGAAGATTTTGATCAGATGTTGATTATAACATACCATGACGTTTGTCTCATTAACAAGGCTCCAAAATTCGTTACTCACTACTCGATCGACGAAGCAACGAGTAGCGACTTGTCAGTTGCTCGGCAAGTACTCAATTTGTCGGTCAACGGTCAAACAATTGATCGATGGTCAAACCTATGAAAAATAAAAAATTAAAATATTTTTCATCACTACTTAAGAATTAACACAATGAAATATAAGTTCCTAGTGTCTACAAATTTGTGTCCTAAACAAATTTATTTGAAAAATAAAAAAAGAGTGTTAAAAGCAAAAAAATATATAAATTAAAAAAATTCAATAGAGCGGCAATGGCAACGACACAGTGGCGAAGACATGATAGACCAGCAAGCAGGAGAGAAGCACTGGTAAGAAGATTGAGAAGAAGAGTTTCGAAGAAGTGAAATTGATGAACATGGTGGTTGTCACAACCCTTTTTTATATTTTTACCTTCTGCATCGTTTTAAGGTTAATTTAAAAACAAAGTTGTCATTTTAGGTACACCAAAACAACGCCATTTTGGTGCCATAATTTTTTTTTTTAAAGGGCACAAACGAGTTAGGCTAAGTAGTCGGTTGAGTCGAGCCGAAGTAAGAGCCCCGATCTGGGGGTTCTCGGATCGGCAAGGTGACAATCCAAGAATACTCATTGAGAACTCGGATGGGTTTTTAAACAATACTTATTAATTAATTGAGACATTTTTTTTGTTTTTAAAGTCAACACCGAGCAGATCAATGATCATATGAGATTTATCAACCCATAGAAAATATAATATACGTTTGATGGTAATTGAATCCCCAATCTTTTGAAGGATGAGAATGCATAATCACCTATGCTAATAATATAATCTATATCCTATAATTAATAAGTAATGCTATATTACTCAAAATGTTATTAAATTTATTGTCCAAATGATGTGATAAACTTATGTGTAATTATCACATCATTAATAAATCATTTTTATAATTAATGTGATTACCATAAATCATTTTGTTATATCATTTGGAAAAAAATTTTGAGTGAATTTTGGAAAATCTAGCATTGTTCATAATTAATTAGAAGCTGAAAGATGTTTTAATTTATCACTTCTAATAATGGAATGTTTTGCATCTGTTTTATTTAATGTGTAACACCCTTCACTCGACTCCCATTAGAATGAAAATTGAGTCGAAGATGTTACATTTCTCATTTAATTGTTTTTCTTATGAATATTTTTGTTATTTATTTATTTATTTTTATAAAATTCAGCAGAGTTCTGTCTATTTTTTCTAAAAATCCAAAAATTTAAAAACCTGCAATTAGAAAGGTAAACACTTCTAAATGAGTCTCATTTGTCTCAACTACTGTTTCGGACCTCCCGTCTGACTCAAAAGCAACTCCACCACACAATCATTTATGCATACCACATTTAATGTAAATCACATTTAAATAGTAATTGCTCAGAGAAAAGGAAATAAGAGTTGGGTTACAAAACCACTGTACAATACCAAAATTTTTCCACAACTTATATACAATATCATTTATAAACTTTCAGGTATAAATAGATAGGTACACGCTTACATGATTATGTACTTTAACATAACTATATGATATCAAAAGGATGACTACCCAAATGTGGAGGGATGTGACTCGCATAAAGCACTATAGATGTCTCCTCTTCAGTCTCTATCTATAATGTCCAAATCACAACCTGTACGTGGTAAATCCAACGCGCTAAGTATTTCTACTTAGTGGGTGTACACAAACTTTAAATTCATCATTTCCCAAAAATACAAAATTTCACAATTATCAAATTTTTATATAAAATCACAAAGAAATCAATTTGCTAATAAGTACACACATAAAATGCGTAAAAGTCATTTTTCAAGTATAACCATACATTTGCATTTAATATTTTTCAGTGCCCTTTGTAAACACTGACATGATACCTTGAAATGGAAAACGGGTTTCCCCTAGCGTCGGACACTCGGTGCCTACCTGCTGAATCTTATTTCACATAACATATAAATTTTGAGACCAGACACTCGGTACTTCTCAAGGTCTATGAATCTAGTATTAATATATAAGCAAATCGACGCAGTACTGTTATAATCACCCTATTGGTATGTCAATTATCAATCATCACCTACTGATGTCTAGGTTTACTAGGGCCCTTATAAGTTTTATTTGTTATCAATAATTTCATATTTTAACACTTTCCGTTTCTAAATTACGATTCCGTTAGGGGTACCACAAAAACACATTTTAGTTACACTTTTTCCCATTTAATCGAAACATCACACTTAAACATCACAACGCATCGTTTCACACTCAATTAACTCAACAAAATTTGTCAAAATCACCGTGCCATTCACCTAACATATTTCGGCCAAGACACTAAAATAAATCAATTTTATTTCAATTCTTTTTCATTCTCAATTATAAATCATTAAAATCATAATTCAATACCATTCGATAACAATTCATCAAAATAAATTCACAAAGTCTTTAATTTCTAAATTCGGTCAACACTTTTCTTTCACAAAGTTTTCAACTTTTTCATCATTCCATGTCACAAAATAAATCATAAGATGATTCACACATAGTAATAAAATCAATTTAATCAAAATAAAAAAGCATCACATACTAATATAAAAAAAACCTTACTAACAAAAGTGGAGTTTTTAAATCAAGTGTACACCAACTTTTTGGGCAAGGTTTATAACTTCTCCACACCTTCAATTGAAGCTCACAACTTCTCTTTATCTTTATCTTGTCTTCCTTGAGCTAATTCCTCACCTAGGGTTTTTAAAGAATGCAAAATCAATCAATAACATCAAATCTACTAACTTGAATGCAAAAGTAGCTAGATCTAAATGTCCATGAATGCATCTACACCCTTTCTAACCTTACTTCACCATTAAATCAAAAACCCACATCAACTAACTTTGATTGAGCCATTTTCTTTGAAAAATCACTTGTGAATCTTGATGGGGTTTGATGGATTTGAGACTGTGGATGAGTAGATGATGTGAGGGACAAGGTTTATGAGTGACAAGGTTTATGAGTGATTTGGAAGCTTAAAATTGAAGAAAAATTGAGAGAAATGGGAAGGGAAATGGATGGCAAAAGGAGGAAGAAAGGATGAGTGAGTTTCATCTTATGCAATCTCTCACTTTATATACTACCCCTTTTTACATGACAAATTTATCCCTAACTATATCATTGATTACCATCATGCCATTAGTTACAAATGCTAGCTTTCTATTGGTTGAAATTCCAACTCATACTTCCACTAACTTAATTGATATCATTCTTACCTTATTTTCAACCAAAATTACATCATTTTTTACCTTTTTGGTTGGTAAATTCTTATTGGTTCAAATTTAAATCCCATGTAATGCATTCTACTTACATTCTTTTCTTGTCCAATCACATTTTAATGCCTACTTATAAAATATCTCCAAAATTATTAATTTCCTCAAATTAAAAATACATCTCCTAATATAAACAAAATTTCAATTTAATCCAACTTTTTACCTACTAAAGTTAAATTAAAAGACACTAGCTATATTAAAGAAGAATTTCGGGACGTTACATATTGTGATCTATTTTACGAGTGTTTTATAGAGAACCGAACCTTTTCAAGGATTGGTATTCGAGCCGAGCTTTACTGCCTTCTCTTAGGGTCTTACTGTGCTCAAGTCCTGCTTATTGTCCCTTTATTTCTCAGTTCTAAAGACTAGCTTATAAAACATAAGAGGAGTTTCATGCTAAATACCTAAATCCAAATACTACAAACAAATGTGAATAAATGTTATCTTTGTGTGATCAGGATTAAGGAATACTATTACAGATTAAATCAAACTCTAGAGATGAAAGAAGAGTTTTAGCTGGAGAGTGTTTTAGATAACATAACTGATATTTTATTAAAATTTTTCATATGAACCTCTACATTTCTTTTACATGAAGGGTCTCTTATATAGAGAAGAAACTATGAAAACAAACAAATGAGATTACATCATTGCTTACTAAAATGAGAAATGATTGTGTCGACAAGCTGACACCATAATTATACATTTTTATTATTATAAACTTTAATTATTTTTCTATTGTGTAGGTACGCATGCTTTTGGATGTCAGGGAATCTGCTTTTTCTTTCTTGCTTTCGACTGCTTTCAGTTGCATGATTGCTTTTGCTTTTGACTATCTATTACTTTTATTCATTCTTGCTAAATCATGGAGAGTGATGTAAAAAGGTGTGATCTAAAATGTTCATTTTTTATGGAGATTCATCTGTGTCACTGTCTGCTTTTCTTTATTGAGCAATGCGTCGTATGTGGAACATCTCGAGAATTGAGTCACCAAAATCATTTAGATTTTGATAATACTCAGTGTTGGTGAATTGCATGTGACTTGCCGAGTCCTTGTTGTTAGAGGATAAGCATGAAGTTTTACTAGACAGTTGAATAATTGCATTGAAAGAGGAGCTTGCATCTTTTGCACATGTTGGTCTTTTTGGCTACTATTTTTGTCACTTATACAATCTAGATTTTGCTTCCAATAGTTCCTACTCTTGAGCTATATCTAGCTAGGAGTCAAAGAGGAACCATTCAGGGTAACCTAGCTTGTCAAGTTGAGAAGTGAGAGAATCCATATATACGTTATGAGCTTGGTTGAGCTGTGCAATGTATTCAATGGGAGAAATTCCTATGGAGCATCATCTTGAAGTCTTGGCCAAGGGGAATCTATGAACATGTAACAAAGAATGACTGTATTGGGAATGACGGGGACTATGATGTGAACTGGTTTAGATAAGTAATCTACTAGAACATTGGTTTCTTTTTTTATATGCTTGACATCAAAGGAATAGTGACTAAACCATTATACTCAGCGAAGTAATTGCTAATGTAGAATTTTTTTTTTTTCATGGAATTTAAATATCTGTGAGAAAGATTGCATATTTAACTCGACTAAAAAGTGACTGTCGATGAGATAAAATTCAAACTTTTTGATAACATACTTCACAACTAAAATTTCCTTAAAAGTGGAGTGATAATGCAGCTGTGTGTCTTTAAATTTTCCACCAGCGAATGCATGGAGATGTTTGTGACTTTTGTCATCTTGCTCGAGAAATGCAGCACCCCAATATCTATCATTGACATCTGTCTACAAGATTTTCTTTCCTTTTATAGGGATTTTAAGGGGAAGAAGTTTTTGAACTTGTTGTTTGAGAAGGATGACTACCTTAGTGTGTTCTGGGGACCAAGGAGGGGGTTTTTTTTCTAAGGAGTTGGGTTAAAGGGAAAGTGTATCAGGTGAGGTAAGGGATGAAGTTACAGACATAATTGATAATTCCCAAAAATTGTTGAACTTGTTTTTTCCTAGTAAGGACATCAAGGAATGTGAGTACTATTTCAAAAATATGGGATTGTAGGTGATAGAAACCTTTTTGAATTTTCACGTTGAGAAAGCTGATTTATGTTTTTGCAATTTCGATCTTTATCTCTGAAAGCATAATCTCATGGTTTCTGACAATGTCAACGAACTGTTGTAGGAAAGCATAGTGAGACTCTTCATCTTTAGAGTAGAGAATCATCTATGGAGACCAAGATAGAGTGAAAGATAAGTTGAAAGATCTAGGTCATTTTTTGTTGAAACAAAGAGGAGGTAGTTTTTAATCCAAATAGGAGGACTATCTACTGATAATGGTGATTGGTTATACAAAAAATGTGTTTATATCTGTTGGCAAGGTCTAAACCTAATTGCAAAAATCTAGCTTTTAAATCAAATTTTTTTAAAAAAAAAATTTGAGCATTCTGTAGTTGAGCAAAAAATGGTAGTCTTAGAGGGAAGAGAAAATTTAATATCTTTGAGAAAATAGTTTAAAGGCTGGTAATTAATAACTAATCGCATTTTTTCTATTGCTTGTTCTGCTCGGTTGTCAACATAAAAGGCTTCATAAGATTACTGTAAGTCAGTTGGTTCGATAAGTTTTTGGTCTAGTAAAGTTTTACATTCTTGTTCAGTAAGAAGCAGATGTTCTGGATTCATACCAGAATGACTTACTTTGGTTGGGTTGATATCTTCATTAAGTTTAAAAGGAAGTTTAACAAAGTAATCATGATTATGCCAAAGAGGGTTTGGGCATTTGAGTAGAAAGGTTGATGTGAGTCTACAAATAAATGTTGTTGGAGTGATTACGGATATGGAAAAAATTGGGCTGAATAATAGGACACTGTTTATGGCAGTAGTCTATGACTGAAAGTAGGATTTATATTTGATGCCTTTAGAAAAAATTTGGAGTTTGTTGAGTTTGATATAAATATTAAAATCTAAAATTATATATTTTTCAAGAAGGGAAGATCCTAGAAATTGATGGACTGTAAAACTAGGAAAGATTTAGATAATTATGGGATGATTAATGAGATTTATAGTGAAGACATCATTATTGGTTGTCTGGAAATGTTCTTGGTGTGGTTTCCAAAAATATGAAGGGAGTATGTCTGGATTGAAAATTGACTTGATTGCATCGACATCAAAGAAAACAATAACTTAGAGGGGCTTAGTGAATTTAATAGGGAATATATAAACTAGGGCTAGTGGAATTTGGAGAATTGAATAAATAGGTAGTAAAGATTGTTGAAGCTGATAACAAGTATTATCATCAAAAGAATCGAATGTTTGTTGACTATTTTCAGAGGAGGTATGTTTTGAATAAGAATCTTCAATAGTGTATTGAAGAATAGTTTCAGGGTGTGACTCTTTGTCTTGTGAAAAAAGAATTTCAAGTTCATCATCAGAAAAATGTGATATCTGAGATTTGAGAAAGCTACTAAAGAATTTTTTGAGATTGATACATTTGCTTATGACACTATTTCGCAAAATGTCTTTTGCCATGACAGAGATAATAATGATATGTCGTTCTCCATTTTGTTTTGTTTTTTTTTTTTTTGAGGAATTTACGAACTTTGGGCTTGTGCGATTTGGTTTGAAGGGATTTGAAGGAAATGATTTGGATTTATGGTAGTGCTTTCGGAAATGATGCTTCTTACGATAAGGCTTGCATGTACACTTCTTTTTATCTTTGCATTTGATCTTCAAGTATGTGCATTGACATACCTTTATTAGTTGCTTTAATAGTTACAGGTAGTCATCGAAGAATTTCTTCTGTGTGCATAACTTGTCAAGTGCAACAAAGACAAACTAATAAATTTCGTCAAGAGTGATTTGATCAAGAGATCGATTATGTGCTTGCATCATTTTTGTTGTTTCTTGAGCCAAGGATTCTGGGATAGAGGAAAGAAATGTTTGCTTCATGTTTGGATCGTCTATACTGCAAAAGACGTGGTATCTTTTGAGCATTGCCTGGTAGTGCTTATCTAGATATTTTCTTCTCAAAAAGCAGCACTTCATTTGAAAATATTTTTCACACATCTCAACTTCATAAGATTATGACATCCATAAAATTCAGTGTAAAGAATATACATGGCTTGATCAATAGTGAAAAGTTGCACAAATTACAGTTGTAGATACTGTCTGAGACTGGTCCACCATTTGTGAAGATTTTCAACGAATTGGGTGAAAAATTGTATGAGGACTACTTGTGTTTGGGCATTTGGCTTAAGCATTTTTTCTTGTAGCCAAACATGAAATTCAAACATTCTATCTCTTATAACCAAACATGAAATTCAAATATTCTATCTCTCCATTTATCTAGAGGGATATCATCAAGGCTAAAGGTATGAATCTTTAAGCTTGAGAGATTATACTGATTAGGATTAGGAGGTTGATAACGTCTGTGACATAGGGGGTTCAGCATCTTCGAGGTTTGGAGTAAATGTGGTATAGGTATGAGGAATATCTGGATCATAGATATGTTCTTCAAATGTGTGATCTTTGGGTTGGGTATTCATGAATTAAAGTTGGATAGACATGGAAAATGAGGAATTTGATAAGTTGTTTTGTAAAGAAGGTGAAGATGAAGGTGATGAAACTTTATTAGATTTTGAGGCTTGATTAGACTTAGATTCAGAGCCTTCAGATTCTGGTATTGAGGGGATTTGATGAGAGGCAATGTTTGTGAGGTAATTGGATAAAAGATTGGTTTGTTCAGTAAAGGTTAAAACCATTATATGTGATGATCGAGGATTTGAGTGTTCTTGTTTTTTGGAGCTAGAGATAGGTTTTTACCTTTTCTCTTTGCTGTTTGCTTTTTCCTTTTTTGCTCTTCAAATTGCTGCTTTATATAATTATAGAATTGACTAGTCGAACAAAAGCTGCTTCTGCTACAGATGGTTGATGTAGTGTAAGAAACGATTGACTCAGTTTTGGAAAAGCTGATAGTGGAGGAGACCATTGAGTTTTTCCGAACAGATTGTAAGGTTATGATGTTAAGTGAAGTGACTGAGGAGCTTGTGTTAGCCTAAAATAGTCTCTCTGTAAAGAGGCTAGCTGAGTTTGTAAATTTCGCATCTTTGCTTCGTTTTGGAGGAAAGCTTGAGAGAATCTTTGCGTAGTTTGCATAATCATCATCAATTCATTATGCAGTTGTTGTATTTGCTTCTGTAGTTGTGTAATAACTTTCATAGTGCTTTGTGCATAAGATGAAAGATGAAAAGATACTTGATCAACCTTTCTGGATATGTTAAACAAGACTTGATTTTGTTGTTTAGCATTCTCGGTTTGCTGGTTGAGAATAGCTTCTACAAGTGAAATAGGCTTTTAAGTTTCATCGGATTGGACCACATGAGGAGGAATGATTTTTGGACGTTGATTAGCAGATTCACGGATTGGTGGAAATTCTTGTTCATAATCTACTGTAGTGAAAAAGGCTGAAGGTTTCTGTATCATCATGATTGGAATGGGTTGAGGAGAAGGGGTTTTAGTTTGAGGTGGAGTGTGTTTTGCAATCCATTTTACACTTTTCTTTAGCACGGGAGTGAAGGTTTAATTGTATGAAGTGAAGGTTTTGGTGGAGATTTAGGAGGTGGTTGTGGATCTGAAAAATCTGGTAAATCTCATTATGGGTTTGTAATTGGTGGATATTTTGGAGGATCTGAGTATTTGACCATAAAATCATATTTTCCTAAGGGTTCTCTTAGAAGACCAACCGATGGGTCACCATTAAGGTATTTTTGATAGAGTGAATCTTTTAAGGATTTTTTTGCATGAGGTTTATATCCTTATAGAGGATAAGGTTTAAGGAATCCCAGAGGATCATTTTGACATTTAGGACAATCACAGTCAATATCAAATGGGCAATGTCCTGAAGGGAGTCTATATTGATAAAGAGGCTTACCAGTATTTTGGAATGATACTACTGGCGGATCATCTTGATGAGCACATCCTGCAAGTTGAACTAGGGAGATCATGAATTGTGTTGCAAATTCTACTAGTGGAGTAGTTGGCACACCTGACTTGTCAAAAAAGATGGTAGTTGTTCCATCCTTATTGCTTTTAATGGAGGCTTCTATTGAAGTGACTGGTTCTAGCGCCTTAAAGGTTTGCTCGTAGCTGGTGATCTAGCTTTCTAGAAGCAGTTCAAGGAGTTTGCTTTGTTGATTTGCTTTGGAAACACTTTGCTAAGTAGTACATGTTGTGAGTCCATGGTGAGAACAAGTGTCGGTGGACGTGGACAAGGCAAGATCTATGGCGTAATCTTGAAGTCTTCAAACCATCTGGTAGTGGTGAGTTGTCATGATCGATTCAAGCTACATATCGATATCTGTTATTTGGACTTGAACTTTAAGGGCATTGGAGCAAAATTTATCATTAAGAGGAATATTGAAATTTAGAAACAGGGTAAGAACAATTGCTTCAGCATTAAGAGTAGCTAGGAGAGTTCCTAGACAGGTATGTTGGTACTTTTTGTAACGAGTATTCAATACTGTGAGCCTTGCAACCACTGAAAGACCTTTGCAACCATGCAGAGTAAGAGCTAATTTAATAGCACCGAAATGTATATGAGTATATCCTTTTTGTTTCCACTAATTAATAGAAACTTAAGGGATATCAAGAGTGATGTATTGTTCAGAACTGGAGGCAAGAAGTTGACATTTATCAAACGTACTAGATTGGACAAACTCTTTTACTAATTTATCGTTTGGCAAGAGAGATATGCCCATTTCTAAATGGGACAGGTTGAGCTAGCATTTCATAGCATAAATTGATTTGGGTAGATGTCACTTAGGACTTACCTTAATTGTTATATTTTGGTCCAAATTTAGGCAAATATAAATATATTTAAAATTTATTTTTTTATTAAAGATGATATTGAATGTATTAGAAGTTTGTCGGAACTTATTGAGATTAATTATTATTTATATAACCCAAATATCTGGCTTATAATAGAAGATAAATATTATTACAATTTACAATAAAGATGAAAGATATATACACAAACTTTGTAAAATATACTTAATAAGAATTAAGATGTACGCTAAAAGTGGGATTTAAAAAAAAAAAACGTGGGTAGGAGCACCATCAGTGGGAATGTACAAAGTAAGTGTTTTTTTTTTTTTTTCAAGAAAAAAAAAATATGTGTGTTAATCGGTTATTTCACTTATTTGTCAATTTCCACAACATATAACAATAATTGATGATTGGGCAACCGTTTACCAAGTTAGGATAAGAACGCTTATTTGCAATTTATATTTTAAAGTCCACCTAATTTGCATTCATCAATATTGATGTCGTGGACTGATTTGCAAACCTTAACCCAGCATTATCAGCCTCCCGCAGACTAATTTGAATAATTCTTACACAAACGTACTCTAATAATTCACTTGCAAACCAGAATTTGATACAATACATTTTTAAGTAATAAAAGTGGGTCAACCTATCAATTTTATGCCAACCCATTGACTGCAATGTTTGTAGCCATATTACACAGGAACGAAACTGGATAGCTTTCTAAACTCAAAACGTAACAAAATTCTAAAAGTGGGGTCTCAAATTTGTTCATGGATGGAGACGTAAAGACTTTTCTTTTATTTCAGCAAATCATTCACTTGGTTTAAATATAAGTATAATTAAATGTAACATGAAAACAATGTTAGTTGTATTCCACTGATTTGATTATAATATAGGTCAATTGATAAAGACGTTCTTTGCTAGAATGCATAATCAAATGATAAGTGGAGGCAAACAACGATATAAAACAAGAAGTTGGGTGAGTAAATTTGCTGACCCCACAGTGCTAACGGCCGATTCCTCTCTCATCCATCCTTTGCTTGCCCGTTTTGACTTGTCCTGGTCAATTCTCCATCCCATTGTATTCTCTTTATAAAGTATCATGAGACACACGTTATATAGTATAATCATTTTTTTTTTTTTTGGTATCTTCTGATTGAATCGTATTAAAACAAGATATTTCAGTATATCAAGCATAAAATTCAATTATGTTATATAATATAAGTATATAATTACTTAGGAGATTGTGTCACGTAATATGATGTTTGTGGTTCGGATGTATATACTTGACATGTTTTAAATTTCCACTCAATTCTCAATAAGAAGCCATGCATGGTGAAAATACTATCGCATATGATCTAGATTGTTCTATTATAGAAATCACATAAGAAGATTAGAAGAAAAGAGAGTTGGTGAGGGCATAAATGAATTTTCAACAAAAGCAACTCATGATTCTAGATTGTTCTTATTGTATGATTTACAAATTATATAAGAGATAAAAACATATATATATACACGCGTGTTAGCTTTGGATAGTCTTTCGTATATTGAAAGTTAGTGACAGTGTTTTATAATAATATGATTGAGAATTTATTTTAACACCATGATCTAAAAAAATAAGGTTTGGACGGTTGGAACTTTAACTACCCATATCAAAATATCTGAATCTATCTTGGTGGTGGCGGTGGGAATTTAGATTTAGAATGTGACGGGCAAATTTTGAGCCACAAAAGTCCCTAACATTTTGATGAAAAGTCAATACATTATGTAAAAAGAAAGATGCGTAATAGCTAATGGGTGGCCTACGGTGATATTGACAAATGATCAGTCTGTTTTTTTCCATGACCATATATGTATAAAGGAGAGGATTAAAATTTCTCTTAAATTAAGCCGACATGAAGTAGTGAAAACAACATTGAAAATAACTTTACCATTAACTACTCTTAACACATTTTAGATCTGATAAACTGTATGGAAAAAAAAAAAAAAATAGTCGATTGGAATGCAAAAATTTCTAGCAATAATCATTCCTTGAAATTTTTTTATTATGATATTGACCACCACACTATTCCATCCCCGAAATTCTTTATTTTCGTGAGAACATGGAAACTCTTACCCATTCTAATTTTATGAATAGGAAATGATCTTTTTTCATGAAAACATGGAACTAACTGTTTATGTTTTAATGTCACTTATTATTAGTTTGGGATAAAAATGCTCTTAAAATAAAAGTCAATTTTTAGGGTGACTTTTGTCGCAGAGTAAAAATAGTAGAGATTGAAAGAGAGAGAGGGAATGAGAAGGAGAAAGAGAAGACAACCATCGATGAGCAATAGAGACAACAACAAAAACCACCACCACGATTATGATGGTAGTGACGACGATAGTATACCAACATTTTTGGGTGACTTTTATAGGTAAAGCAACAACAATAGAGAGAGAGAAAGAGAGAGAGAAGACAACCATCGACAAGCGATGATGATGATGATGACAATGGTATACGATTGTGACGATAGAAGAGGGCACGATTCATTAGTTCTAATGTCTTTCCCTCGTTAATTAAGTTTGATTGAAATTTATCATTCTAATAATTGTCTATTGTGGATTTATGAATTTCTCATTCTAATGGCAATTTATGTTTGAATTTTGGGTTGAAATAAGGTTCTTGGATGATTTATGAGAATTATTTTTGTCTACAAGGGAAAGAAAGGAAATTGGGGTTTTGAGTTTGTTGAAAGTGATGAATTTGGGGGTGTCGACGTTGGAATTCAGTCGACGAGAAATCAATGCCCAATACCTGCAATCAATGTGAGAAAGCACAAAAATCTAGAAAAGACAAAGACAGAAAACAGATGATCAAACGAAGAACACCAAATTTTACGTGGTTCGGCAATAAAAAGGCCTACGTCCACGACTGTCCAACTCTTAATCTCTGCAGAGTGACAGTATATTATTGAATATTGTCCTCTTTTGTTACAATGGTTTCAATCCCTATTTATAGGGAAAGAAGAGTTACAATTCTGGTTGTAGCAAATCAGGAAGAGAATCCTGAATTAATTACATTCCCTAAACAATTGGGAAAAATAAGGAAAAGAATTATAAATTAATCATGCTTCCTAACATATTTAGGTGATATCAGGAAATTGCTATAATTATCTTGAAATAATGATGACTTGAATTTGAATTTGAATTAATCTCCATATCTGATGAGGAAATCATGGTTTGATTGGGCAACTACCATATTCGGAGAGAGAGAATCACTATTGAACTTGGTAACTGCCTGTTCTGGAAGATATGATACTTATCACGTATCTGAGCAAGCTGACGTGTCATAGTGGTCCTCATCTCGAGCTCGCTGAGAAACGAGCTGCGCAGGCGTCGAGCTGCGACTTGCCTGTATTTATGAGTCTGTTGATGCCAGCTGGAAGTCTTGATGGTCTTTGAGTCAATACTAGGCCTCGTCTGATGGGCTTTGACTATGTTGACCTCATTGGGCCTTAAATGGGCATAAATTAGACTTTTACCAGCCCAATTATTGAGTCCGAAAAATACACATAACAGGGGGTCTGGATTCATGGGTTTGTTGAAAAAAACGAAATTGGTACCTATTTCCACAAGTTAAGTACCTGTTTCAATAATTAAGTACTTACTCTCAACAATTCGGCACTTATTTTTCGAAGTGTGAAAAAAAAAAATGAAAAAAGGAAATTGGAACCAATGTCCAACAATTCCACACCTATTTTTGAAAGCTGGAAAATCAATCTAAGCGACGAAAAACCAATTTAAAATCGATATCAATGTTCAATAGGTCGGTACCTATTGTCTGAACAAATTCCCGTAAGCAATATTTTATCAGTTTGAATGATACCAGGCCAAACAAAATGAAGAAAAAAAAACCTCCATCAAGTTTAGTGATACCAAGCAAAACGAAAGGAAATATCCAAGTGGTAAATCGAATTGATTAACAATGAATATATTCAATATTTTCTATTTTTTCCATTAAATTTCACCGAAATAGTTAAGTAATATTTTTATTGAAATTATAAATAAAAAAATGTATGATAATATTTCTCAAAAAAAATTATTACAAGCATTAAAAATTATTATTTAACTATTAAATTTAGAGTTAAATACACAATACCCCTCTGAGATTAACTCAAATACAGACGCGTGAACATTTTTATTTTTATAACACTTTACCCCCCTGTTAACAGTGGAAACCCAGAAATTTTTGGGTTTTCAGACTTCATCTTTAACATTGATTGACTGTTAACAGGGGTAAGGTGTTATAAAAATGAAAATATTCACGCGTCTGTATTTGAGTTAACCTCAGAGGGGTATTGTGTATTTAACTCTTAAATTTATTACTTAATTTTCATTTTGTTTGTTTGATCTGTCATATCTTTTTTTTCATTTTATTTGTTTGATCTGTCATAAAAAGATACTAAAATTTCCTTTAACCAGGCTTTCCCTTGATTCTATATTAAAAATTATTAATATCACTAATCAGAAAGTTTAATGAATTTATAATAAGTAAAAAACTATTAATTTCTAAATTTATAAAGTGGGTGTAATTAATAATGGAGTAAGAAAGAACTTTTTTGGATGGTAATTAAACCACCTCTTATAAAAAAAAAATTTAAATCAATTTGAAAAGTTCTAATTTTCATTATTATGGTCATCACTTATCACTCATCAGTACTCAAGAACTACAAATTTGTTCTACCTTGCTTGATTTTATTAAATATTTATTGGGATAATACCCAAAAATTGTACGTAGTGTACAAAAATATATTTTTATCCAAATTCCTCTTATTGCTAATAAATTAATAGAAAAGTTAGAAAAAAAGGTAAAAAGATATTTTTAATCTTGAGATTTTTAGTTAAAAAATAAAATAATTATAAAATAATATTTTAAATAAAAATTACAAATAAATAAAAAATCTCCACCTTCCATCATAGATGGATGATAGGTATCAACACATCAAATTAAAAAATAAAAATTGATAAAAATAGAAAAAAGTAAATAATATTTTAAAATAAAAAATAATCTAATAAAAATAAATTAGATTTTTATTATATATATTTTTATTTTTAAATAAAAAATATCTTATATTTTAATAAATTTATATTTAATATTATTTATTTTGACTTTTGATATTTTAAATAATATTATTTTAATTAATTTATCCTGGTATTTTCGTTTTTATTTCAAAAATAAGACGGTTAACCAAATCAATCTAATGAAATTTATGACGTCGGAAGCATTGTTATCATTTCACATACCTTCAAAGAGTATATTGAACGTTTTTATTAATGTTAGAGAGGATTTTGAATAAAAAAAAAATATATGATATAGAAGATATTTTTACAAACTACGTACGGTTTTTTTAATATTATCGCTTGTTTATTTTATAATATCGATTAATTTTTAATACTACCATATGATATTAATAACAAATGTATGGAATAGAGATATCATATATCATGTGAAATGCGGTAATCTTCTCATTATAAATATGGGTCAAACTCTCGTGCCTTTTAAGAGTAATTTTTGGGACGGTACATTAGAGTTTTATTCCAATAAGATGTCGATAATTGTTTGATATGGCGATAGGGATAACAAAATTAATAATAAAACAAAATAAGCTAATTGACTATAAGTATTAACAAGTCCGTGTAGCTAGCACCTGCCGTCGTACTCAATAATTTCACGGGTACACCAGTTAACATAACAAAACTAGCCTATGCCCCACTAGCTGCCATCCCTAATTCTTGGGCGTACGAGAAACGACAGCTAAGGGACTGCCGCTTTAACGTGGGCGCTAAAACTGGTCGGTGGCCCGGATCACAATTGATCCTACTGTTCAGATCCAATCAAGAGGGCAGAGCTGCGAAGCTGTAAAATGAGCAGTTAAAACCCGAAGTACGATATCACACGGTGTCAAACATCAAGCGATCACATCGTACGATGGATGGATGCATGCAGCGGAAAATCATGTAAGGGGACCCACGCCAATATTTGCGAATCCCCATAGAATGATTCTCTTGGAACTCGTTGTAAGTGACTTATAGCTGGCAATGCTTTACGTGGCATTGCATTTTCAAACGCTGCGGTTAGGTCCGTTAAAGTTTCGAAAGCAACACTTGCCACGTCACTCAATAAACTACAAATTGTTACTGGTTCCCACAAACTGAAATTACGTGGCAGCACCACGTACATAATTAAGTTACAACATGTCGGACGTTGGGTCGTCATAGATGTGTCTATGTGGCTTCGGGGCCAGCTGGGAAGAAATTTGAACTTGATATTTATGGGTTGGTCTACGTCAGCATACGTGGCGTACCAATAATTTAAGAGAGAGAAATGCACCAACAAGAAGATAAGCCGTTTGGGTTGTGGTCGTGGGCCAATTCACTCACTACTTTGGTCAAAACGCACGTTTTTTTCTTCCGTTTGTGCTCCACTAGATTTTACCTTTTTTTTTTTCTTTTTTTTTTTAAATCAACTTTTCAATTCTTGTTGTGACAAAAGTGGAGATTGGAGAAATGGATGGGTTTTGTTTTTTGAAGTAAAATGGATGGGTTGAGATGGCCTCTCACGCTCGTCCGTTCAAATTATGAATCCAAGTCGTAGTTTCATTATTAAAGTTTAAATTTCTAATTACGAATTTAACTGTTTTTATTTATAATATGAAATTGTTTGTGCATTCAAATCAGATAAAATTAAAATATTATTTTAAAATATAATATTTGAGTTTGTATCAACTTTATCTTTATAAAAATTCTCATTATTTTTACTATAAAGAGGTTTCGTTCCTATTTGTTTATATGATTAGTTATTTGTCAATTTTATAGAACATTTTGTGAAACTCCCTCGATTTGTCAGGTCTATGGGGTTGAATACTGTTGGCTTGCAGTGAAGCAAATACAACAACAAATACATTTATGATAGTGTTGATATTCAATCAATTAGATCGTAATTTTAAGCGCACTTGTTTTTCAAAAATTAAATTTGACAAAATTGAAACCTGAAATTAGTTTGCTATAGAATCTCTTAAGTTAAGACAAATATGAAGTAATTAAAATTAATTTTACAATATTTTTTTTTGAGCGGGAAATTTTACTATTACTAACATGAAGTTAATCAATATTAACCTTTACGTTGTATTTTAATTTTGAAAATAAATCTTAGAAGATTGAGAAGGCTTTCCTGGTTGTCTACTTGTGAAGTTTGAAATTAAAGACAGATAGAGCAAACTTACATTACGGCTTTGTACAAGTCTCAAGAACTAAAAGACCACAAAGGAGTTTTAAAAGTCCAAAAGCAAAAACTACGTAATAATTGGTGATAGTGAAACTCTTTATGGCCATCTAATAATACTCTTAAACTTTCCAGCTTTAATCTTCATGTCTAAGAAAACTATTAACCTGATTGAGTATTTTCCTTTATTTTTATATCATTCTTTAAAGATATTGTATGACAGCAGTGAGAGATAAACCCAAATCCTTATTTATTTACCTACTTCATATTATCAATATATTTTTATTGTCAAACTCGTAGGATTTGAGAACCTAGTATAATTGAAAAACAAAATAGGCAATTCTGGCAATTACATCATTGGCTGGTTCAACATCATTCAATTTACAAATCTGTTAAACCATTACAGAAAGTGGGGACACTGGTATAACTATAAATCATAGCAGCCAATCAATATGCATTCTGATGCTTGTTTACATTCAATGATTCACTGCCCCAACAACATTATATATGTATCATCTTATCTTCTAATTAATAATAATCAGGTCTATGTACTTGGTGGAGAGAATCTATACACAGTAATGCCAATCTCTGATTAATCTTCTTTTTCTTTTACAAATATTTGTATACATATAATCTACAACAAAAATGTTTTTATTTTTATTTTTTTCAAATGGGGCTAAAGAAAAAGAACTGATCAGCGCCCCCATGTGGTTTATTGGGAATTGCAAATTACTTTAAATAATTTATAATGTATTTTTCTTGGACAAATGCAATACTTAAGAGCAAGCAACCCAGTTGGAGGAAACATCCTCTCTCTTTCTGTAGCATGTGCTGCAAGGCAATTCACATCCCTTAATCATTTTTTTTATTACAGGACTAATCCGTATTTGGTTGTACTTATTTGTAAAGCTAATAAACATTTTTCAAAAGACTGACACAACCACTTGTTGTCCCATAAAAAAAACCAGTTACACAAGGCATAATTGTGAGAATCCAATGCATAATATTGTTTCAAAAAGGCTAGCCCGTAGCCATAAGCGTGCCCATCCCTGGGACCATCGTGTTTGGTTACATGAATCAGGGCAAAATTGCTGTCGATGACTACTCACTACCACTCTGTATAGTACCATCCTTTTTCTGCTTATTTGTAAAAGATATTTACAGTAACTTAAATATTCAGTCTATTGCCATTTGCCACTCCAAGCGGGGTAGATATTTCTTTATGAAGAGAGCTTTTGAAGTAAAAATGTTTACGTTAAAGATACTCAACTTTAAATATTTGTAAAAAAAGCGTTAAGGAACTCCATTTTATCAGCATACATGAAAATCTTAAATCATTTATTAAACTCACCTGAAAACAAATAAGTGAAATTAAGTTATGTTATGGATTTATTAAATCGACTGTTTAATGTTTATATTAAAAGGTTTTGCACAATATATGTGATTGTAAATGTCACATGTACAGGGACCAAGGCACGTGACGGGTTTACAAAGATGTAGCAGTACGGCCAAAGGACAGGGCATGGTTAGGTTAGGCGTAAAAGATGGGTGCGCGTGTGGCGCGTGAGAGTGAGGGTGGGTTATGTATGGTTACAGGAGTTTTCCCACAGCTGTATTGCCGCGTAACGACTACACGTTGAAAATTGTGACGCTCTTCACTTTTTTTTTCCTTTAATTTTGTTCTCTCTCTCTTTTGGTATACTTTTTATTTTCGTGTTTCGGTTTGTTTTTTGTTTTCATATTTTCTGTTTTCTCTTACGAAATGCATTTCCACGGCAGTTAATTAGTAAATTGCTTTTTGTACCTACAATATGTTTCGGGTTACAATTTTTTTTTTTTTTTGAGTAAAATTTAGGGTTACAGTTTTTAACTGAAAATTTAATGATAAAAACTATTAGAGATCTCGTTCTATCCCACTAATTAATAATCTAACCCCAAACCTCCGAATGATTCATGAACCACCTGATCTGACCGTTGTTTTATTATGTGTATAAATTTATTTTCATAATAATTTCCGGACTTTATTGCTTCTTTGTCAAATCCTTATTTGTCTCTTATTAATTTGTGACCATCAGTTATTTATACAATTATGTACTGGCAGTTCAAATAAGGACCACATTTCTGTTTGCTTGTTCTACGCTATGTAACAGCAAGATTTATGTGCACATCAGATCAACGACCAAGATGAACCAACTAGGAAGGATAGCGAAAAAGATGTAATTTAAATTGAATTCAAGCAGGTAAGACGGTGGAGTCGGTTTTGGCAGTTCAGGGAGAGGGATGGTGACTGGCACGTGGCAGTGTCTTGGATGGGAAGCCGTTGGAGGTAGTATATTTTGAGTGGGCCTGTTTACAGGCTGGACTGACAGAGTTGTAGTATTGTTCAGTCCCCGATTCTGCTACTTAATTTTGTCGTTTTGTTAGCCAGCTCAGCATTTCCGTGAGTGCTTTTCCTTCATACAATAAAAATCCCCTTCGTGAAATTGCTAATTGCTATCCAGCCTGTCTTCGGTCAAAGTCATCCCCCCACTCCCAACCGTACTCTTCAATATTTTTTTTCCCCTCTTTCTTTAAACGATAAGATAAAGATCACACCGCGTCCTCTCTCATTTTAAACTACCACGTTTGTTATTTCGATATATTTCACCTCCCTTGCAACTTCCAAAACGGTCATTTAACTTTTAAAACCTCCGTGATTCAGAGACGATAATTTTAACCAGAAATTAAGAAAATAAAAATAAAAATCACAAAATGGGACCCATAATTATTTTTTGGTGTTGATGTGGCGTGACTCGGGTGATGAAGTTGACGAACTTTGTAATTGTGGCAACAGCACGTAAGGCAGTTTTGATGGGGAGTGATTATACGTGTAAGTTAGATAGGCGAGGAAGTGACGCGTGTCGGTTTGACAGCTGTATACTAGTAACTGCCTTGCTTGGAAGAATCCTCCATCCCAATGACCGGTCATTTTAACCGGTGCTTCTACTCATCCTTATCTCTTTGGTATATATACCCCTGATGGGTTCCTTCCTCTCTCTCAGACCCAAGGTGAGGCTCAGCCTCTACCGTTTTCAATATCAAACTTTGTCTCTCTACAAAATTCTTTTCTATTTTTTATAATCGTATATTCTTAGTCTTTCTGGTTTTAGAGTTTTAGCTAGGTTTTTCTTAGATAATCTCCATGGCTGCGACGAGAAAAGATGTGGATCGGATCAAGGGACCATGGAGTCCAGAGGAAGACGAGGCTTTACAGAGGCTGGTCCAAAACTACGGTGCAAGAAACTGGTCTCTTATCAGCAAATCCATCCCTGGTCGATCGGGGAAATCTTGTCGGTTACGGTGGTGTAACCAGCTGTCTCCTGAGGTTGAACACAGACCGTTCACGCCCGAAGAAGACGACACTATAATTCGAGCCCACTCTCGCTTTGGCAACAAGTGGGCCACCATAGCTCGCCTCCTCAATGGCCGCACCGATAACGCCATCAAAAACCACTGGAACTCGACCTTGAAGCGGAAATGCTCCTCCATGAGCGACGATATTAACGACGACGCGCATACACCGCAGCCGTTGAAAAGATCGGCTAGTGTCGGGCCGGGTAATAACGTATCTGGTCTTTACTTGAACCCGAGTAGTCCATCCGGATCCGACTTGAGCGACTCAAGTCTACCCGGTGTGTCTCATTCTCCGGCTTACAGACCCTTGTTGAGAACCGGCTCTCATGTTCCGGTTGAAACCTCCTCCTCCACGTCGGATCCGCTCACCTCACTTAGCCTCTCGCTTCCAGGATCCGATTCATGCGAGGCGTCGAATCAAGGACCGGGATCCGGGTGTAACACTGTTTACAAGCCGAGCCTGATGGTACAGCCCCAGTCCCGGACCCAGACTCAGACCCAGGTGGCAGCACAACCTTTGGCAGTGCAGGCACAAGCAGCAGCACAGAGTGAGTTTGGAAATGAAAAACAGTTTTTCAGTGCAGAGTTTTTGGCGGTGTTGCAGGATATGATAAGAAAAGAAGTGAGGAACTACATGTCTGGGATTGAACACAACGGGATGTGTTTGCAGACTGAAGCTATAAGGAACGCTGTGGTGAAGCGTATTGGCATTAGCAAGATCGATTAGAGAGGAAACAGACTAGTCTACTCAACTAGTGAATCCGATGATCATCGAACTAGACCCATCGATGAGAGAGAGACTCCAAAAAAAAAATGTGAAAAAAAGAACTTTTATCTTTGCTTTTTTAGTTGTTTATGGTTCCTTTGTTATACAAAGCAATAATTTTGGTAGTGTACAGAGGGATAGAACTGGGGATGGAACAAGAGAGGGTTTTGTTTATGAGGCAAAGTGAAGAAACAATTTCGTTTTGAATATTAAAAAAAAAACAAAAAATTTAATTTTTCCGTTCACTGTTTCTGTGAAAATCAAAAAATGGAAAGTAAGACTTGTTCAAAGGTTTTTTTTTTTTTTTTTAATTTTTAAGTTGGTTAAATTTTTAATGTTGATGGACGGAAAGGACATAACCGTTTTTGTTTGTTTTCAGAAGAATCATTTGAAAAATGGAACACTAGTAGTTTTGTTTGGAAGCGAGAACCAGAAACAAAAATGTCGTTTGCATGATTTTGTTTGGTAGTTGGGTAACTGGGTCATCTGGACAAGTGATTTGAATGCCGCCATACAAATTAATAGCATGTGAAAAACTTGAAGCTGGATGAGCTGGTGTTGCAGTTGAACTGTAATAGAATCCACAACATGAAGGGGGTCCTTCATGTTGTGGTCATCTTTAGTTGTGTAGGTTACAGCTTAGTGATGTTGATAGGGAAGAACAGAAAAATCAAGAAATGGCTTAATTTTATTTGATTGGTATTACTTTAGCTCAAACTGTCAGACGATTAGGTGATGTTTTGGACCCCATATGATTAGGTAGTTGTATTCTGCAAAAATAAAAATCTGATCATAAGTGAACGAACCTCAAGGTATATGCTAATCTTAGTTAGAATATTTATACTGAGCTAGCAGTAGTACAGTACAAACAACTTTTCTCAGTTGAGAAAATTTTTACTTTACTATTATCACTATGATTTCAACATCTTCTTGTTTTGCCTTTTCTCGGTTAAGGAGTTTTTAACTCTGCTATTGAGTTTTTAACTCTACTATTGTCACTTTGATTTCAATGTCTTGTTGTTTTGCCTTTTTGTGTTATGTTTATTTGTTATTGAATAAGCCCGTGTTAACAAAGAAATATAGTATTACTAGAAAAATGCATATAGGAAGCATAATATTAGAAAATTAGAAATTGATTTTATAGAAGTAGAAAGTTATTGACTATATTGGCTATATATTAGAAGCATAGTACACTTAATATTGGCTATGTAGTGTATGCTACTTCCTAAGTTGTGTTTATTCACTATGGTTACATGGGGCATACTAGATTGAAATAAAATTAATTTGATTGGATTGGATTAAAAAATTGTTATCTTTTTAGTAGAGCTTGAGATTAGATTAATATTATATTGGGGAAAATTCATTTTGGTTCTTGATTTTTTAGAAATTGATAATTTTTTAAACATCTTTAAGATAATATACCAAACATCCCTAAATTTATAAAAAATTCATCATTTTTGTCCCTACCATTAATCCATCGTTGGTCAAATTGACGGTAAGAAAGTTAAAATGGTAATCTTGCATTAAAATCTTGAGAAAATTTTATTTTGATCTCTAATTTTTTTAGAAATTGATAATTTTTTAAATATCTTTAAGATAATATACTAAACATCTCTAAATTTGTTAAAAATTCATCATTTTAGTCCTACTGACTAGTTTTTTAATAGTTAACATTAACAAAAACGGCAAAAAGACTAAACTACCCCTACTTTATTGAAGTACCTTTTTACCCGTGATGCATTAAAATATAAGATATTTGAAATGGTTAGTATACCATTTCATATAAAAATAAGAGTTAAATACACAAAATCTCTTTGAGGTTAAGTTAAATACACACATATTAATATTTTATTTTTTTGTACACAATACCCCCTTATTTTTCTTTGATAATTAATCATCAACCATAAATATGTGTGTATTTGACTGTTAATGAGGGAGTATTATGTACAAAAAAATAAAATATTAATATGTGTGTATTTGACTTAATCTTAAGGGGGTTTTATGTATTTAACTTTAAAAATAAATTAGAATTGAAAAGATCAAAATACCCTTATAATTTTTTATTAATTCTTTTTTAATGTTGCATGTTGAGTGAATGAATTGTTTGTTGCACCGGATTTGATAGGTTTTGATGGATAAGAAAAATACATTTTTACCCTTAACACATAAAACCAAAATAATAACAATTTAATATTATTTTTTTTATGGTAAAAACGGTAACAAGAAAATGAGTTTAAAAGGGGGTGTTGTTACTTGTTGGTGGCTACAATTTTGCTGTCCAAATATTTCAATTTTCTTCTCCAATTTGTTTGTCCATTTTTTGATCTCCCAATTTTTGTGCTCCAATTTTTTACCTCCAATATTTTGCTCAAATATCATTAACCCATAATGATATAAAAAATTCAAATATGGCTCCAATTTTTTACCTTTAGTATTCTTCTCAAATATCTCAATTTTTCTAAATTGCACACGTGTTATCTTAAGAAATTTTAATACAAGATTACCATTTTAACCTTCTCACCATCAATTTGACCAACGGTTGACTAACAATCGGGACTATAATAATGAATTTTTTATAAATTTAGGGATGTTTGGTATATTATTTTAAATATATTTAAAAAATTGTTAATTTCTAAAAAATTAGGGACTAAAATGAAATTTTTCGAAAATTTTAACGCAAGATTACCGTTTTAACCTTCTTACCATTAATTTGACTAACGGTAGAGACTAAAATGATGAATTTTTTATAAATTTAGGGATGTTTGGTATATTATCTTAAAGATATTTAAAAAATTGTCAATTTCTAAAAAATTAAGGACCAAAATGAATTTTTCTCTATTATATTGTATTATGTATGGTGTAGGTAAAGATTAGATTATAATAAAATTAATTTAAGTATTTTATAATATGCTTAAAATTAATTTAACTTAATTTTTTTTTTTAAAATTTTGAAAAAAAAAAATGTGAAGATTAACCTGATTAAATCTCCATCATCTATCCAGATGGATAGACGGTGGATCTCCATTTCTTCAACATTATCACAACCATCATCAACCTAGTACGATGGTCTTCAACATCATCAAAAATCATTTAAATCAACACCCAAATCACTTAACAAATCAACAAAAACTATATTATCTTCCACCAAATCAACACACAAAATCAAAACGAAAACACAAAATTAACACCATCTTGCTTAATCACTCAAAAAAAAAAAAAAATCCATCTTTGGTTCTAAGTTTGAGAACCCAAAACTAAAATAAAGTTAAAAAGTTTGATATTTTCCGAACCTCATGAATTAAAATGAAGTCTTTCCTCTTTTTTTATGTCGTTGTGCAGGTGTAGGTGTAGGTGCATGTTCTGGGTTTGAAAACCCAAAACCAGATATGTAAGTGAATGTTTTGGGTTTGAGAACCCAAAATCATCTGGTATTGGGTTCCATCGAACCCAGAACATGCACCTATATCACGACATAAAAAATGGGGCGAAGACTTTACTTAAGTTCCTGAGATTTGGAAAATATCAAACTTTTAAAGTTCATTTGAAAACAATTCTTTTTATCCCTAACTTTTTCAAAATTCATTAAAAAAGTCCAAAACGTCAGTCAACTAACGGTTAAAATAAATAGAATATGTAAAAAAATATTTTTGTTTTTGATGGTCCTTGATGGTATGTAAATTACTGAATTACCTTAATAAAACAATGAATTTATAAGTTAAATTGTCTAAAATATTCCTGAATTTGAGTTATTAAATTACAATTTAAATTGCTTAAAGTTATTGTTGACCATCAGTTGACTAACGATTTAAACTTTTTAAAAGAGTTTTGAAAAAATTAGAAATGAAAAGAGTTGTTTTTGTTATGGCCGTTTTCACGACATAGATAAATGGGCTACTGAAGGCCTAAAGGTTGAACCCAATGACGAGGGGCCCAAAGAGCCCTATACTCAGGTTGCAATGATAAGCTCACCACATTCTTCAGCTCGTGCCTATGCCAAATCAACCTCGGTGCATACTCGACTTGCAAGAGTTAGTATATCAACTTGCTCGAGCTAGTGCAAAGTGATCTTATTAAAGCTGATCTATCGGATTAGTGTTTCTCGATCTGGTGCCAATAAGATTTATGGAATTCCAGATCCTGAGGAGTAATTAATGCTGTGACGACCAATTAATGTAGGAATGACCATACATAAGCAATTAATGCAGACATGATCATGTAAGAATAATTAGTGTAATAGCAATTAATGCAGTATGGTCAAGTCAGAGTAGTTAATGTAATGATAACTTTTTGACGTGAATTACACTCAATTGTAATCTCTCACTCTATAAATAGGAGTGAAATCCTTCATAATGAACAAGTTTTGAGTAGTATTACCGTTACTCTGTTAAAACCATTTCAAAGTAACAATCGTGGATGTAGGCACACTTGCCGAACCATGTAAAAATCTTGGTCTTTGCATTGTTCTGCCTTTTCTTCTATCATTCTTAATTGCTTCTTAATTGTTTTCACCTACCATTATTATTATTAATTATCAGAGCTGTAGTATGGGCCTAAAAATCTCTAAGTCGATTAATTGCAGACATCAACATCTTTTAGCGTTAGAAGGAGAGCTCAACTATGACTCTGAAGCTTTTCTTTGATTACCTGAATCTTAACCAACTGTAATGGCTAGAGGAAGAACAACCAGACGCGTTGATGTTGTAGCTGAGCAACTCGAGGGTCAGACGGACAAGCAAAGCACTTTGCCGACTAGGAGGGATGCTGGACAGGTGTGGCAATAATGCCATAAAGCCAAGTAAAACACCGTAATGCAGTTGGCGAAAGCGGCTAAAGCCCTGACATAAACTCAAACCTAGGTTGCGCGGAGACAGGTTAAGGTCGCACTTATTGAAGAAGCTCATCAGCAACCTGTAAATGAAGTCTCAACTCCAGAAGGGGGAATGCACAGAGAAAGACTGCTGTCAGAAGGGTCGGTCTGCTCCTTAAATTTGAACCCAAGAGGGGACGGACGACGAGCTCGAGAAAGAGAAGTTACGCCTCACCCTGCAAGCTTGAAGGTTAGGGTGAGTCATGATAGTAGCTGGTATGTAGAAGTTAGTTGTGGGCATGAACGAGCTCACGAACATTGTGGTGATTATAAATATGAACCATGAAGGGGCCTACGACAGGTAGAAAGTTTCGACGGGAGGCATAGGTTGCAAGACTATTACTCAGTTGAGTAGGAGAGCAGGAGCAAACAATCCCTCACAAGGCGATCTGAGCCTCAGGACCCAATGGTAGAAGAATTGCTGTACAACGTTCAACGGTTGGAGGCGTGACGTAGACCCCAAAATCAAGAAGAGCAGCATGATAAGAGGATCATATCCACTAGGGAGATTGAGACAAAGTCATTGCCTCTTAAGTTCAAACTCCCTAACATTCCGCTTTATAATGGAGAAATGATCCCTATAACCATCTAGATGCGTTTAACGTCCAAATGGACCTCTAGACAAACAACCCGTTGGTTAAGTGTCCTGTCTTCCTAACCATCATAGGGGACGCTCTACGAGTCTAGTTCAAAAGTTTTCCAGTGTGCAGCATAAGAAGTTGGAAAGAATGCCAACAGAAATTTGTCAATCAATACAAGGTTCTGAGAAAGCAGCTTGCACCACTATGCCACCTCGCTATAATCTTCCAGAAACAGAATAAGTCCTTGAAGGATTATATTACTAGATTTAGGGATGAAGTTAGCAAAGTAAAAAGTCTTTCAAATAAGAGCGTTCTGACAATAATCTCGGCAGGGCTCAAGAAAGATTGAAGGCTCTACGAGAGTATATACAAGTACCCGGTGAAGGACTTGGACAAATTTTATGAATGAGTTGCCATGAAAATGAGGTGAGAGGAAGCTTTTGGGCCAAAGAAACCTAATAACCTGTGAAACGAAGCAAGCAGATCCCACTAAGGGAAAAGAAATAATCATGGTGGTAATGGAAATAGCAATAAGAAAAATCGCTCCACCAACCTAGTGGCAAAACAAACTAGACTTCAGCCAAGGAGAGGGCGATCTCAACCTCGAGGTCGGTATAGGCGACAACGTTCTGTCAGGCACGTAGGGTAGAATTTTTGCCACAGAAAGAAACAGAGAGGACTTCAGGAAGCCTAACCCCATAAACGTTCCAAATAAGTTTCGAAATCTAAGGAAGTTTTGTGCTTATCATAATAAAGCCGGACACAATACTTCAGACTGCTGGCAGCTAAAGAATACCATTGAAGATTTGATCAGACGAGGTCGTCTGGGAGAATATGTAGTGCAACCTACGAATCAACGACCTCAGCAGCAACGTTCTTGAACTCAGCATCAACAACCAGTACAACAATAGCCCCAGCGAGCTCTTAAGCAAGAATATGAACCTACAGTCAGAACCATCTTTATCATCATAGTGGTCCTCATATCGCAGGTACATTTAATAAGTCGCACGAACGGTATGTACGGAAGCAAACGGTGCCTTGTTTGCAAGTCATAATGGACTGGGAGACCTATGAAAAAAGCAAGGACGACATCGGATGACATTGTATTCACCAAGGAAGATGCAAAGGGTGTATGCTGGCCTTACAATGATGTATTGGTCATCCAAGCCAAGATCGGTAATGTGGAGGTGTGACGGATTATGATCTATACAGAGAGCTCAGTCAATGTCATGTATAAGGATTGCTTCGATCAGATGGGGCTGGGAGCAGAACAGTTGATACCTTCCCTAAAATATTTTTATGGCTTTAGTGGAGATGCTATCACACCAGTAGGCCAAATCAGACTGCTGCTTACTCTTAGGGAACCAAGTTGTCAAGCTACCGTGCTAGCAGATTTTCTGATAATGTATTTAAGATTAATTTTATAATGTACTTAAAAATATTTTATAATAAAATTAATTTAAATATTTTATAATGTACTTAAAATTAATTTAATTTAATTTATTTTAAATTTTGAAAAAAAAAGTGAAGATTAACCTGATTGAATCTCCATTGTCCATCTAGATGGATAGATGATGGAGATCCAATCTGATGGATCTCCATTTCTTCAACATTATTACAACCATCATCAACCTAGTATGATCATTTTCAACATCATAAAAATCATCTAAACCAGCACCCCAATCACTTAACAAATCAACAAAAACTATATCATCTTCCACCAAATCAACACAAAAAATCAAAACAAAACTCAAAATTAACACCATCTGTTGTTAATCACTCATTAAAAAAAAAAAAAAAAAATTCTTTGGTTTTGGGTTTGAGAACCCAAAATCAAAATGAAGTTAAAAAGTTTGATATTTTTCAAACCTCATAAACTAAAATGAATTTTTTTCCTCTTTTTTTATGTAGTGGTGTAGGTGCATGTTCTAGGTTTGAGAACCCAAAACTAGATATGTAGGTGCATGTTTTGGGTTTGAGAACCCAAAACCATTTGATTTTGGGTTCATCAAACCTAGAACATGCACCTACACCACGACATAAAAAAAAGGGCTGGGGGGAGAGAGAGAGGGAAGGGGGGGGGGGGGGGGGGGGGGGGGGGAAGAGGGGGTGGGGAAGACTTTAATTTAGTTATTGAGATTCGAAAAATATCAAACTTTTAAAGTTCATTTGAAAATAGCTCTTTTCATTCCTAACTTTTTTAAAATTCTTCAAAAAAATTCAAAGCGTCAATTAACTAACGGTCAAAATTAATAGAATATGTAAAAAAATATTTTTGCCTTTAATGGTTGTTGATGGTATGTAAATTACTGAATCATCTTAATAAAATAATGAATTTATAAGTTAAATTATCTAAAATATCCCTGAATTGAGTTATTAAATTACAATTTAAATTACCTAAAGTCACTATTGACCATCAGTTGATTAACGGTTTGAACTTTTTTAGAGAGTTTTGAAAAAGTTAGAGATGAAAAGAGCTATTTCTAAAAAAACTTTTAAAAACATGATATTTTTTTAAACCCTAAAGACTAAAATGAAGTTTCCCAAAATAAATAAATAAATAAAGAATTTAGATGGTGGGGATGAAGATGAAGATGACGACTATAGGAGAACAAGCGAGAGAAAGAGAGAGAGAGAGAGAACATGAGGAGTGAGAGGAAAAAGACAAGGAGAGACTAAGAGAACTCATTCTGATCTGTTGCAAACCCATGAGTCAACTAGGGATTGTGAATTTTCATGAGGCTAGGAATTCAAAAAGGTTGGGATTGGGTTTTGAATCCCTTTCCAACCTCTCCAAACATTGGATTTCATGGGATTGAAAAGTTTTAATTCCAATCCCATGAAGTGTTCAATACACCAAACATAGCCTATTTGTATTTGGTGGCGCATATGGAAATATTTTTTGGGGATGTGGAGTGACTAACTATCACTGTTATAAGTTTAGATGTTCGATTCAGCAATATAATAACTAAAGGGGTTGTATGAGAAGATGTTTATTGATATTATGACATTAGATTTCAAATAGTTCATGTAGTATTCAATTTTAGGAAAAATCCCAACAAAACCCCTAATTTTTGATATATTGTCTACTTTTTTTCATGTAATTTCGTTTTTATCTAAAATATTACCTTATTTTAAAATAAATACTAAAAATATACTTTGAATGTGTATAAAAGGACGATAATATCCCTAACGGTAACAGATTTCGTTATGTGAATATCGTAGACTGTTTTGACTTAAGGGACGAAAAGGGAAATGTAATAAAATTATTTAAAATAATATTAATTAAAATATAAAAAATCCAAATAAATAATATTAAATATAAAACCATAAAAAAAGATATTTATATTTAAAAACAAAAATATGTATAAAAAATAATTTTTTTCTCTCAACTCTCTCTTTCTTGCCTTCTCTCTCTTCTTTCTTCCTTTTTCTCTCTCTCTCTCTCTCTCTCTCCAGTCGATCCCTTTCTCTCTCTCTTTCTCTATCTTTGGCTAGTGATGATGGTGGCAGCATAATGGAGTAGTCGTCTCCACCATTGGAAACCACAGTGGTCTTAATGGTGGAGACCACTATCATAGTGGTCTCTACCATCAGAGATCCACCGGTGGAGACCTTAATCTTTACTACCATTGGAGACTAAAGTTTTCTCTCTTTCAATTTTATCTACCCCTCTCTCTCTCCACTATTTTTCTTTCCCTTGTCTCCATCTCCAATCTTTTTTTTCTCCTGTCGATGATAATGGTAGTGGCGTTATAGGTTCAAGACGAACCCAATGGTGTGGTGTCTAGTGATTCATGATTGATGGGTGGGTTTGGTGTTTGGTGGTTGATGCTTGGGTTGATTTTTTTTAAGGTTCATGGCTACACATTTTTTGTTTGGTTTGTGAGAAAATTTTCACAAATTAGGGTATCTATTTATTTGATCAGTTTCTTTCCTTTTGTTTATTTATTTGGGTTTGTCTTTGATTCAATTTTTAATTTTTCAATTTTTTTCAATTCATATATGCACTATTCAAGTTTCTTTTTCCACTTATATATACCAAAATTGTGTTTTGTGTGGTGGAGCGATTGGAAATTCTAGGTTTCCAATTATTGACAACTCAGAAATTCTAGGTTGAAACCCAAAAATGGGGAGGGAATATCATGAAGGGTAAACAAGTCTTTTTGTTTACTGCACATGTCAAATCCAGAGATAGTTTGGTCTTTTTACACTCTGCACTTGTCAGATCTATTTTTTCTCTTAATAGAGTGATGACAAGGGATTTTTTGTAACAAAACGAAACTACATAAGGAAAAATGGACAATATATAAAAAGTAATGTGGCTTTTTAGGATTGTCCCTTGATTTTATCAAACCATGACAATATATATATATATATATATATGTATGTATGTATGTATCAAGAATGCACAAATTGTATGCCATAAGCTGACGGGATCCTTCTCGAATCCCTTCTCTAAACCCGAAAAAGACCCCGTAGCACCCTGAAAGAATTCCCACGAACCCTATACTCAGCCCAGAGGAACCCCGTCAGGGCACCGGAAAATCATTTAGCTAGATTTTTTAACTTCTTTGACAAGATGACAATGATAATAATTTTTCGTTTTTTAATAAAAATTTCGGCAGCATGCTGTCTATTTTCTAAACTATGCCACCCTATAAGTTTCAAATACAGTTTATAAAAACACTTCTATGAAATCAATTTCTTAACTTCCAGAGCCTCCGGCTCATTTTTTACAACACAACCACAACAAATAATTAAAATCTAAAATTTGAATTTCAGAAAACTTTAATAAAACATTTTTAGCTAATCCATCAACTATTTTTTTAAAATATTTACAATTATATACATAAACATGTACATGATCAAAATAACAAAATATGTACATGTAGTAGGTGTCGTCCTATCTGTCCGCCGGCACGTCTAATTGAACCTCGTCGACTGGACGACTAGCTCCTGCCCCTATGGGAGAATTTTTAAGAAAATATTTAAAGAAAACTATGAGTATAACTCAGTGAGTGATTAATTTGTATAAACTAAAACTAATTTTTGTGTAAAGTATTCTCCCAAAACAGTTTTTAAAACTACAATGCTTTCTAAAATTCTTTTCTAAAACACTTTATGGAATCTTTTTTGATGCTCGCCTAAATGGTAACCCAGGGAATATCTACTTCTGGCGTGGTAGCATATAAAATCTAGCTAATCACTAGGAGTTGGAATCTACCATGTGTAGTCGCCGAAAGCGGGCCCACGCTGCGGACCGACTACACTACCCTATACGTGTATACGGATCACTCATGCCTCGCTCACACAAGAGTCGACTAGACTCAAATCTCACTGACTAACTTCCTCTCATCTACCGTATCACGCATATGGCATTCGGCCGGGTACTAAACTGGGGCTAGGGTAAACCATAAGCTATTAAAATCTATTTTTCTTAATACACTAAAATATTCTAAATCTCAAGGCAATAAGCCTAAAATATTTAATTTTAGCACATTCTCATATACATAAATAATAAACTAAAATATTTATGCCAGAATTATAATATAAATTTAATTAATAAATGAATAGCTATTTATAATAAATTCTTTTAACTTTAAATGAACTTTAAGAAAATATAAACTTTAAAAACTTGTATTTCCACTCACTACATGTCTTCGGATATAATCTGATCTTCCTCCGTAAGCCTCCGGAACTCTTCGCTTTTATCCTAAAACATCGAATATCCATTTAGGGTCACTTAACTCATTCAAATAACATTCAAAATTAATAAAAATCTCATTTATCTCTATTAATACCTTTTAACGTCCAAACTTTTGGATCTCAATTTCTATTCAATCAGGGTTTTCGAAATTCGTTTTCTTTACATAGATCCTACTTATTCTTTCCTAGGAATACCTCAGTATACTCAATTTCATCGTCGGATGCTCGGAACGAAATTCGCTCTATTGCGCTTACTAATAAAAATCACTTTTCGTTTCGAACGTCCGACAACTTAAAAAATCAATTCTCTAGTGTTCTAACAACCAACTATGATTAAATAAATGGTTTCGAACGTTAAACGAACGCATTTGGAAGGATTTCAGAAAACACCATTCAACTAGTTCGTTTAGCTCCGAAATCGATCCTAAACTTTTCGTTTTTGAAATCTAACTTCATAAGATTGTTTCATAACCTCTAAAACATCTTTAAGGCCTTAGAATGAAAAACAAACTCGGATCCCACAAATACCCATTTTTCCCATTACTTTCTCTTTCTTTTTCACCTATTTTTCTTCCACTAAATCACTCACAAATCACACCAAAATCATTCTCACAAGTCCTTCTTATCATTCTTAAACTAAAATTTGAGAAAGAAATAAGAGAGAGAATGAGTTTTAACATAAAATGCCAAACTTTAAACTGAGATAACTTACCAATTAGGCGATCTTTTCGCTTCAAATTTTTGGGTTAGCTAGAGGAGATGACGAGGAACAACTTTCGTGAAGAAACCTCGACGAAAATCGGACCGGATCTTCCTCTCTCTCCCTCTCTCTCTCTTTCTCTCTCTCTTTCTTTTTCTTTCTCTTTTCTTTCTTCCTTTCTGGTTCTCGACCAAAATGGTCTCCTAATGAGACAAAATCCATTTTTATATATATTTATGCTCAATTACAAATTAGTCCCTTAAGAAAATTTCATTTAATAACCTCAAACTTTCAATAATCTTACTAATGTCTAAAAATATATAATTCATTCATAATCACTTTGTAATCGTACCGGGGTCAACCAAACGACATCTGACTTGCAATACGAAAATATAATAAACTTTAGATAATACTACTGGAGTTATACGATTCGACCGTAACTCAATTCGAAGATTTCTAATACTATAAAATAATAAATCTGGGTGAGGGCTTACAATTCCTCTCCTCCTTAAAATAAATTTCGTCATCGAAATTTAAATAACATACCTGAATAAAAAAGATGAGGATATTGCTTCCGCATTTGCTCTTCAGACTCCCATGTCACCTCTTCCACTGAGTGATTCCTCCACAACACTTTTACCAATGGAATAGTCTTGTTACGAAGAACCTGATCCCTCCTATCTAAAATCTGAACTGGAGTCTCTTCGTAGGTTAAGTTCTCTCTCAATTCCATTGGTTGCTCTGACAACACATGTGAAGAATCTGACATATACTTGCGAAGCATCGAGACATGGAATACATTGTGAATCCTGGATAACTCTGGTGGCAACTCCAGTCGATAAGCCACATTTCCAACTCTATCGATCACCTTATAGGGACCAATATATCGTGGACTGAGCTTCCCACGTCTACCAAATCTGATGATCCCTTTCCATGGTGATATCTTCAGAAATACCTTATCCCTTACTTGGAACTCCAAATCTTTTCTTCTCTTGTCTGCATAGCTTTTCTGATGATCCTGAGCGATCTTCAATCTATCCCGAATAATCCTGATTTTATCTGTAGTCATTTGAACAAGCTCGGGCCCTAATAATCTCCTTTCGCCCACTTCTTCCCAACTTAATGGCGTCCTGCACCGTCTCCCATATAAAGCCTTATACGGTGCCATGCCAATACTAGCCTGATAACTGTTATTGTAGGCAAACTCAATAAGTGGAATATGAGTATCCCAACTCCCGCCAAACTCCATCACACATGATCTCAGCATATCCTCTAAAGTCTGGATAGTATGCTCAAACTGTCTGTCTGTCTGTGGATGGAATGCTGTACTGAAATGTAATCGAGTGCCCAAGGCTCTCTATAAACTAGACCAAAATTGAGATGTAAATCTAGAGTCCTTATCAGAAACAATAGAAACTGGAGCTCCATGAAGCCTAACAATCTCATCTACATACAACCTGGCTAGTCGATTTAGGGAACAAGTACTGCGGATGGGTAGAAAATGAGCTGACTTCGTAAGACGATCAACTATCACTCATATACCATTATACCCACTCCGACTATGTGGAAAACCAAACACAAAATCCATCGTAATATGCCCCCATTTCCACTCTGGAATGAAGAGTGGCTGAGCTAATCCTGTAGGTCTCTGATGCTCTGCTTTAACCTGCTGACAAATCAAACATCTGGATACATATTCAGCTATCTCCCTCTTCATACTTTTCCACCAGAAATGCTCTTTCAAGGTATGGTACATCTTCGTACTACCAGGATGCATCGCATAAGCTGAAGAATAGACCTCATCTAGTATCTCTCTCTTAAGATCTGCCAAGTCTGGAACACACAATCTCTATCCCATCATCAGTGTACCGTCCTCTCTCACTGAGAAGTCCTGGCCTCTACCCAACTCAACTCCCTGTCTGATCGTGACCAACTGAGGATCTTGTCCCTGAAGCTCTCGAACCCGATCTGAGAGTACCGGTCTAACCTAAAATGTGGCTAGCAGTGCACCTGAATCCGAAGTCATCAACTGAATCCCTAAAGATCTCATCTCCATCAACAACGGATAATACCCTGCTCTCAAATGTGCCACTGAGCTACTAGGCTATCTACTCAGGGCATTGGCTACTACATTAGCTTTTCCTGGATGGTACTCTATAGAGCAATCGTAGTCTTTAATTAGTTCCAACCACCTTCTCTGCCTCATATTCAATTCTTTCCGCGTAAGCAAATACTGGAGACTCTTGTGGTCTGTGAAAATCTGGCAAGAAATCCCATACAAGTAGTGTCTCTAGATCCTTAGTGCGAACACCACTGCTGCTAACTCCAAATCATGAGTTGGATAATTCTGTTCATGCTTCTTCAATTGTCGCGATGCGTATGCTATTACTTTTCCATTCTGCATCAAAACACAGCCCAAGCTCTGTCTTGATGCATCACTGTATACCACGAATCCCTCTGTCCCAGAAGGAAGTGTAAGAACTGGAGCTGTGGTCAATCGAGCCTTCAATTCATCAAAACTTTGCTGACGGCCTTTGACCACTTAAATTTAACATCCTTTCTTATGAGTTTCGTCAAAGGAATGGCTATCCTGGAGAATCCCTCTACGAATTTCCTGTAATACCCTGTCAATCCTAAGAAACTCTTGACCTCTGTAACTGTGGCTGGCTGCTTCCACTGTAAAATAGCTTCAACTTTTTAGGGGTCGACACTAATCCCATCTGCGGATACCACATGCCTGAGAAAAGAAACCCTGTCCAACCAAAACTGACACTTACTGAACTTAGCGTATAGCTGGCGATCCTTCAAGGTTTGCAGAACTGCTCTCAAGTGTTCAGCATGTGCCTCCCTACTGCCCGAATACACTAGAATATCATCAATGAACACTATCACAAACTTATCCAGAAAATCATGAAATACCCTATTCATCAAGTCCATAAATACTGCGGGTGCATTGGTTAGCCTGAAAGGCATAACCAAAAATTCATAATGTCCATATCTCGTCCTGAAGGCAGTCTTGGGAACATCTTCCGCCTTAATCTTCAACTGATGGTATCCGGATCTTAAATCAATCTTTGAAAACACACTAGCCCCCTGAAGCTGATCAAATAAATCATCAATGCGAGGAAGTGGATACTGGTTTCGTACCGTTACTTTATTCAACTCCCTGTAATCAATGCACAATCGCATACTACCATCTTTTTTCTTCACAAATAACACTGGTGCTCCCCAGAGAGAAACACTCGGTCTGATAAAACCCTTATCCACTAACTCTTCTAACTGCACCTTTAGCTCTCTCAACTCCGTAGGTGCCATCCTGTAGGGTGCTCTGGCGATAGGTGCTGTTCCTAGAATTAAATTAATTTCAAACTCAATCTCCCTATCTGGCGGTAACTCAGGAAGATCATCTGGAAATACATCTGGAAACTCCCCAACCACGGGAATATCCTCTAATCTAGCCCCGGTCTTTGTAATGTCCACCATATAAGCCAAATAACCCATGCACTGCTTCCTCAACATCTTCCTAGCTGTCATAGCCGATATCATACACGAAGGAAGCATCCTACGCTCACCTCTAAACACCACATCTGGCTCCCCTGGAGTACTGAATCTAACTTCCTTTTGGAAGCAATCAACTGTGGCACGATGAGTAGCTAACCAATCCATCCCCAGTATCACATCAAAATCATGAATATCCAGCAATATCAGACTAACTGGGAATGATCTGCCCTCAATCACAACTTGACCACCTTTGTATACCCTCTCAGCCACCAATGCATCTCCAGTAGGAGTAGCAACTATCATCCCACTCTCTAAGGGCTCTAAAGACAACTCTACCCTACTAGCGAAACTCTCAGAGATGAAAGAATGTATGGCCCCCGGGTCTACCAAAGCATAAGCATCTGATTTGGAAATCGAAACAGTACCTGTAACCACCTCTGGAGTAGCCGCTGCCTCCTGCTGGGTAACAGCAAACACCCTCGCCTGTATTGGAGGTCTCCCTGGCTGTCCTCTAACTGAGGTACCTCGACCTATACCTCTACCTGACTGTGTAGGAGTCCCTGCTCCTCTCCCTGTGGACCTCCCCTACCTCTCGACTACCCTGTACTCGACTGTGTCTGAGTCACTGGTCTCGACTCACTAGTCTCTGCTACAGTCCTCTGCGGGCAATCCCTCTTCAGATGTCCCTCCTGACCACACAAGTAACACCCAATCCTGCCAAAATAACACTCTCCTCGATGTTGTCTACCGCAAGTAGCACATGGAGGAATACTACTCTGGCCACTGCCTCTGCCCTGAGAACCTGATGGCGGCCTCACTGATCCCTGACTGGAGGTGGCTCCCTGAATCTGCTGTCTGCCTGAAAACCCTCCAGATCTGCCTCCTATCTTGGGGGTCTTACTGGGTCCCCCTGTCTGCCATCCCTGACTCTGGCCCCTCTTCTGCTGCTGTGATCTCTCTACCTGAACTGATCTTTCCACTCTCAGAGCTGCCTTTACTAGTCTCCTATAATCCCTATAATCTGTAGCAACTACATATGTCTTGATTCTAGTGTTCAGGCCCTGAAGAAACTTATGACACTTATTTACTTCGTCCTCTACCACGAACGGTGCCACTCTAGATAGCTCTGTGAATTTCTTCTCGTACTCCTCTACCGTCATATTACCCTGAACCAGACGGTAGAACTCATCAACCTTTGCATCCTTGTAAGCCCTAGGATAAAACTTCTCATTGAAATATTCTTTAAACTGGACCCATGTTAGTGGCTCTACAACTCTTCTCCTGACTGAATCCCACCAATCTCTCGCAGAGGCTCGCAGGAGAAATGAAGCAATCGAAACCCTCTGGGGATCTACGCACTCCATCTGATCAAGGATCCTCTCTGTGCTCTCTAACCACTCTAATGCTGCATCTGGACCCCCTGATCCGTCAAAACCCTCAGCGCCTAACTTCCTGGCCCTCTCTACAGTGGCGCCTAGAGCGCGAGGTCTCATCCCCTGAATAATCTAGGCCAATCTCTTAATAGGATCAACTGCTGGCCCTGCCATTGCTGGCTCCTGCGGTATCTCTGACTGAGGCTCATTAACTGACTCATGAATGGGCTCTTCAGCCTCCGGTATAGGAGTAGGAACAAATGTAGAAGCAGTCTCAGCGACGGCCCTGCGTGTGCGGGGACGACCAACTCGACGTATAGCCCTACTACCATCAAGAAATGAATGTCATGCAATGTTTAAAAATTTTAATATACTAAAAAATATATAAATTAATTTTGTGGATGCTTAACTTTTTTTTTTTTTTTCTAAATTATTTTAACCAAAGGCTCTGATACCAAATTTACGGGACCCTTCTCGAATCCCTTCTCTGGACTCGAAAAAGACCCCGTAGCACCCCGAAAGAATTCCCACGAACCCTATACTCAACCCAGAGGAACCCCGTCAGGGCACCGAAAAATCATTTAGCTAGATCTTTTAACTTCTTTGATAAGGTGACAATGATAATAATTTTTCACTTTTTAATAAAAATTTCGATAGCATGCCGTCTATTTTCTAAACTATGTCACCCTGTAAGTTTCAAATATAATTTATAAAAACAATTCTATGAAATTAATTTCTCAACTTCCAGAGTCTCCGGCTCATTTCTTAAAACACAACCACAACAAATAATTAAAATCTAAAATTTGAATTTCAGAAAACTTTAATAAAACATTTTTAGCTAATGCATCTACTATTTTTTTAAAATATTTACAATTATATACATAAACATATACATGATCAAAATCACAAAATATGTACATGTAGTAGGTGTCGTCCTATCTGTCCGCCTGCACGTCTGACTGAACCTCGTCGACTGGACGACTAGCTCCTACCCCTGTGGGAGAATTTTTAAGAAAACATTTAAAGAAAACTATGAGTATAACTCAGTGAGTGGTTAATTTGTATAAACTAAAACTAATTTTTGTGTAAAGTATTCTCCCAAAACAGTTTTTAAAACTACAATGCTTTCTAAAATTCTTTTCTAAAACACTTTCTGAAATCTTTTCTGATGCTCGCCTAAATGGTAACCCAGGGAATATCTATTCCTGGCGTGGTAGTATATAAATTCTAGCTAACCACTAGGAGTTTGAATCTACCATGTGTAGTCGCCGAAAGCGGGCCCACGCTGTGGACCGACTACACTACCTTATACGTGTATACGGATCACTCATGCCTCGCTCACACAAGAGTCGACTAAACTCAAATCTCACTGACTGACTTCCTCTCATCTACCGTATCACGCATAGGGCATTCGGCCTGGTATTAAACTGGGGCTAGGGTAAACCATAAGCTATTAAAATCTCTTTTTCTTAATACACTAAAATATTCTAAATCTTAAGGCAATAAGTCTAAAATCTTTAATTTTAGCACATTCTCATATACATAAATAATAAACTAAAATCTTTATGCTAGAATTATAATATAAATTCAATTAATAAATGAATAGTTATTTATAATAAATTCTTTTAACTTTAAATGAACTTTAAGAAAATATAAAAACTTATATTTCCACTCACTACACGTCCTCGGATATAATCCGATCCTCTTTCGTAAGCCTCCAGAACTCTCCGCTTTTACCCTAAAACATCAAATATCCATTTAGGGTCACTTAACTCATTCAAATAATATTCAAAATTAATAAAAATCTCATTTATCTCTATTAATATCCTTTAACGTCCAAACTTTTGGATCTCAATTTCTATTCAATCGGGGTTTTCGAAATCCATTTTCTTTACATAGGTCTTACTTATTCTTTCCTAGGAATACCTCAGTATACTCAATTTCATCGTCAGATGCTCGGAACGAAATTCGCTCTATTGCGCTTACTAATAAAAATCACTTTTCGTTTCGAACGTCCGACAACTTCAAAAATTAATTCTTTAGTGTTCTAACACCCAACTATGATTAAATAAACGGGTTCGAACGTTAAACGAACGCATTTGGAAGGATTTCGGAAAACACCCTTCAACTCGTCCGTTTAGCTCCGAAATCGATCCTAAACTTTTTGTTTTTGAAATCTAACTTCATAAAATTGTTTCCTAACCTCTAAAACATCTATTTAAGGCCTTAGAATCGAAAACGAACTCAGATCCCATAAATACCCATTTTCTCCATTACTTTCTCTCTCTTTTCACCTATTTTTGTTTCACTAAATCACTCACAAATCACACTAAAATCATCCTC
This sequence comes from Litchi chinensis, assembly GCA_019925255.1. Classification (NCBI taxonomy): domain Eukaryota; kingdom Viridiplantae; phylum Streptophyta; class Magnoliopsida; order Sapindales; family Sapindaceae; genus Litchi; species Litchi chinensis. The sequence continues at coordinate 10,113,097 of CM034468.1, read as the reverse complement.
ACAAGTTCTTCTTATCATCTTTAAACTAAAATTGGAGAAAGAAATAAGAGAGATAATGGGTTTTAACATAAAATATCAAACTTTAAACTGAAATAACTCACCAATTAGGCGATCTTTTCGCTTCAAATTTTTGGGTTCGCTAGAGGAGATGACGAGGAACAACTTTCGTGAAGAAACCTCGGCGAAAATTGGATCGGATCTTCCTCTCTCTCTCTCTCTCTCTCTCTCTCTTTCTTTTTTCTTTCTTTTTACTTTCTTCCTTTCTGGTTCTCGACCAAAATGGTCTCCTAATGAGACAAAATCCATTTTTATATATATTTATGCTCAATTACAAATTAGTCCCTCAAGAAAATTTTATTTAATAACCTCAAACTTTCAATAATCTTACTAATGCCCAAAAATATATAATTCATTCCTAATCACTTTGTAATTGTACCGAGGTCAACCAAATGACATCCGACTTGCGATACGAAAATATAATAAACTTCATATTACACTACTGGAGTTATACAATTCGACCGTAACTCAATTCGAAGATTTCTAATACCATAAAATAATAAATCTGGGTGAGGGCTTACATAAGCAATAAAGTTAGAAACCCCTTTAAGATAGCCCAATAGAGCATTTCTAACCATATTAGCTATCTATTGTCATTAGCAAAAAGGTTAATAATGTGACATTTTATTAACTACAATCACTTGTTGAAGTGGGGTCTATCTATAATATGTTGACTTTAAGCAGTTTCATCGGTCAACTTTCTAGGAATCTAACAATATGTGTCATACATAGATCAAATGAAAGAAGGTGATTTTGACATTGATAGGGTGTTGATTAAAGACACTCCAGCGCTCAAGTTAGCAATGGAAATAAAAAAAAAAACAAAGGAAAACAAATAAAGGATCTGAAAGGTTAACCACGATCGTTATTGGAAGTGATATAGTCAAATTGTAGAGAGAACTGTAGTTTGGCTCTTTTGATTCCTTAATGGATATTTTAGTAGTATGGTGATGATCGGGCATCGGGAGGATTGTTGTAATGATGTTTGATTGCTGAAAATCCTTCAAAGATCCGTTGAATGATAGTCTTGAAAAGAGAATAAAAACCTGCAAAACAAGATTAGTGATTTTTAGGAAGGAAGATTCTTGAATTTGGAGCATTGGAGCAGTTGACGGAATAACAGTATTGTTGAATGAGAGATTGAATGCTTTTGTTTAGGGTGTCATTCCCTATATATAGAGGGGTGAATGTCTTAAAATAGAAATAGAATCAAAGGAGCCGTTGGAGAGAATCCACTGATCAACTCCCCCTTGATTAATGCTCGAGTGATCTTCTTTACTTTCCTGTTCTACTACATGTACTGCCTATTTTATGTTTATTATTCAATGAGGTAATTTCCACGATGGTTATTTTCCTTTATTCACATGTATTTCCGGCATTGGATCTCCCATGCAATATTGGCAATTTGTCATGAGCCGTTGAAGTTCACTTATGGGTTTTGGGCCTTACTTGGGTCAATCGACATTTTAGGATTTCTAAGTGGATTGGATTGCCAACTTGGGCTTGCTTTTTTTTGTTTTTTGTTTTTTTTTTTGTTTTTACCATTACACTCGATTATATTGTTCACTATTGTGACAATGTTGCATCACTTTAGCCAAATTTAGAGAGTAAGAAATCTTAGTCAAACTCTTTTTTCTATTATTTTAATATTTAATTTGTGATAAACCGAACAATTTTTGTTTTTCCCTTTTTAAATACTTTACATGAAATTTCACACTTGTTTAGTTAATATAGAAAGAATGATTGGAGAGCCTCACTTAAAAGTTGCTAGTTAAATATATATATCTATATATATATATATATATAAGAGTTCTTATTATTTTAGCTAAAGTTTATTAGCTAACATTTAGGATGCTCTTGTGTTTTGGTACCATAAGATTATTTAAGAAGAGAATGTAATTAGGTGTGTTATTTTAGCACATTTATTTTTATTTAAGAGGGACATAGATCTAAGGTTCAATCTAAAATTTGACGAAAAATTAAGGTGATTTAGTGGTAAGTTGATCACATACGTACATTGAGATTGTGCATTGAAATGATACTTTCCTTATCAAATTTCAATTTGTTTAAAAAGAAAAAATTTGAAGCCAGGGTGGACGCAAAGTAAAACAGCATTTTCACAATCTAAATTAGTTGGAACATATAAGATTTATATATCAAGTACATCTACTACAATCTTTCCTAATAAAGTCCTTCAACAAAATGGTACAGCAACTAAATTTTTGGCCATCAATAACTCCTCTCATGCCAGATCAACGACTCTCTTGTTTTAAGATCAAAGAGTTGTTACCTCTCTGAAAAATAGGAGCGAGATTAAGCATTTATCCTAATAACATACAGTATGAGACAAGTCTATTGCGTGTTCGGCTCCTTCTGATACAGAATGCTAGAGGGCAAGAAGTTGCGTATGGATACAAGTTGTATCATTTTCCTTAAATCTCAAATTTGTGGTAAATGAAATTTTCTACTTAAACAATGTCTTTAATGAGAGGGCAACCTAGAGACTTGTATATCCTTATCTAATTCCACACCTAATTGATGTAGGATTCCAAATAATTAATCACTTGCTAAATTAATGTGGGTTCCTAGTAGTTGCCTTTGTATTAATTGAAAGTTCTATTTGTTTGCTTAAACAATAGGGGAAATTTCAAATTTGTCCTTGTGATTTTAGAAATTATCGGAATTTTAATTATGTATTGAAAACAACTCTCATCTCCCCTAATGTGTCCAAAATATATCAAAGTAACCTCTTCCATTAGTCAACTCATGATCAAAGGAGACAGAATGAGCAAAATGACTCATTTGCTCCTTATCTCAGTTACAATGTTTTAATTGCCATCTTACCCCTAGCCAAAAAAATGTTAGAATTAAATAAATATATAATTAAAAACTTTTTTACTTAATAAAAACAAGTGAAAAATGATTAATAATAATAATAAAAAAACTACTTCCATCAACGATTGAACCAGATCGGTTATTGAATTTGGTATCGATGGTTGATTTGGTTTAATTAGATCGTTGAATAAATGAGTTTCTCCAAATTGTATAAATGACCTGGTTGTTTCCAAATCAACAATAAATCATCGCCGTCATTGAACCCAACAACCTAGCAATGGACTGCCACCAAAGTCACCTTGTCCCAGGCAAGATATGAGCTTACGAAGGTTAAGAGGGTTGTAATTGCAAAATAGTGGAATCGATATTGGGTTTTTTTTTTTTATTTGACCTCAACTTTGAGTATGATTTTGGGTTCAATGGTGGATAGAGGTGGTTAGGGTGGCTAGGGTTTTGGTGTTCTTTTAGAGTTCAAGGAGGGCTTCTTTAATGTAACTGTAGACTTGAGGTTGGAGGTTGAAGAATGAGAATGAGGAGGTTATTGAAGGCAATCTTTGGAGGAGACGATTTTGAGAGAAGAGGAGGACTTGCTTAGACGAGAAGTCTATCTCCATTGATGGAGATGAAAATCTAGATGGGATCTCTAGTACTTTTTTTTTTTAAATAAAAATAAAAATAATATTTTAATATTTAATTTGTGATTTTTTCTCAACTTAGTCATGGCCATACACATGTCATCATCCCATTCCTTCTTGCAAAACATCCAAAACACCCTTTTTACTCAAACTTTCTATTTCCTTTGATCATCAACTGACTGAAGTGAGGGACTAAATTGATTTGTTTAGGTAAACTTTATGGAAGATAAGAGCATTTTCAATAGATGATTAAAATCTCTATAGTTTCCAAACTCCAGGGACTAAATTCAAAATTTTTCTAGAAAATAAAGATGAAAATAGGATGCACTGATGGTCAGTAATCATTGTTCTCGATAAATGGAGTAGTGCTAGCTTGAGATGTGTTCAATTTCAGGAAAAGTTAGATCTCAAAAAGCGAAGTTGCTTAACTGGATAACTTCGATTGAACGGTCACTCATAATATATCACATGATATAGATATTTGATGCCATATGACATAATAGAATTGCTATGAGCATATATGTCTAGGTGAACGTTTCCTTGAAAGCCCAATATGCAATAATTTCATGACATACATGTAGTTGTTTAAATTGAAGGCTACTTGTCAAAATTTGAAGGTATACGCAGTAATGGTTCAGGCTAGTTAATGGAGGAATGAATACAGATGCTTCATGGAGTGATTAAAAGCCTTCAATGGCCTTTTTTTTTCTCATCTCATCCTATGGATACTCATTTATGGCAGCAGAAATATTTTGAATTAGACTGGCAGTCCTCGCAAAGGTTGACTGATGAACAGGAGGAAGTGACAATTCATTACGTGCCATTAAACATCTTCCAGTTATATGCCTAGACCGTTGCCTGTGGGATACTTGCATCAACAATTAACATGGAGTGGGTGAGACCGAGATAACTTCGTTTCGAATTAATGTTCATTCAGGATTCAATACATATGCTCAGCAGAATTGAAGAACATTCCACCAGTAGCTTCTTCGTCGCCATATTATCTGACGATTAATAAGCAATTTTAGTTAATTAAATGCTTGTATGATCTCATATCATATTGACACAGGTTTACTTTAGTCACAGCCAGCTACGACAACAGGTTTTGGAATTGGTATTTCTAATGAATAGTTGGAGTTAGATGACAGATTGGCGGTTAGGTCATTTACCACTAAAATTCAATTAAAAATACTAGTTTAAAGCTAAATATGTTAAATTTAAATAAATTATAGTATTATTAATTAATAAGAAATAAAATTTGACTAACAACTAATTATATTAAAATTATGAATTAAATTTTACTAAAAGTATTTAAAATAAACTATGAATTTTTTATTTAAAAATTGATTTTATTATCAGTTAAGCTAACACGAACAAGAAGATTTGAAATATATTTTGCTTATGAGAGATAATAACCATCAAAGTTAGAAGAGATCTCAAGACCAAGAAAATAATTGAAAAAGCTAAGATCTTTCATTTCAAATTGCTACTAGAAATAAGCCTTAAGTTCAAAGATATCGACAATATCGTTACTTATAATTATCATGTCATCCACATAAAATAACGAGAAAACAAAACCATGCTTGGTTTTGCAAAGAAATAGTCCAGAATCGTAAGAGTTAGAGGCAAAACCAAACTACATAATGGTGGAAGAGAATTTGGCTAGAAGCTTGCTTTAGCCTATATAGTGTTTGATAAAGATGACAAACTTTGTGTGAAAAGTGTAAATGCCCTGGTGGTAGTGTCATATATATCTCTTCAGTAAGATTCCGATTAAGAAAGACATTTTTCATATCAATTTGAAACAAATTCCACAGTTTGATTGCAGTGATTGCTAATAAGCTATGAACAGATGTAAGTCTAGTAACTGGTGCAAATGTCTCTTCATAATTAATTCTATACTCCTGGGTAAAACTTTTGGCCATGAGATATGTTTTATGTCATTCAACAAACCAATCTGACTTTGTTTTGATTTTACATACCTATTTGCACCCAATGACAGATTTATTAGGAGGAAGATTAACCATGTCTCAAGTTTGAGTCATCTCAAGTGCTTGCAATTCTTCAATTATAACTTACTACCAAATAGGGTTAATACTATCCTTTTTATAAGAGTGAGGCTTATATAAAGAAAGGATGGTAGAAAACCAATAAAAATCTTGAAGATTTACAAGTAGTTCCCTTACACGGTTAGGGTAATAGAGAGGGAGAGTAATAGATGAGATTGGGTAAAAGGACTTTGGTGTAGGATGAAAAGGTGCAATAGGTGAGATTGAGCAAGAAAACTTTGGTGCAGGATCAACAGAAGGGTAAGATTGTTTAGAAATCAGCCAGATATCATTAGAAGGATCTGATTAAGTCTCATGGATACTTGAATTTCTATCATCAGGAAAGAAGGGAATAATAAGATCTATAAAAAGTTTATGAGGAGAAGTATGCGATATGTGAAATTTGGATATGAATGAAAACATCTTATGTTCCTAAAAACAACATAATGAGAGACACGAAGACGATTTAAGATATGATCCTAACAACAATAATCCTTATGCTTAATGCCATAGCCAAGAAAACAAGACGAACGAGCTCTAAACTTTAATTTAGTTCGTTCATGAGGATGAAGAAGAACAAATCAAGCACATCCAAAGACTTTAAGATATTGATAGTTCGGAGGAGTGCTATATAGTTATTCATAAGGAGTTTGATTATCAATGGTAGAAGATGAGACACGATTGATAATGTATATTGCTATTAATGTAACTTCTTCCTAAAACTTTTTAGGACAACAGACAGATATGAGAAGTGTATAAACAGTTTCAAGAATATGTCTATGCTTGTGTTCATCATGACTATTCTATTGCGATGTGCCAAGACACGAAGGATGACATATGGTACCCATTTGGCCCAATAGATTAAGAAATTCAATATCTCGATATTCTATGGTATTATTAGTATGTAAAATTTTGATCGTTGTGAAAAACTAAGTTTGAATCATTCAAATAAAATCAAAATAAATTGTAGATAATTCAAACTTATTATTTATAAGTAAAGTAATGTATAACAGAAATAGTCATCCGCAAAGATAACAGAATACTTGGATCCCCCTATGGTAGTTGTTGGTAAGGTTTCCCATATATCTTAATGAATTAAGTCAAAAGGTATTTGAGAAACTAAATCACTATTATGAAAGGGTAATACAAAATGTTTGGATAATTGACATAATAAACAATCAATGTGATTATTAGTTACAGAGCTTAAATGTCTATTAGACAATAAACAAATGTTCGACTTTACGACATATCCCATGAATCTTCCTTGTTTATGAATCCGGCACACGAAAACTAGAAGAAGTAAAATATACATCAAAATCAAGTTCACACAGTTGACAATAGAGATAAGATTTAAAGTAAGTTTAGGAATAAAGTAGGTATTCTGTAAGAATAAGTTATCTATAGAAATGTGACTTATATGCTGAATAGACATGAATGAGTCATTAGCTGTAGAAATGATAGGTAAGGAGGAAGATGATATTTGTATAGAAAAATTTATAGGATCAGAATCATGTGATTACAACATGCTGATTCAAAATACTAAGAAGAATTACTTGTTAACACAAAGGGAATAGAGGTAGATGAATTACCAGATTTGAAAATGATTTGATAGAGCATGAATACAAGATCGTGAACTGAGATAAAAGAGGAACCATTAATATCTAGTTTTTCGTAAGCTATAACTATAGAAAATTACTGATTGTTTTAAAGAGGCTTGAGAGAAACACTCTTGGATATGATTGAAAATCCTTCATTATTAGTATTCCAAGGACGATATTGATTGTAGTGCTCTGATCTAACTTTGTGGCAATACTTACGGCATCTTGTAAGGCAATAATGAAAGCCATGTCCTGACAACTTCAATAATTGCTAATATTATTTTTCCATGAATTATCCATAAGAAGTCCAATAATAAACTCCGGATAAATAGTCCAATAGACACTCCAAAATGTAACACAAATAATAAAAGATAAAAGCCCAATAAATTGAATGGTCTAAAGAAATATTGAAGATTCAAAACAACCAGATATAGTCATAAAGTGGTGTGGCGTTGTAAACCAAAGACCTGTGCGGCAGCAATGTGGTAGCGGAGAAGATGACATCGGTGCGACTGAAACACAATGAATTGAGATAATGGCGAGGTGCGATACTGTACTGACGATGAGCGACAATTGAAAAGGTTGACTCGCGATGCTTGGACAATGCTGTGATGTAGCGACGGCGGCGAAACAAGGGCGGCAGTGGCGTGGCAGTGGAATAGCGGTAGGTTGATGCGAAAACAGATGGTTCGGTAGCGATGTGATGCGACCAGGTACGATGATGATAGAGATGTTAATAGCAAATAACCGAAAACAAACCAAAGACTTGGCAGTGAGAACAAGTGGCGATTGGAAGTGCACCGGTGATGGAGCAACAAAACTGGCAGCAGTAGCGGTGAATCAGTGATGATTATAGAATTGATGACAATGGTGCAGTATGACTGAGAAGAAATCGGAGGCTGATGTGTGATGCGATGCGATACGATAGTAACTGTGTGATGCAGCAGTGTAGATTCAGACCAAAAATATCAACAACATGACACAAAACCAAAACTAGACCAACGACAGCAATGGTGATTGTGTTTATCAAGGACAGAAGCAGCGATGATGAAAGTGACCGGAACTGGAACGGTATGACTGCAATAGATAAACAGAATAAAAGGAAACTAAGAAAAGTGAAAACTCAGATATCATGATAAATATAAAGGAATTGTATATTTCATTGTGTTTATAATGTACAACATAAAGCCTATTCATAGGTTAAAAAGGAAAACAAAAAAGACAAGAGAATAATCTATATATGAAAACAAAATAATATATCATATGAATGGAAAATATTGATATGATTGATTGATTTGCTTGTATATTAATAGATGGAATGTTGGAGTTTCGATGATGAGGGGTTTTTGAGGGTCTAGTCATGGTGGGTTGTTAGAGATTGGGCCATGGTTGGTGTTGAGGATGCTTAGTGGGTGATCTGAATATTTTTCAGGTTTTTTAACAAAGATGGAGATGAAGTTGCAGATGGAATAAGATTCCATGTTCATCAGTTTATGATGGAATCTGGGATTAGGGTTGACTCTTTTTTCTTTACTATTTTTTAATTCATTTTTATTTATATAAAAAAAAAAAAACCTCAATCGTTGATAGAGATCTATCAATGGTGGAGACAACTGTGTTTTTTTTTTTTTAAAAAAAGGAAGACAAAACCTATAAATTTTTTTGTCATTCATGTTTTTATATTTTTTAAATATTTATTTATTATTATGATTTAATTTTTATAATTAGATATTTTAATATTAATTAAAAATAAAATAATTATATATTTTAGTTTTTTTTTTTTAGTTTTGTTTTTTTTTTGTGTGTTGACAATGGCATATAGATGTCTAAAGGCAAAATTTTCTTTAAAACATTAAGTTTGATTAACCGTTAATTAAGTCGGGTACTAAAATGAAGGTTTTTCAGATAATTTATGGCCACAAGAGGCAATAAAGCAAACACACTTAAAAAATAGATATTATGCCAAGACTTAGGGACTAAATTGAAGTTTTTCATTTTTCATTTTTTTTTTTTTTGGTCTTTTTATATGGTTTTGCCTATGTACTCTTGTAGAGAAATAATAACAAACACTCCACAATTCATAATCTCTATCCTATTTAGGTAACTATGAAAAATCTAAATTCCTAGGGTAGAGGAACGTTCTTCAGTAGTTAGATGCTTCATAAACTATCAAACATCATTAAATTGCATACTCAAAATCCTCTGGTTGGATAATAATATCCAAAAAGAACTTCTTTTATTCAAATTTGCGAAGAAGAAAAACATTTACAACATATAATTACAAAATAATAATAATAATAATTAAATCAGTTGCTATTATTTATGATGATACATATTTTATTGATTTGCAGTGAATTAAGGTGAGATATACTACTAGTGCTTTGCGGTCAGTCTCCTGCAAATTAATTCAACTTAGAGAGGTAGCCAGTCCCCCACGAACTTATAGTATACGTTAACTTGATTTTTTTTCCTTCTATAATTAATTCCACTGTGGAACCTTTGGTCCTATGTTCGTTACAATTGATGCAAATTTAATGTATGCACTATCCATAAACACATTATAAATTTTGAGCATTATTATATTATGTACAAGTTGTATTTAAGATATTTAAATTCGTAGTTGTAGTCATATTTTGAAAAACTACAATCAAATTGTTACTGTTGTATCGAATACAAGTAGTGTTTTAAAACAAAATCTTCAATCTTGTTGGACATAAAAGAGAACTTGATTACTTAATTTGTCATAAACTTCAGCACTGGAATGGATCGATTAATCTCTTGAGTCAAACAGATTATAAATAATATGACTTTGATGTTTGATTTTAAACCTACCAAAATGTGGTGGGCATTTTGTGAGTCGTCATCGTCATTAATTTACAATTACAAAGCTAACATATGAATATCCACTTTGTTCTTCCAATCACTAAATAATTACTTCTTTCCAGAATCAACTTGATGCATTTTCTTTCTAGTTTCCAACATGTGGAAACAATTACAATCGGCAAAATTTTGGAAAACAATGGGCCACATAAATGGCTAAAAGAAATTTCTTAAATTTAGTATATCATTCCAAGTCAACAAACTTGCAAGAAAATCCTAAAACCGCCCGTAGTTTAGAAAAATATATTTTTTTTCTCATACTAGTTTCATTTTTATAAAAAATCACTGTTAATATAAATATGTAAAAAAACCTTTTATTGTCACATATTCCATTAAGTTGAAAAATTGACCATTTGACTCTAAGAGCAAAAAAAAAATTCACTCAATTTAAATAAAATTTATTAAACAAATGAATATATATAAATCAATAAAATAAATTACTAAATAAATTAAATAATATTAAAATATATTAAAATATAAAATGATAGAAAATCCATAAAAATTTAAAATAATACAAAATCCAAAAGCTCTCGTTCATCTCCCTCTCTCCCTTTCTCTCTCATTTCACCATTCATCTCTTCTTCCCCTTTCCTTTTCTCTCTTTCATCTTCTTTCCTTCCTTTTCTCTCTCGCTTTTGTCAGTTTTTTTGGGCAGGTTGATGATTGTTTATGGTGTTTATGGTTGATAATGGTTCGGTTGATGATTGATGATGGTTGGGGTTGATTCTTGGGTTTCCAGCAATTAGAAACCCAATAGGGAGAGAGAAAAGGGGGAGTGAGAGAGAAAGGAATGGAGATAGAAAAGTTTCTAGGTTGATGGGTTTGAAGATTGACCAGGAAGGGAGTCCACGACTGGTCGAGATCTAGATTGAATCTCCACCGTCTGTTCAAATTGATGAATGATGGAGATCTAGATCTCCACCCCTTTAATAAATTATTTTATTTGTTTGTAATTTTTTATTTTTAAATATTATTCTTCCTATATATTTTCTATTTTTAACGGGGGGAAAAAATATATTTTTACAGTCTGTACTTGTCAAACTTCACTTTTCAATTAACTTGTTAACGTTAAAGGAGATTTTGGGTGAAATGAAATTAGTGTGGGAAAAATGGGATTTTTCCAAATAATAGATGGTTTTTAGAGATTTTCCCAAAATATGCTCAAAACTTTCTCATTTCTACCTAAAGCTAATTACTTGGAAGGAATAGAAGAATAAAATATTGTTTCTTAAAGCTCACATCTTGCAGGTCATAGAATTGTAGGGACTCAAGGAGATTTCGAGAGACAAATTACTCTAACAATTAATAGGAGAGAGGGACTACCTACACTAGTAAATGGTGTTGTATGGATTAGACTTACTAGTTAGGTTTGGTACGCCTCTAATCCGACCAGTCACAAAATTACAAAATAAAATAGGGTTTTGTTGAAAAATAACCCATTTTTGATAACCCATTGGGAAATTACCATTTTTTTAAAAAATCTTTTCTGATAGACCCTTTTTGGACAAGAATATCCTTAATTACACTGCTAATTACCACTAACCCACCAATCCCTTGCTCTCGTCGCTTCTCTCATCAAACCTCTCCTCCCTCTCTTCTTATTCTTCTTCTTATTCTTCTTCTTCTTTCTTTTTTTTTTCTTCTTGAGTTGGTTCTGGGTTCGTCGACGAACCCAGAACCCAGTTTTGGGCTTGATCATAGGCCCAGAACAGGGTTCTGGGTTCGTCATCGAACCCCAGAACCATCTAGTTCTGGGGTTCGACGACGAGCTCAGAACCAGACGGTTCTGGGCTCGTCGCCAAACCCAGAACCACTAGCAATGTTCTATTTTTTTATTTATTTATTAATGTTATGATGATTTGATAATGTTGTTGTTGTTGTGGAAGATGATGATGTTAATGAATTGGATTGATGATATTGATGAATTGTGGTTAATGATGTTGAATTGTGGGAGATTATGGATTTTGATATTGAAGAAATGGGAGGGCAATTTTGTTCAAAAAATAATAATAAGGTTAGTTTTGATAATTCAGAAAACTAAAAGTGTAATTCTGTTATTTTAGAAAAATTTTTAAGGGCGCTTTTTGGGTAAGAAACGCCCTCTACAATAAAATATTGTAATTACAAAACAACCCAATATTTTTTATTTTTAAAGTCAAGATTAGAAATCCCAACCTAGAGGTCGAGATTCCCAACCTAGTGGTTGAGAATCTCAACCTCGAAGGTGAGAATTCCAACCTTGAATGAATATTCAAGTTGGGATTCTTAACTTTTAGGTTGAGAAACCCAACCTCCAGGTTGAGAATCCCACCCTGAATTTTCAATTAAGTTTGGCAATCTCAATCTCGAGGTTGGGATTCCCAACCTGAAAGTTAGGATTGGTAGGGAATCCCAACCTTGAGGTTGGAAATCCTAAACTTGAATAAACATCTAAGGTTGGGATTCTCAACCTTCAGGTTGGGATCCGAACTTGCAGGTTGGGATCCCAACCTAAAAGTTGAGAATCCCAACCTTGGATATTAAATCCCGTTTGGGATTTCCAACCTCGGGGTTGAGATTCCCAACCTATAGGTTGGGATTAGTTGCAAAAAATAACTCATTAAGGGCATTTTTGTCTATTTATGCTCTTTTTTGTACTATAAAAAACAAAATGGTTAATTTTGGAGTGGGCTCTCCAAAAGAGGTCAATTTATGCATTTTCTCAATAAAATAAAAAAACTGTTTGCAGAATTGCGGATTTGCTTGGAAAGTAGGGCAGTACGGGGAAAGCTCTGCTTGATTTGAAACAAAACGTTTGATTTTGAAACTACTAAATGCGGTGGGCATTTTGTTCGTCGTCATCATTAAATTTACAATTACAAAGCTAACATATCCACTTTGTTCTGCCAGCCACCGAACAATGATTTCTTTCCACAATCGACTTGATGCAGTTTCTTTCTGGTTTCCAACGTGTGGAAACAGTTACAAGCGACAAAATTTTGGAAAACAATGGGCGACATAAATGGTCAATTAACATCTGGTTTCCCATAGTAATCTTAGATGTTGTGTTGTATCGATTAATCTTACGGTTAGGTTTGGAATACCTCTCTTCCCACTAGTCACAAAATTAAAAAATAAAATAAAAAACTGAATTCAGTTGCAGAATTGCAGATTTTCTTGGGGAGTACGGCAGTACGCGGACAGCTCTGCTTGATGTGGACCAAAATGTACGCTTGCAATGCAAAATGTACCAGCAGCAGTTGCCGTCCTGTCAAGTAGAGAAGATTCTAAATCTACATAACATTACTAATTTTAACTTGGAATTTCCTAGTCGTAACTGCCATTCTTGGGATTAAATGGGAATGCAGGACTTTTTAATTTGACTTTTCTATAGTACAGTGATTATTAAAGTTCTCCTAGTCCTGAAGAGTCGGAGCAATGTGCTAAGTTTTTAATCTTCGAAAATGTGTATCTCAATTTCCTTTCTTCTTCTCCTGCAAACTCCTCTATCTTCCTCACAAATGTTTAACAATGTCCTCAGACAAGGCTCATCTTTATCGGTTGACAAATCAGGCGATCAATTGGTTTCACCAAACGGTGTTTACTCGGCAGGGTTCTTCCCCGTTGGCCAGAATGCTTTCAGCTTTGCCGTATGGTTCACCAAATCTTTGCCTCCCACTGCAGCTTGGATGGCTAACCGTGACGTGCCAGTCAATGGAAGAGGCCCCAAGCTTTCACTTCTGAGAAACGGTAATATTTCCTTGACTGATGCTGGTGCACTTCAGATTTGGAATTCCGGAACCTCTTCAACTTCTCCAGTGCAATTAGTCCTCTCAAACAATGGCAGTCTTGATCTCCGTACTACAGAAAATGAACCTCGGTCACTGTGGCAAAGTTTTAGCTCACCAACAGATAGTCTGCTTCCATATCAACCACTCACCAGAGGCACGGAACTCGTCTCACACAGGAGTCAAGGAAACTACTCTTCTGGTTTCTACAAACTTTATTTCGACACTGATAATGTCCTACGTCTTATTTATTCGGGTCCTGAGTTATCGAGTGTCTATTGGCCTGACCCAGTTTTGAATACCTTTGCCTTGGGAAGGACAACGTATAACAACAGTCATTGATCAGTATTTGACGATTCAGGTTACTTCAAATCATCTGATAATTATAATTTTATTACATCTGATTTTGGTATGAGCCCCAGAAGAAGATTGATGCTTGATTTTGATGGCAACCTGCGAATGTATATCCTCAAAGAGGCCACAGGTGAATGGGAAGCCTCTTGGCAGCTCAAAGCACAACCATGCGAGATCCATGGCGTCTGCAGACCAAACTGTTATGTGTAACTATGTTCCTGAATCCAATAGGATTTGCTCTTGCATTCCTGGATTCAAGAGAAAAAATAGCACGGATTGGTCTTATGGCTGTGAACTTAGAAGGGTCATTCCTAATGCACTAATTACAATAGGTCGCATGTAAGCATACACCGTTACAATGTAATATAGTGGCAAATCAAAATTATTCCCACATGGACAATTGCTAATTTTATGTACCAATTATCAAAATTGATTGACAATAATTTTATTCAAATTACCAAAATTAAAAGAGAATTGAATTAAATTAAATGAAAAAATATATGTAGTTAATAAAAATAAAAATTAAATAAACAAACAAATTAATTGATGGAACTAATAGTAGATGAGTAGATCTAACGCACAATTTTATCTTTTTATTTCATCAACTTATTCTTATTTTATTTTCAGTAAAATAATTACTTTTATATTGTATTTAATCGGATAAAACTTTAGATTAATTACCGATCTCTTTTGAATGGTCAAGTAATATTACCCAAGATAATTAAACTATTATATATCTATGTAGATTAAACAATCATGAATTCATTAAGTCTTAATTACCCACATATGATTATACAATCCCTATAGGTATATGTCTATATGAATTATGTCATTCTATTGATGTCTAACACATGATACCTTTGTCAAGTGCATCATAGTTACAAGATCTATCAATTAACAAGCCTTAATTAACTGATAACATTAAGTTCTAATAGAATGGAATACAAATATAAAAGAAAATAATAATCAATTAACATGAAAAATCATTGAATAGGTGATGAAATAAATTAGCTACATTGTAGCCTTAGAAATTAAGATTAGTTCGACATATGGTTGAATAACACAGTAAATAAAACTGAAACAAAAATAATCAACATTGAAGAAATAAACCAAAAAGATAAAATGGTCACTATATTGTGTTTTCTGAGATGCCTCTTCTCCTTAAACTTGATCAAATAGGAGCACCTTTAATTCTTGTAACGCTCAGATTGTCTTTAAAATTCCACTCCTATCAAACTTTCTTTGCTGCCGTCCAAAAGAGTCAAGCCAAATAAAGACCTCCTGTCTACAAAAAGAATGAATTTATATGAGAATGAAGAGATATTTTTACAGTTGATTTCCCCTTGATCTTCTGCCAAGCTGCCAACTAAATCTCTCCCAATTTGTTTCCAAGATGCTCTCCTTTTAATACCATATATTATCCTCTTGAATCTTCTACTTTGAATGTCATGATTTTCCCTTAAAATCATCAAAACTTTGACTCAAAATTCCTTAAATAAAAGATCCATTTCTGTGCATTTGAATTCCTACAAAAACTGAGGATCAAAATCTTTCAAAACATGCACAAATCACTGGAAATGTTCCCATTAGCTATGGTGCAAAATCTCTTCTAATGAGTTTCTAGAAGTGGCTTGAATGATTGACACGCAAGTTTTCTAATTGCTTGAACTCCCCCACAAGGTATTCACTTGTGCAACAAGGAGGTGCAGCCCATACACGCAGGTACAGACCTGCGTATACTTCTAGCGGCCACTAGTTGGTTTAGGCTGCAGGATAATCACCAACAACTATGGCTTGTGGGTAAATTATGAAAGAACCCCTCAATTTTTAGAAAATTGAACTTTTACCCCAAAAATTGTATAATGGTCTCTCTATTCAAATTCTGCACAAAACACTCAGAAAACATTAGTAAACCCCAATTTTACTTGAGTTTTCATCATAAAAGCATAGGCTAGGGATATAAAATCATGCATTAATTTAGACCAATCAAACTTGAATCGAAGATCGCTTGCAATCATACTGAGATCGTTTTTCAATAACTCACTCATGTTGATTTCTATGGCTACGACATGCCTATCGAGCACAATTCCACTCTCATTTAGTGTAAAAACAAATGCTTGCAATCATGTCACTGCCAAGGCTTCATGTTCAAGTTTCAAGCAGATAATGGTGTCTATAACTACTACCTCAAGTACCTCTTGCTGAATGGAATGCTTACACCTAGTTTCAGTGGTACAATACATGTAAGAGTGCCTAAAGTTGGAAATTTTTCAAATAGTGGAAACTCCCAAGTGCTGTCAACGATAGATTGCTCGTCAACTGTTGTTATAGAACTCAATAGAATGTAGAAAAAGTCCAATCAGAATGAATCATTGAGGTTCTTGCTCTACTTCACTACTGGTGTTGGATGTATAGAGGTGAATTGCATCTTTTTAATATGGCATTCCCTGTATAGAACTAACAGTAGTGAACCAGAATGGCCGCCCAAGGCTACATTCTTGCAACAACTAGATTTAAAAAGTTCAATTACAATGAGCTCAAAAAAGCCAAGCACGATTTCTCTAAAGAGATTGGTAGAGGTGGGGGAGGGATTATGTATAAAGGAACGTTGGCAGACAGACAAGTTGTGGCAATAAAATAGCTTAGTGAAGCAAACCAAGGTGAAACTGAATTCCTAGCAGAGGTAAGCACCATTGGAAAGCTTAACCACATGAATTTAATAGAGATGTGGGGATATTGTGCAAAGGGAAAACATAGGCTTTTGGTTTATGAGTACATGGAGCACGGGTCTTTAGTAGAAAATCTTTCTTCCAATGCACTTAAATGGGATCAAAGGTTTGAAATTGCGGTAGGAACTGCAAAAGGCTTGGCTTATTTGCATGAAGAGTGCTTAGAGTGGATTCTACACTATGGTATAAAGCCACAAAACATACTCTTGAACTTCAATTACAAGCCAAAAATGACGGATTTTGGTTTGTTTAAGCTTTTAAATAGGGATGGCTTTAATAATTCCAACTTTTCGAAAATAAGAGGAACTAGAGGCTACATGGCTCCAGAATGGATATATAATCTTCCAATCACCTCAAAAGTGGACGTTTATAGCTATGGAATTGTTGTGCTGGAGATGATAGTAGGAAAGAGTGCAATAGGTAATTCAACATTTAAGAATGGAGGACTGGCTGCAAGTCGAAGTTTGGTGGAATATTTGAAAGAGAAGATAAAGAATGCTGCCACAAGAGGGTCTTGGATGGAAGAGATTTTAGATCCTTCATTGACATGAGAGTGTGACACAAATAAAATAGAGGGTTTGGTTAGAGTTGCTTTGCAATGTTTAGAAGAGGATATAGATGCAAGACCCACCATGAGGCAAGTGGTGGAGATGCTCTTAAGCA
The DNA here is from genome assembly GCA_019925255.1 of Litchi chinensis. NCBI lineage: Eukaryota > Viridiplantae > Streptophyta > Magnoliopsida > Sapindales > Sapindaceae > Litchi > Litchi chinensis. The sequence continues at coordinate 10,095,531 of CM034468.1, read as the reverse complement.
ATAATTTCCAAGATGATGTGGAAGGATAAGAGATTTGCTCCACTTGGAGTTCTTTCAGCTTCTTTTTTGAATAAGATTGGTAGGGCAATAATGCCATTCATCAACTGGTTTGCACTGTAGATGGATTTGTATTCGTAATATTTCTTTTGGCAGGTTTTTTTTTTTTTTTTTTTGTTTTTGTTTTTGTTTTTTTTTCTTTTTTTGACTTTGTAATTTTTTTTTTTAATTATCTCTCTACAAGTTGGGAAAGCCTTTAGTTTTTCAACTGTAATGTCAATAAATGATAAGATAATATACATAAACTCAAGTTTTCTTAAAGAAGTGGTTACGAACTAGATTATAACCATGAGCATAATATGATTATATATTTGATTCAATAATTTTATAAGTTACAAGGTTAAATATTTATACCATTTCCCTTTATCAAAAACTTTACTTTATGAGGGTTTCGTGTAATTTGCTCTAATTTTTTTTTTAAAAATGTTTTTCTTTTTTTTTAATAATTTCTTTTCCCCTTCCCCCCCCCCCCCCCCCCCCCCCTTACTTCTCACTCTTCCTCTTAACTTCTTCCCATAAAATCTCCTCTCTTTTAATAGAGACTGAACTAAATAGACAATAATACACTAACATGAATTATGCCCTCTAACACAACCCAATAAAAATTGTTAAATGTTTATGAACTACATTATAACCATGATTGTTAATTATCTATTTCAATAATTTGTTAAATGGTTTTTATAACATGATACTCTCACTTTAATAGTCAACAAGTGTTAAGTTTGACAATAAACTTTGATTTGAAGACTAGCGACAAAAATGTATTTGGCTTTTCAATTAATTTTCTTTTAAAATTTAAAGCATAAATTTCATTTTATTCTCTAAGTTTTAGAAATGAATCAAATTTTTAACTATATTTAAAAAAATGATCAAATGATCCATAATTTTTTTGAAAAAATGTTAAATCAGTTCCTTTCATCAATTGATTATTGATTAAACCTAACTGTTAGCATAGTGTGTGAGAGTAAAATTGTTATTTCTAATCATGATTTATGATGTGGCATATGTAAGGTATAGATAAATTAAGAAAAAAATAAATAAAAAAGAAGTAAATTTTATTAGTGTGACATGTGTAGGTATTGACCGCACTAAAGCCATGAGCAACCACACACAAAATCCACCCGTTAAAAACTTTTCCACACCTCGTCCAAACTCTATCAAGCCCCGTTGACCAAAGAAAATTAAAAAATTAAATGAATTGAAAAAAAAAAATCTCAAATGAAGCTACTGTCTGAGATGGTTGCTCCATTTTATATGAGACATCCGTATGAGATGACTCCATCTCAGATCGACCCATTTACATCCATTTAAGATGAAGCCCTGAGGTGGTGCTACAATAAACATGTCAATCATATTGAGATATCCATATCAGACATTGAAGACTCGATATAGATACTATTTTTTTGTTTAAAAAAATAAATTTTAGTATCCATATTGGGCCTACAATGGATCTGGCATGGATGTGCTTTCTATATTGGACACATAAAGGCCCGATGTAGAAAAGGTTATAAAAGATAACTTAAATCGACCACCCATCATTTTTCTCATTTTCTTTCGCTTAACACCACTTTTTCTCTCACATCTCTCTCTCCCAAATCCTAGATGCCACCTGTTTGGTCTACCATTCACTATGCCATTCGCCTTACCATTGACAGTGAATTTTTATTCTCCCTTTTTTCTTTTTCTTCCTTTCTTCTTCTTATTTTCTTATTCTCCATCTTCTTCTTCTTCTTCTTTTTCTTCCCAAGTGCTGTCCAAACCCCCAGCCACTGTGTTGTTTCTGTTTTTCCATACTGTCGTCGATAAACTTTTCTTTTTCTTTTTCCTTTATTCTTCGTCTTATTCTTCTCATTTTTTTCTTCTTTCCATCGCGCCTTTAGCTGATCTACTCTCATCTTTATAGATCTATTGTCGTCAACCATCATATGGTTGCTATTTTTCCACGTTGTTGAATTTCATGCCGTTGCCGTTTGCCACCACATAGGTATGCATTTTTCTCTTTTCATATTTTTATTGTCTGATGTATCCAATCTTAATTTGCTTGACTCAAGCCAAAAGACATAAAAGAGATCGCAAAGAGAGCCTAACATCAAGGTGTGCGCATAAATAGAGGTCGATATGTACTGTACAATATGTATAGTAACTTGTTTGAGGTTTCTAGCAAGTATATATCTACTATTAGACCTATTGGTCGAGGTGCTTACTTGATAAACATTAAGCCATGTATGTTATTTATTTATTCATCTTTATAAATAGACTTGGTTTTGAATTTTTTAGGTTTATATAGTTTGATTGTTTTATTGATATATGTTGCTTATATATATGATAAATGGTTTTTTATTTCCGATTCCGTACATCTGGTGTTCATTTTATTTGAACATATATTGGTTGATAATATAACTCAAGATTCTTATTTATTTATTTATTTTTTAAATTAGAAATGAACTTTTAAGGAAAATTAATTTGGATACTACTGTAATGTTTCTTGAATTTTTTTGTTTGATTGGTAGTGAATCAATTGTGAATAGGAAGGTATTTTTGCTGATATGAAGATTATGATTCTAAAACCGAAAATGTAACCTTGAAAATGATATAAAGATTCGCTTGTGACCTTGAAAATGGAAAGCTAAAAACATCCTTCTGCCTTTCTTCTTTTGGCCTTAGCTCTACCTTTCTCTTTTACTGCTCATGTTGGTGAGTTTGGTTCTACTATATTTATAACTATTCTTGCATTATTTGCTATATACTAACCAACCATTGTTTCTATGCATTTAAAATTGTTGGTATAGGCCATGGAGAGTCAAGTAGACTTTCTAATAAAATAGAAATAGACTCTTTCAAATTGATAATGATGTGTTCTTTTTTTTTTTTCCCCTTTTTTTCTTTGTCATTTTGGATGTTAGTTTTGGTATTAAGTTTCACTCAACCAAATGTTTTGTAGAGAACAATGGGGTTGTAAGATGGTGAATTGTAGACAATGTTGGACTTAACCTTGGCATAGAGTACAACTGCAAGCAAAAAGGAGTGGACTATAGACCAATTCAACTTGGTGGTGCTTGCTTTAAACTTGACAATCTTATATTGTTATCGCACGATTCTTATGCTATGAATCTCCTCTACAAGTCAATTGGGTAGAATTTTTGGAATTGCCATTTTAATGGCACTGGTCTCATTGTTAGTCTGGACCCATGTAAGTGTATCTAGGTGGATTCATTTCTTTTCTTTTTTACATTCTAACCATTTGTGTATTTGATTTTTTTCTTAAAGACATATCATATGATTGTTGTTGATTTGATATTGTGTTTAATTTGTTACAAGAGACTAGTGAAAGTTCGATACTAGAAATGTTATGTCTCGAGTTGTCAGTTTTCTACCTCATGACATGACTTGTTTCTAATCACATTCACATTTCTTGTATTCATTTGCTAGATGCCAGATGTTGGATTCTATTACCTTGGCCTTGATTGGATAGGATTTGGTTCCAATGAGTTAATGACAAACCGCAGTAGCCCACTTCTAGAAAGTAGAGAAGGTGTTGGTCTCCTGAGTTGCATCACCGGTTTATTAATGCCTTATAGTAGCTTGGAGGCTCTCAGCTTGGAGGCTCTCAAAGTGAGCTATTATAATATGAATTTTTATAGTCTTGAATGATATGATCTGAATGTGGTTTATGATACTGTTTTTTGTCTGGTGTTTAAGGAATTTAGATATTCATTAGATTGTAATTGAATTGGATTCATCAAGTTTTTTCATTTCATGGTTGGAGTAAATAATTGAATTGGTAAAAACACGGTAACTGCTCATACCAAATTTAAGTTATTTTGAATTTTGATGTAGTTTCTTTTAGGCAGAGATACTAAATTAGAAATTGTTGAACATTAGTTGGGATGATTAGGTGGAAGTTCATTGTTCTCTTGTTTTTATTCCTCTTTAGCAACATTAGTTGTAACATCCCGAATTTTCTCTATTTAAGAGAAATGAAAATATATCAGGATGAATAGTATTTTTGGGATGAATAGTGATTTTTAGATGAATAGTATTTTCGGACGGAATAGTATTCATGTGAATAGTGAATTTTTCAGAAAGCGGACCTCGAAGTCGAAAAGCTCCGGAATAAGTAATGGAGTCTAAGGAAACTGAAATGGATTAAAAATGAGTTCGTTTGAGATAAAATGGAGCAGTTTCAGATCCGATCGGAAATTCAGAAAGATTTTCGGAAAAATCTAAAAACTTAGAGAAGTGTCAAAATGAGTGTTAAAATGTTCATGAAGTATTTTAGAACCTCAAACGACACTTTCGAAGGTGATTCTAATGAAAATAGAATCAATCAAGAAATCGTTAGAGACAATTTAATGAATTTACGGAGAGCTCAAAAGGAGCATGGAATGACTTTTAAGAGTAATTGAGGTTATCAGAATTATGTAGGCAATCCGAATATAGGTCCCGATGAATTTTGAAAGAATTTCGAAAAAGTCTCAGAAAAGTTGAATCCAGGCGTCTCGGAAAAGTTAAATCAAAAGAGACAAAAAAAATGATAAACATGTGGGACAAGTAACCATAAAAATGTGACATGTGACATAAGAGAATTGTAAATTGAGTATGAATTTAAAAAGTTGTGTGATAGATTTTGAGATTTAAATTGTGACTTTTAGGTGATTGAATTGGAAAATAAATAAAGAATGGGATGTTAAAAATGGCGTGATTATAATTAATTGTAAATGATATATACAAAGATATTTTTGTAGCGCCTCAATTTAATTGGATCCAAGAGATTAATTGAAACATAATTTATTGTTATTAAATTGGTACAGTTTCAATTTTATAAGTACATAAGTTTGTGGATAAATATCATTTTGGAGGATATTTTTGAAAGAAATTAAGAAAATTGGACTAAAAGAATAAAAATTATAGGGGTAAAAATGTAAATTTTCTATGTTTCAAGAAAAGTCAATGATGGTGGCGTGAATTTTTTTAAAATAATAATAATATAATTATAATAATAAATGATGTAGGCCCCATATAATAAATATATATATATAAAGGCTGTGGCTGTTAATTGATAGAAGAAAAAAAAAAAATTTAATAAATGAAAAAGAAATATAGGTGCCGGCTGCCGAGTGAGAAGAAAGAAAAAAAAATAATAATAAATGAATGAAAATAAGAAGTGACTGTGCATGAGGCGGTGCCGTGTGTGTATATATAAATATGGCTCATCACAAACAAAACAAACAAGAGGGCCATTCGGCCAGAGAAGAAGAAAAAGAATGGAGGAGCAGCCGAGAAGAAAAAAAATAGGGAGAAGAGAGAGAAGGAGAAAGAAAAGAAAATATTATGGGTGTTTAATTATCTCAATGGGTAAGTTTATTTTAGTAGAATTTAAATTTCAGAAAATTAGTTTATTTTTTTTATGAGTTATCAATTAAGTTTTGTGTGATTTTGGGGTGGATCTAGGATGATAAAAAAATCAAAGGAGTTATGTTAGTAGATAAGCTACAGAAAGCGTCCAAAAGGTTGGTATACATTTATCTTAAAAACTTATTTTATTAGTAGAGATTTTGATTTAATTTATTATATGAGTTTATTGCTTTTTAATTAAATTGATTCTATGAAAATGTGCGAATTATGTTATGAATGATTTTTGTAATATTTGATATTTAAATTTTGAAAAGTTTGTGAAAAAGTGTGTTTATATTCAATTTTTAATTAAATTGATTTTGTGATTACGTGTGAATTTTAGCATGAATGATTTTGTGGCATTTTATGTGCAAGTGATATTATGATGAATTTTGTGGCATTGAATAATGAAAAATTTGGAAAATTTTGTGAAAGAAAAAAATATTGACCGAATGTGGAATTTAAAGGATTTGTGAAATTATTTTGACAATTTATTATCAAATGATATTGGATTGTGATTTTTAATAACTTTCGAATGAAAACGAAAAAGAAACGGAAAGAAACGAACATGTTAGTGCCTTGACCGAATGTATATCGGAAGAAGGGCACAACGATTTTGATGAGATTGATGAGTCACTTTTGAATGATAAATGATGTGTTATGATACTTTGAATAAATGAGAAATATATATATATATTTTGATTGAAAGAGTGTTCTGAGTTTTTCTGAATAAGAATTTTTGTTGAGAAAGGAAAATTGTGAAAACATGAAATTTTTGATAATAAATGAAATTATATGGGCCCGAGTAAACCTGAACATTGGTAGGTGGGGATTGGTAGTTGACATGCCAATAGGGTGATATTAGCAGTACTGCACCGATTTGCTTATATATGTGATACGAAATTCATGGATCTTGCCGAGTGTCCGGTCACAGAATTTGTGTATTATATGAAACAACGTGCTCCGGCGGGTAGTCAACGAGTGTCCGATGCCGGGGGAAACGTGAAACCCGATTTCCAGTCCATGGTATCGTGTCAGAGTTTACGAAGGGCACTGAGAAAGATATTAAATGAAAAACGTATAACTACGTTCGAAAATGATTTTTATGTGTTTATATATATGTAATTTTCAATAATGATCGTTGTGATTTAACATACAAGTGTGAAGGTATCGTGTTGAAATGTTTGGAAACAATCTTTTATGTGATTTATACGTGCTTTTATTAATAAAGTAAATTCCTTAAGTATTATTTTAGTATTTTGAGAAAAAACGTAAAAAGGTTGTGTTACCCTATGATATTTGTGAAATGAGGAATTTAAAATGTTTATTTTATATGTGAAATTCTTGATAAATTGACGAAATTGTGAATTTTAATAAAGGTTTGAGCATTTTAGAAGTTTGAATCTTAATATGCTGGAAAACAAATTTCATGTGTTTTATACATGGAATTATTAATAAATTGAGTTATTTATGAATTTTGATAAAAGCTTGAAAAATTGTAAAATTTTATGTTACAATAACATAATTTTGATGAAATGATAAAAGTTTGAGATTTGGGGAATTTTGTTTGATAACACGATAAATTTTTAACGAAATGTGATTTAATTTTTATTTCGTTTGCTTACGAATATGTGAAAATATGAAATCTGATTTTGTAGGGTCATATTTGAAAGATGACTTTTAATCATTTCATATATGTATGCATTTACTAGTAAATTGATTTATTTATGATTTATTATGAAAATTTGATAACTGTGAAATCTTACTTTAAAATCTTGTATCTTTAAAAGTGATGAAATTTAAATTTAGTGTACACCCACTAAGTAGAAATACTTAGCACGTTGAATTTTCCACGCGTAGGTTGAATTTGGACACTATAGATAAGGATAGACGAGAAGACATCTGCCGCGCTTTCTACAAGTCACATCCCTCCATCCTTGATAGTTTTACTTATAGTATTGCGCAGTGATGTTTAATTATATGAAAATGCATATACATGTAATATGAATTTACAAGATTTTATAAATAAGAATGTATATTGATGGTGAAGAAAGCTTTTTGGTTTGTAAAGAAATTTTGTAAAGAAAATTCTTATTTGTTATTTGATTTGTTTTTAATTTTGATGAATATGATTTTTATTAAATATTGTGGTTATAAATGTTTGTGTGGTGAAGTGATTTTGGAGTCGGACGGAAGATTCGAAATAAAAGTTGAGAAAATGAATGTATTTTAGAAGTGTTTGTTTTTTTTAAATTACAGGTTTTTATAATTTTGGGTTTTTCAGAAAAGTAGCGGAAACTCTGCCGGAAAAAAAAAAAAAAAATTTGTAGTGCATATATGTAAATTAATAACGAGTAAACCGATTAAGGTAGCATTCTCTTACTCGAGTTTCCATCCGAATGGGAAACGGGTGGAGGGTGTTACATTAGTTGGGATGAATTTTTAAATTCGCATGTTTCTAATTCTAAACTTTTTGATTGGTTTCCAATTGCTATTTTGAAACAGATTCCAAGTTATATGGTGGTCCATCTTTAAGTGGATCGAGTGATGAAAAGAAAAGCTAGAGAAGAGGTCCCAAGTCATTATATTTATATTGTTAATAACATTTTCAAGTGATTATGTGTAAATAATTTTTTCTTTTTTTTTTTATGTATGTTGTAATATTATTTTAACTTTAATATAAAATTATATATTTTTTGTTAAAAAAATATGAATATATATTTTTTAATACGAGAATGGGTATCCATATTGGGCCGGAGCCTGGTATTGATATAGTTATCCATACTGGGCAGCAACTCAGTATGGATAGTGTTATCCATATTAGGCTCATGCCTAGTATGAATAAGCATATTCACGGGTCGACCTGCTTCTGATATGTGTATCTATACCAGACATTGCTTGGTATGGATTGCTCGTATCCATACCGAGTGTGTGCTTGGTATGGATATTACTATCAACCATCCCGTCTCTATTCATATCGAGTGTTCTGCCCGATATAGATAATCAACTATACTTGGCATTACCTGGTATAGTTGACCTATTTTGTTGTAGTTAGCGATTTGTGGTTATGGCAAAGATGGAATGCTCTGGGTTTTCCATCTCTAGTGGTTCACATTTTTCTTTTAATCTTTGTTTTGGCGAGGTTTTATAATTGTGGTGGTTGTGTTTGGCATAATTTTATAGGCTTGGTAGTTAGTGAAGGCTTGGTGGCAAGGTTGTTTTTGGCATGGTTTTTGGTTGTGTTGGTGAAGTCTTGGTGGCCAGTCTGTGGAGATGATTTGGGTTTAAACCCAGTTCGTGAAACAACTTCTTCATACTCTGCATCTCCTCATTCTCCTTTTTCTTCTTTGTCGTCAATCTTTGTTCACCTTCTCTCTTCTTGCTCATCTTCCTCTTCTCCACTTTCATTATGGATTGCAGACCTCTTTATACTTGATCTAAGTTGTGCAAGAGGCGACCTCTGTACTAGAGTCACTGTTAATGGTGTACCGACAATCTAAGTTTTTTTTTTTCTTTTTTTTGTGTGATTTGTGGATTTTTTTTTTTTTTAATGATATGACTTGTAGGTTATGTATTATGTATTGATTTTGATTCAATTGAATGACAGTTTAGAGTCTGATTTTGTAATTAATTGAAGAAGAAGATTGACACAGTGATAATAGGATTGAAGATGAAGATGTGCTTAGGATTGAAGTTGAACGTTTTTTAATTTTTAAAAATTTTTATGTTGTTTTTAATATTTTTTATTAATCTTTTCTCAATTAATTTTCATCTTCAATCCAACCATCACACTCAGCAAAAACTAACTCCAAGAGTAAAATTGAAATTTTACAAAAAGTATTTAAAAACCCATCAAGGGTATTTACGTAAGTAAATATTATTGTAATATTTAATTATGGATGAGGTATAATGCTCTTTTTATTCGTTTTAATTGAGTTCAAGGGTGAATGAGTCTTTGATGTTTTTTGTTAAGTTTGACCGTCGGTTGATCGACGAAAAAGACTAATTTGACACTTTTTCAAAATGGTAGGATTGATTTTGTTATTTTTTGAAACATAATTAAAATTTTGACAATTTCTTAAAATTTAGAGACTAAATGATTTTTGCCCAAATTTAAAATAATAAAATTAATTTAATAAAAAATTTATAAAAAATGGAAAAATTTCTATCATCCATCTCAAAAGATGGATGATGGAGATAAAACAAGGGAAAAAACAAGAAATTGAAAAAAAAAAAGAAAAAAAAAAAAGAGTTCATCCTTCTCAATTCATCAACAATTGAAAAAAAAATGATTCATTAGATTTGGGACAAAAGTCAAAATCAAAATCAATTCTAGTCAATTACCATCTCAGCTACTATTCTTTTATCAAAATCAAAATCAAAACCCACGAACCAAAGCAATCAAAGAAATGGAACAAAAGTCAAATAGAAAAAAAAAAATGAAAGAACACTAAAATTGCATTAATCAAATTTGGAAAAACCGAAGTCGAAGTCAAATTCATCAGGTCCATCATCAACGAAGTCGAAGATTCCAAGGCTTGCCAAACCCTCCACTGCTTCGATGGTCATAAATGGTTGTGTCGTCATCTTTGAGGTCCACTTGTATGCTTTCATATATGAAATCGTTCACCAGGTGTCACAGGTTCACTTAGTTCAGAGCAAAAGATGTGGTGACGAAGGCTTCATTTGGGTTAATTTGGAAGATGATGTTGGGTTCATCTCAACATTAACCTAGATTATGAAGATGGAATGAGGACAAGTTTTATATTATTATTTTTTATTTTTTTAAAATAATAATCTCCACTGTCTATCAAGAATTATGGATAGTGGAGACTAATAAATTATTTTTTAAAATTTATATATTTCTTTTTTTTTTGAAATACAAGAAAAATAATTAATTTTTATTTTTTTAAATTAATATTCACCGTCCATCACACATGGATGGAAAAGATCTAAATCTTCTATATTTTATAGTATTTTAATTTTAAAAGAAAATAAAAAAGGTTAAAAGAAGAAATCACTCTTGGTCAACTAAACGTTGACTAATAAGCACTAACAATATGGTGTATCGTGTTACAAAAATTAAACATCATCTCCACTTATCAAAAGTGTTACCTCATCGGAGTTTTGTGTAATTTGCTCAAAAAATTAAAGACCCATTAACAATTATGAAAATCGTACATCACCTTGCAAAAGAATCTTTTTGATCTTCATTTTATTTTATTGGAAAAAGTCCATCAACGAATAGAGAATTGAGGAATTTATTGTATTTAGATTATTGTTCCTCGATGGGAAGTTTAATGAGCTTTCCAAAAGAGTTGCTTTATGTGCCTTTTTTTCTGACATACGAGTTGTTTTATGTTTGATTTGTTTGCAGTACTCGAAATTAGTTTAAAGTCTTAAAAAAAACGGTTTTATTGTTTTCTGATGAATTAATTTGTATCTAAATCAATTACACTAACTCAAAATTATATTCTGAATCTTCAAAGTGATTTTTAAATCAAAATGAAACTTTCTTTTGGATGATCATGATTGAAGTTATATATATATTACATTGAGTTGTTTTTCTTTTAACCTCCATGACACTAAAAATTTTATTAAAAACAAAATATAAAAGGAAATACTTGGGGGACATAGTTAGATTAGTCCTTATAATGTTATCTACTGCAATTAGATCTTCATTAAATACCAAAAAGAAGTACTAAATCTCGTTTTTAAAATATTGTTTTTGAAAACTATTTTTAGAAATAAAAAACATGTTTTAAAAACAATTTTTTGAAATACAATATGTTTAATAGAATTTTTTGAATGTTATTTTTAAAAACAAAAAATGATATAAATGTGTTTAATATTATATTTTAAAATAAGTAAAATAATTATTTAGATGAGAAAGTAATGGTTTGTTTCGAAAATATGTTTTGAAAATGTTGAAAGTATATATAAAAAAATATATTTTATTTTTTAATTAAAATTTTTTAAAAAAATGTTTTTTTCATTTTTAGAAACACGTCTTATAAATGGTATGACGAAATACTTAACTCTAACATTTTGTTTTTAAAAATGAAAAATTATTTTAAAAAATAATCCACAGTACGCCTCCTTAACGACAGAACTCATACGAACATCGAAAGATGCTATGAAGTAAAAACGTCTACTTGGCCCTTGCATTCGCGTGGGTCCCGCCAACTATAAATTTATAATCATCAAACTCTAAACCATCAAGTTGCAGTAGAGTCTAGCCTAGATTTTTTACCACGATTATAAAGATGTTACCATCCAGCTATGTTGGCTTTGCTAGTGTTCAAGGTTATTTCATTATTCGCCTAATTAAATAATTATTGTAAATTTGACATTTATATTGTACTATTTGACTATCAACCTTGTTTCTAGAGATCAAGGCCATGGGCGGTAGCATGGCCCAATATTATACATTATATTATGGATGGGCCGATTCACTAGCATGACTATATAAAGCAAATTAGACAGCTCAAATATAAAATATGAGCTGTTTACTTGTTAAAATAATGGATTTCGTAACAATGAGTCAAATGTTATGAATAGAAGAATATAATTGTAAGAATAAATGTCTATCAATCCATGAAAATAAATTCTATTTTTTTCATTAATTTGTTATCATGATTTATTTTATGATTTATTATATTGTAATTGTTAACTTATAATAGTAAGTTGTGATAGTGAGACTATTATATGAGCTCTTACCGTTGTATCTGTATGTTATTTGATGGAAATTTTGGGAAATTAAAGAATTTCTTCTTTTGGACTATCATTTTCTTAGGGTGGGTTAGAGGTATTAAATTCAGTAAAAATTATTTATATTTGTGTTTTAAGATAAGAGTGAGATTTGAATCTTTTACCTTTTAGGATCAAGAAAAATACTCAATCACTTTTACTAAGTGTTGGTGTGTATCATTTTCTTTTCTCTCTCTTTGTGTTATTGTGTTTTAATTTCATTATTAGTAATCAATATACCTGCAGTAAGTTAGTGTTATACATATGGCATTGTTGCTTCTGCCTGTAACTAACTGTATCCTCTTTGTTTGGGAACTTGCTAGATCCACACTATATAATTTGCCCTAAATTTATCCAGAAATACATATAAAATCATCGTCTTTGATAATTATATACAATATACATGTTGTTGGCTCAAATCAAGTTAATTAGGTTGGAATAGATTACGAGGCCCTGTGGCTAACGTTTTCGTTGCAGTGGTGGTCAGACCTCAGAATCCCAAATTGGACGACATAAGCTTTTTTCATGAAAATTAAAAAGTATTCATGCCATCTATATTCCTAGAGAGGTATCCAGACCTACCCAGTCTCCTAATGGTAGACAAGCAAAAGCTGACTTACTGGAAACGTTTGATTGAGGAAAATTCAAGCAACGTGCAATACCCGTAAGCTATATATAATATATATTTTTCAAACAAAATATTGCTATGTCATTTACAAATTAAATTCAAGAGTTTTGATTTAAATTCATAGCTCAACCCATATTCTATCCTTTGTTAGTATTTAATTTATCAAAATTACAATGAGTTGATCATTTGCTATAGTATTCTCAAGCACAGGTCTAATTCTTGGTTGCAGCACCAAATTGTGAACCATAGCATTGAAAAGAGTGTGTTTATACAAAATCTTCCTCCTTAGTTTGTTATTAAGCATAAGCACAGAGAATATTTATAAGAATTAAACAAATATACCATTGTCTCAAATTAAATATATAATAATCAGACTTTGAACTTTTGAAGCTGTGAAACTGCGGTAGGACGTTTTCGTTGGTTCTTTTACTTTTGACCAAGACATTTTGTTTCATATAAATTACCACTAAATTCATTAAATAAAGCTAGGTTTAAAATGAACCCGAGGTAGTACGTTACCATGCATTTTATTTTTTTCTTGCCATCAAACAAAGCACAGTAATCTCACTAAGAGATAAGAATGTCCTGGACTTGGACCACCTGGCTTCTCCGAATTGGTGCATCTGCTTTCAGGTTTCCAAAGTGTGGAAACAGCAGATGCATGTCGGAAAAACCAGGCCGTACGTAAAAGTAAAAGTAATCACATTTTCTACTAGCGCGCTCAAAACGCTGCCTTGTATCGAGGGTAACTACTTGGAAATAAAATGAAGAAATGAGTGCTCTAAAATTCCTTAGAGTTCTTAGTTATTGTTGTTGTTGATAGATGGAAAATGCAAGTCTTGTTTTCTTGTTGTTTGGGGCGCAGATATTATTTAAACCCTATTAGAGTGGGAATTTTAATGATCACATATCTGACGTATGGATATCTCAATTTCCTTGCTTATTCTTTTTCTTTTGCCAACTCCTATATCTTCCTCTAAAACATTTGATCATGTTCTCACACAAGGCTCATCTTTATCTGTGGAGAGATCAAGCGACCGTTTAACTTCATCAAACGGTGTTTACTCAGCAGGGTTCTTCTCCGTTGGCAATAATGCTTTCACCTTTGCTGTATGGTTCGCCAAATCTTCACCACCCACTGCGGCTTAGATGGCTAACCGAGACCTGTCTGTCAATGGAAAAGGCTCAAAGTTTTCACTTCTGAGAAATGGCGATCTTTCCTTGACTGATGCTGGTGGAATCCAAATATGGAATTCTAAAACCTTTTCAGGCGGTTCTCCAGTACAGTTAGTCCTTTCAGACACCGGCAATCTTGTTCTCTTAACTCTAGAGGATGTGCCTCGATCACTCTGGCAAAGCTTTGATTCACCGATGGATACGCTTCTCCCAGAACAACCATTTTCAAAAAGCGCCACTGAACTTGTTTCATCAAGAAGCCAAGGCAGTTGTTCTTCAGGTTTCTATAAGTTTTTTTTTTATGACGACAATGTTCTGCGTCTTCTTTTCACTGGTCCTTCGATATCAAGTATTTATTGGCCAGTGCTTTGGAAAGGACAAAATATATGGGACAAAGGAAGGACAACCTACAACAACAGCAGAATAGCAGGATTCGATAGCTCAGGTTACTTCAAGTCATCTGACAATTACACGTTCAAGCCATCGAACTATGGTATGGGGCCCCGAAGAAGATTGACGCTAGATTATGATGGCAACCTTCGAATGTATAGCCTAATAGAGGCTACGGGGAAGTGGGATGTGTCCTGGCAACTGGAATCCAGTCCATGCAGGATTCATGGCGTCTGCGGAGAAAATAGTCTATGCAGTTATGATCCTTATAATGGTAGTAAATGCACTTGCTTGCCCGGATTCAAGATAAAAAACCACACTGATTGGTCATATGGTTGCCAACTTGACTCGGAAATCTATTGCAACAAAACAGAAGTTGGTTTCTTCCCGCTCCACCATGTTGAATTCTATGGCTTTGATATTCGCTACATACCAAATTCCACCATCAGTGAGTGTCGAAAGGAATGCTTGCAATTGTGTGATTGTAAGGGCTTTACGCTTAAGTTTGCTGAATACAAAGGCGTCCACGACTGTTTTCCCAAATTCCTCTTGATTAACGGACATTTTTCGCCGGGATTTACTGGAACCAGCTACTTCAAACTGCCTAGAGATAGATTTTTGCTTTCAAACAATAATGACGCCCGAAAGATGTCGATGTTGAATTGCTCAGGCATAGGTCCGACAATACTAGATAGAAAATACGAAAGATCCAGAGAAAATGAATTGTGGAGGATTCTACTCTGGTTCTCCGTTGGTTTGTTATGTTTTGAGGTGACGTGCATTGTTTTGGTATTATGTTACCTGTATAGGACCAATCGGGAGGTGGGCGCTTCTACTCAAGGCTACATTCTCGGGGCGACCGGATTTAAAAGATTTAGTTACAGTGAGCTCAAAAAAGCCACGCGTGGTTTCACTGAAGAAATCGGTAGAGGCGCAGGAGGTGTTGTTTACAAAGGCACATTATCTGATGGAAGAGTTGCAGCAATCAAGCGACTCAATGAAGCAAACCAAGGTGAAGCTGAATTCCTAGCAGAAATAAGCTCCATTGGGAAGCTGAACCACATGAATTTGATAGAGATGTGGGGATATTGTGTTGAGGGAAAGCAAAGGCTCCTAGTTTATGAATACATGCAGCGTGGATCTTTAGCAGAAAACCTTTCATCCAACGAACTTAAATGGGAAAAAAGGTTTGGAATTGCGGTTGGAACTGCAAAAGGTTTGGCTTATTTGCATGAAGAGTGTTTGGAGTGGATTTTGCATTGCGATATTAAGCCAAAAAATATACTCTTGGACTTCAATTACCAACCAAAGGTGGCTGATTTTGGCTTGTCTAAACTTTTAAATAGGGGTGGCCTTAACAATTCAAGCTTCTCAAAAGTAAGAGGAACCAGAGGTTATATGGCTCCTGAATGGGTTTACAATCTTCCCATCACTTCAAAAGTGGACGTTTATAGCTATGGCATTGTTGTGTTGGAGATGATAACGGGAAAAAGTCCTACAGGTATTTTAACCTTTGACTGTGGAGAGTTGACTGCACATGGTAGATTGATGACGTGGGTGAAGGAAAAGGTTAACAAAGCTGCCACAACAGATTCTTGGGTTGAAATTTTAGACCCCTCATTGGGATGTGATTACGACATTAATGAGGTGGAGGTTTTGGTTAAAGTTGCTCTGCTATGTTTAGAAGAAGATAAAGATTCAAGACCCACCATGAGGCAAGTGGTAGAGATGTTAGCTTCTCTGCAATGCAATAATTTCCAACATCCTGTTGACGCCTGAGATACGTTGTACTTCATTTCAAGGCTTCATGCATGGATTTTATGTGAGCTCTTCTTAATAGAGTTTGGTTGTCATATCATATGTGAATTTTGTCAAGCGGTCGCCGGATCGGTATTTATTGCATTTATATTATTGTATTATTTTGTTTGGAGTATTATTGATTGTTCTTGGTATTGTTATTTCCTTTTATGTCACTTCAGTTGCTTGCTTTAGTTTGTCTTTAATTGTAATGTCAATAATCAGAATGTAATCATCCAACGATTTTGAATTGAAATGAAATATATATGGTTTGATTTTTCAAATATAAAATGTTAACTTCATTTTTCTCACATTTAATATTTGAATTCATCAAATTAATGTCATTCTTTGAGTATGATTAGCATTATATCAATGAATTTAAATTCTATAGCATTAGGAATGGTTTTTAAGACAAATATTGTAGCCCTTCATATTCAAGTTGTGTTTGGACCAACAAGTCCTTTCAGATTTGGAAACTAAGATAGCGAAATAATAAAACATTATGGAAGCCAAGAAGAAGAAAATAGAGTAGATTTGGAGAAATTAAATAAAAAAAAAAAAAAAAAAGAGAGACTTGAAGTACAGAGATTAGTAATTAGATTCAAAAACAAAACAACAAAGAAAAACATAAATGGGAAAAAGTGTGGAAGTGGCATCAAATAGCACCATCCTCGTTTTATAGCACTAAAAATATTGCACTACCAAAACTACCCTTAATGAGTTCGGTGTAATTTTTTTTTTTCATTTTTTTAACTCTCTCCATTCTTCCCACTGTTTTACTCTACCAATTTTGCATCCTTATTATCACCAAAAATCAAGAAATTATCCAAATTGTTTGTGTCACGTGTCAATCTCAAGTTTTAAATACTATAGTTAAGTTATTTTTTAAAGATGATTATAGAGATAAATCTTTTTTTGATATTAAAGTTGAAAAATAATTTTTTTTAAAAATCTCTTATTTTTACAAATTATATTTTTTGTCCAAAAGCATATTTTATTGTAAGATTTTAGAAAAAGAGGTTTAGTGTTTAACTTAGACTTAAAAAATAGTCATTTATTAAAAAAAAGAAAACTTATTTTCTATCAACTTAAACTTTTGAGTATGATGATAATTAACATATTATTAGAGTTTGAATGTTCATAGTTCAAACACCCTCTCCATCTCTTCCCCCTAAACCCCCTCCCCCGCCCCCGCCCCTGTCCCCTCCCCCCCTTCTCAATCTGAAATTCTCATTACATATATTATACGGTAGGATACATTTAGCTTGTGTTCAATATCTGTAATTTATCCATGTTACATGTGAAGGGGTGTGTCATGTGTCGACCTTAAGTTTTAAATACTATAGTTAGATAATTTTCTATTAATTTAAACTTTTTAGTTTAATGATAACTAACAGTTTAAACAAAAATGTGAATTTGTCACTCAGCCCTCAATCACTGTCTTCTTAGTTACTCAAAGAAGTTCAATCTAGAAAAGAAAAACTCATCATTTTCATCTTTAACTAATATTAGTAGAACCCACTCAAGATTGAAGAGATTTTACGCCAACATAAACGTTCTAATCTTCATTTCGAGCTTCTTCAACAATAAATTAGACTTTCCAATCTGTCATCGTAAAATAGAATTAAGTCGGAAGCAAAAGAGAACCAAGTCACCAGCAATGAGAATTTAATAAGTTACGGCTACAAAGAATAATGCTTTTTAAGTCACGACAACACACTCATCATCATCTCTGTCGTCTCCACCACATCAACTACAAATCAACGTCCAATTGAACATTTCACACACAAACAAGTAATAACTAATCAATGCATACTACTGCCAATTCAATATATTCATAAATAAATTGCACAAACCAAAACACTAAACCCTAACACATTTCACCTCAATCCAGCAAAATCGATTTACCTAAACCGCAACATTTTCAAAACAAAATGGGAAACTAAATTTCAAGTGCAGTGGATGTTGAATTAATGATTTACGAAGCTGGATATCATTCTTTAAATAATGAAGGTTTTTGTTTTGCCTGAGGTACAAAATCTTTAGAATATGGTTCTTATGGGTGGATTAAGAAAGCATGTGCCAGTTACTGAAACTTCATTTTGTTAGGTACATTTTCCCTTTGATTCTCTCTAATTCCGAAGACGGTTATCCAAAGAAGAAATTTTGTGGGGTTTTTATTAAGCCAAATATATTTTCGATGGTTAAAAACCTACAGCCAGTAAGTCTTATGGAGACTTAACATGGCTCCCTGCAGATATACTGCATTTCTTAAAAATTCATCTCTTTTATGGTTTTGAATTTCTTATTTTGATTTGTGAGTTTTGTTCTCATTATGTTCTTTTTATTGTGAAGTTTTTTCAATGAGAATATGAGAATAAGATCATGCTAAAAAGTGGTCAAACAAAGAACAAAAGTTTTACATATTTTTTATTACCTACTAAACAACAAAAAAAAGGCCGGATTCTTCCTTTTTTAAAAAAATAATAATAATAATAATAATAATAAAAGCTGGATTAGATGAGCCAAGAAGAATTGTAAAACACAATTTTACCACCACTAAACAACTAATCAAGGAACCTAATATTTCAAAAGGTAAATTACGAGCCATACCCCTCTCCCAAAATCCAGAATTACCATAATATTTAGGGAACAACAAAAAAAGAAGGAACACACCCCTTATTATCTACTCTCTCTCTCTCTCTCTCTCTATATATATATATATATAAAGTACTAAGAAATACACTTAAACTGATATTGTTGTCTAGACTTACCATAAATCTAAAATATTATATACTAAGGGCTAATATTCTTTGATTTTGATATACAATATATAATTATTATTTAATAATCAATCATTAAATTTAATCTAAAAATAAAACTTTTTTCTTTGAAGAAAAATATAAAACTTTTTTCTAACATTCAAAATATATAGAGTTAATTGAATCTTTTTCAGGTGTTGGATCCCACACAATTTTTCATGTGAAATTTCCATTTCTCATATCTGCTAATTTCTCTGCAGATATATTACCACAAGCGATAATTAAAGATCCTACATGAAAAATCGTACGAAATCCGATACTTAGAAGGGCCCTAAAGTTATTAAATATAAAAGTTATATAAAAAATTGTGACCTTATACCTTATGGCCTATAGTCATCTAGTATTAATGGATCCATCATATTCCGTTTTAAGAAACAAAGCGGATGTAAATCTCAAATTCAATAGCATCAATAATTATTTAAAAATACAATATGTATGGAACGTCATTGGCAGGGGCAGAGCCAGATCTCAAGTAGGGGTCAAAAGAAAATTTTAATTTTTAAATTAACACAAATCAAATTTCTAATTTGAAAAATAAGTTAGTAAAATCAAATTTAAATATCTATTATGATGATATAAAAAATTAATGTATAAATATATGAGACATTTTTTTTTTTTTTTTTTTTTTAAAGGTTATGCAAAGTATTCCTTAAGTTAAGGAAATATTGATTTTATGATAAGAATATAAAGTAAAACTTTTTGCAAGAGTGTTTATATTTATAGTTATCATGAATAAAAAATAAAAAAAAAATAGTTTACAAATTAAAAAACATGTATAAAATAAATATGAAATTAAGATTAGATAACAAACAATAAAATGTGAACACTGTGCCTATGACATATATGAATCAAATTAGATATATATATATATATATATATATATAGATTGTTTAACAATGCACATGAATACAGATACTCCTAACATTGATAACATTCTAATTATTGATTATATTTATTATATCTGATTATAACTAAAAAAGTTATATTAGATTCAACTCATTGAAATTGGATTGGACTCATTTAGTTATAATCAGGTAATAAATATGTAATCAAATAGAATAAATACAATCAGTATACACGTGATACTGATTATATTCGAAAATTACTTATTGTATTTATTATATCTGATTATATATTTATTATATCCAATTACAATTAAATGAGTCAAATCAAACTTCAATGAGTCAATAATCAGATATAACAAATACTTAGTTAGATATAATAAATATAATTAGTAATTTTAGAATGCAACAAGTCATCTATTTGTCAAGTATATTCATACTCAAGTGCATTGTAGGTGCCCTATATATATATAATTTCTATAGTCAGTGTCTTTTAATTTGAAAAAAATTAGAACGAACCAATCAATTAAATTCATTCATTATATTGTCTCTCCTAAAACAAATTCTTTCTTATATTCAATTTAAATTGAATGGATTAATTTGATTGGTTCATCATAATTTTTTAAAGTTAGGAGACATTGATCATAGAAATTATATATATATGAGACATTTTTCAATACATTTGTATTCTACAATTACTAATTATATTTATTATATTTAATTACAGCTAAATAAATTGAAGTGTATTGTATAAGATTTGATTTATTAAAATCTTATTTAACTCATTTAGTTATAATCAGATATAATAAATACATAGTCGGATATAAGAAATATAATCAATAATTTTAGCAGCAATCACTTATTCGTAATTATCAAGTATATTCATACCCATGTACATTATAGAATGTGCTCTCTCTCTCTCTCTCTCTCTCTATATATATATATATATATATATATTCAAAGTCTTCCTTGAGAAATATATTCAAAGCCTATATTTGTCTTCTCCTCACTAAAACCATCAACCACTAAACCGTCTGCCCACACCCCCTCTCTCCCTTTTTGTCTCCTCTCACCATTCATCTCGCCATATGTTCTCTTTTTTCTCTCTTTCATCCTCTCTCCTCTCTTTACTTCTTCTCTTTTGTTGGCTATTTTGGGCAGGTTGATGATTGTTGATTGTTGATGATGATTAGGGTTGACGGCTACATTTCCAGCAACTGGAACCCAGATGGGGAGAGAGAAAAAGGGGGGGGGGGGGAGAGAGAGAGAGAGAGAGAGAGAGAGGAATGGAGATGGAAGTGTTTCTAGGTTGAAAGGTTTGAAGATCGTCCATGACTGGTGGAGATCCAATCTCTAGATCTTCATCATCTGTTCAAACTAAATGAACGTTAGAGATCCAATCTGAACCTCCACCATTTTTTATTCTATTTTGTTATTAGTTTGTAATTTTTTAAAAATATTATTCTATATATATTTTTTAATTTTTAATTGGGGGTAAAGACATCTGTTTTATAGTCTATACCTGTCAAACTTCACTTTTCTATTAACTTGTAAATGTTAGAGCGGATTTTGGATAAAAAGTGTGAAAATAATGAGACTCATCTAAACTATACATGGTTTTAGGGAGTTTACCTAAACATGCTCAAAACTTTCTCATCCCTATTTAAAACTAATTACTTAGAAGGAATGGAAGATTAAAATATTGCAAAAATATATATGTTTTATTAAAGGTAACTTTCTCATCTCTATCTATAACTAATTACTTCGAAGAAGGAATAGAAGATAAAATATTGCAAAAATATTGTATTTTTAAAACTGATACCTTACAGGTCATTGAACTATAGGGATCCAATGAGATTATAAGAGACAAATTACTCTAACAATTAATAGGAGAGACGAACTACCCATACTAGTGTTAATATTCACAAGGATTAAACCTCCAATCTCACATGAGGGGAAGTACTCAACCAAATGCACTAGTGGATGGTGCGTTGTATCAATTAAACTTACTAGTAAGGTTTGGTATACCTCTAAACCCACCAGTCACAAAATTAAAAAGTAAACAAGAAACTGAATTCAGCTGCAGAATTGCAGATTTGCTTGGGGAGTAGGGCAGCACGCGGATAGCTCTGCTTCATTTGGACCAAAATGTACACTTGCAATGCAAAAACAAATGGCATGGGACCAGCAGCAGCAGGCTTCCTGTCAAGTAGAGAAGTTCTAAATCTAAAGAACATTACTAATTGTGACTAGGAATTTCTGAGTCCTAGTTGCCGTCCTTGGATTTAAATGGGAATGCAGGACTTTTTAACTTTGACTTTTCTATTTAAAGCTCTTCTAGAGTATGTGCTACATTTTTAATCTTTGAAAATGTAAATCTCAATTTCCTTTCTTCTTCTCCTGCAAACTCCTCCGTCTTCCTCACAAACGTTCAACAATGTTCTCAGACAAGGCTTATCTTTATCTGTTGACGAATCAAGCAATCAAATGGTTTCACCAAACGGCGTTTACTCTGTAGGGAAGAATGCTTTCAGCTTTGCCGTATGGTTCACCAAATCTTCGCCTTCCACTGCAGCTTGGATGGCTAACCGTGACGTGCCCATCAATGGAAGAGGCTCCAAGCTTTCACTTCTGAGAAACAGTGATCTTTCCTTGACTGATGCTGGTGGACCTCGGATTTGGAATTCCGAAACCTCTTCAACTTCTCCAGTGCAATTAGTCCTTTCAAACAATGGCAGGCTTGATCTCCGTACTATGGAAAATGAACCTCGGTCACTCTGGCAAAGTTTTAGCTCACAACAGATACTCTGCTTCCACATCAACTACTCACCAGAGGCACTGAACTTGTCTCACGTAGGAGTCAAGGAAACTACTCTAATGGTTTCGACTAACTTTATTTCGACAATGATAATGTCCTACGTCTTATTTATTCGGGTCCTGAGTTATATAGAGTCTATTGGCCTGACCCAATTGTGAATACCTTTGCCTTGGGAAGGACAACGTATAACAACAGCCATTTAGCAGTATTTGACTATTCATGTTCCTTCAATCAACGGTGGAGATACGAGTTTTTTAATTCATTTTTATTTTTTGTTTTAAAAAAAAACCTCCACCTTTGATGGAAATCCATCAATGGTGGAGATACCCATTTTTTTAATAGTAACCTATAAATTTTTTTGTCATTCATTTTCTTATATTTTTTTAAATATTTATTTATTATTATGATTAAATTTTTATAAGTAGATATTTTAATCTTAATTAAAAATAAAATACTTATATGTTTTTAGTTTTTTTTTTTTTTGGTTGACATGTGACGCATATAGATATCTAAAGATAAAATTACCCTTAAAATATTAAGTTTGATTAATAGTTAACTAATGTTAGGGACTAAAATGGAAGGGTTTTAAGATAATTTAGGGTCGTAGGAGGCATTTAAGCAAACACGTTTAAAAAGTAGCTATTATGTCAAGACTTACGGACAAAATTGAAGTTTTTCAATTTTTTGGTGTGTTTTTATATGGTTTTGCGCATGTACTCTTGCAGAGAAATAATAACAAACACTTCACACTTTCTTGGTCTCTATCCTTATCTAGGTAACTGTAAAAAATCTAAATTCCGGGGGGAGAGGAACATTCTTTAGTAGTTAGATGCTTCATGAACTATCAAACATCATAATTGCATACTCAAAATCCTTTGGCAAGTTACTATAATAATACCCAAAAAGAACTTCTCTTATTTGAATCTGCGAAGAAAAAGAAACATTTACAACATATAATTTCAAAAATAAATAAATAAATCAGCTATTATTATTCATGATGATACATATTTTGTTAATTTGAAGCAAATTAAGGTGAGATGTACTACTAGTGCCTTGTGGTCAGTTTCCCGCAAATTAGTTCTACTTAGAGAGGTAGTCAGTTTCCCACGAACTTGTAGTATACGCTGACTTGATTTTTTTTTTCCTCTATAATTAATTACATTATGGAACCTTTGGGTCCTATGTTCGTTAAAATTGATGCCAATTTAATGTATATGCACTACCCGTCAACCACGTTATAAATTTTGAGTATTATTATATTATGTGCAAGTTGCATTTAAGAGATTTAAATTCATAGTTGTAGTCATCTTTTAAAAAACTTCAATCAAATTGTTACTAATACATCAAATACAAGTTGTGTTTTAAAACAATCTTCAATCTTGTTGGATATATAAGAGAACTCGATTACTTAATTTGTCATAAACTTCACCACTGGAATGGATTGATCAAATAGATTATAAATGATATGACTTTTAACGTTTGATTTTGAACCTACTAAATGTGGTGGGCATTTTGTTCGTCGTCATCATTAAATTAACAATTATAAATCTGACACATCCACATTGTTCTTCCAGCCACCGAACAATGACTTCTTTCCACACTCAACCTGATGCAGTTTCTTTCTGGTTTCCAACGTGTGGAAACAGTTACAAGCGACAAAATTTTGGAAAACAATGGGCCACATAAATGGACAATTAACATCTGGTTTCCCGTTTTAATCTTAGATGTTGAGCTGTATCAATTAAACTTACAGTTAGGTTTGGTATACCTCTCTTCCCACTAGTCACAAAATTAAAAAATAAAATAAAATAACTGAATTCAGTAGCAGAATTGCAGATTTGCTTGGGGAGTACAGCAGTACGCGGATAGCTCTGCTTGACTTGGACCAAAATGTACACTTGCAATGCAAAAACAAATGGCATGGGACCAGCAGCAGCAGGCTTCCTGTCAAGTAGAGAAGATTCTAAATCTAAAGAACATTACTGATTCTGACTTGGAATTTCTGAGTCTTAGTTGTCGTTGTTGGAATTACGGAACTTTTCAACTTGACTTTTCTACGGTACAGTGGTTATTAAAGCTCTCCTAGAGTCGAAGCAATGTGCTACATTTTTAATCTTTGAAAATGTATATCTCAATTTCCTTTCTTCTTCTTCTTCTTCTCCTGCAAAGTTCTCTAACTGCCTCACAAACGTTTAACAATGTTCTCAGACAAGGCACATCTTTATCTGTTGACAAAGCAGGCGATCAATTGGTTTCACCAAACGGTGTTTACTCTGCAGGGTTCTTCCCCGTTGGCCAGAATGCTTTCAGCTTTGCCGTATGGTTCACCAAATCTTTGCCTCCCACTGCAGCTTGGATGGCTAACCGTGACGTGCCAGTCAATGGAAGAGGCTCCAGGCTTTCACTTCTGAGAAACGGTGATCTTTCCTTGACTGATGCTGGTGGACTTCAGATTTGGAATTCCGGAACCTCTTCAACTTCTCCAGTGCAATTAGTCCTCTCAAACAATGGCAGTCTTGATCTCCGTACTACAGAAAATGAACCTCGGTCACTCTGGCAAAGTTTTAGCTCACCAACAGATACTCTGCTTCCACATCAACCACTCACCAGAGGCACAGAACTCGTCTCACACAGGAGTCAAGGAAACTACTCTTCTGGTTTCTACAAACTTTATTTTGACAATGATAATGTCCTACGTCTTATTTATTCCGGTCCTGAGTTATCGAGTGTCTATTGGCCTGACCCAGTTTCGAATACCTTTGCCTTGGGAAGGACAACGTATAACAACAGTCATTTAGCAGTATTTGACGATTCAGGTTACTTCAAATCATCTGATAATTATAATTTTATCACATCCGATTTTGGTATGGGCCCCAGAAGAAGATTGACGCTTGATTTTGATGGCAACCTGCGACTGTATAGCCTCAAAGAGGCCACAGGTGAATGGGAAGCCTCTTGGCAGCTCATAGCACAACCATGCGAGATCCATGGCGTCTGTGGACCAAACGGTTTGTGTAACTATGTTCCTGAATCCAATAGGATATGCTCTTGCATTCCTGGATTCAAGAGAAAAAATAGCACGGATTGGTCTTATGGCTGCGAACTTGAATCGAAGATCGCTTGCAATCATACTGAGATCGTTTTTCAAGAACTTCCTCATGTTGATTTCTATGGCTACGACATGCCTATCGAGCACAATTCCACTCTCACTCAGTGTAAAAACAAATGCTTGCAATCATGTGACTGCCAAGGCTTCATGTTCAGGTTTGAAGCAGATAATGGTGTCTATAACTGCTACCTCAAATATCTCTTGCTGAATGGATTGCGTGCGCCTAGTTTCAGGGGTACAATGTATGTAAAAGTGTCTAAAGCTGGAAATTTTTCAAACAGTGGAAACTCCCAAGTGATGTCAAAGACAGATTGCCCGCCAGCTGTTGCTATAGAACTCAATAGAATGTACAAAAAGTCCAATCAGAATGAATCATTGAGGTTCTTGCTCTGGTTTGCAATTGGTGTTGGATGTATAGAGGTGAACTGCATCTTTCTGATATAGTGTTCCCTCTACAGGACTAATAGTAGTGAACGACCACCCAACGCTACATTCTTGTGGCAGCTGGATTTAAAAAGTTCAGTTACAATGAGCTCAAAAAAGCCACGCACGGTTTCTCTAAAGAGATTGGTAGAGGTGGGGGAGGGATTGTGTATAAAGGAACATTGGCAGACAGACGAGTTGTAGCAATCAAGCGGCTCAGTGAAGCAAACCAAGGTGAAGCTGAATTCCTAGCAGAAATAAGCACCATTGGAAAGCTTAACCACATGAATTTGATAGAGATGTGGGGATATTGTGCAGAGGGAAAACATAGGCTTTTGGTTTATGAGTACATGGAGCATGGGTCTTTAGCAGAAAATCTTTCTTCCAATGCACTTAAATGGGATCAAAGGTTTGAAATTGCGGTAGGAACTGCAAAAGGCTTGGCTTATTTGCATGAAGAGTGCTTAGAGTGGATTCTGCACTGTGATATAAAGCCACAAAACATACTCTTGGACTCCAATTACAAGCCAAAAGTGGCAGATTTTGGTTTGTCTAAGCTTTTAAATAGGGGTGACTTTAATAATTCCAACTTTTCGAAAATAAGAGGAACTAGAGGCTACATGGCTCCAGAATGGATATACAATCTTCCAATCACCTCAAAAGTGGACGTTTATAGCTATGGAATTGTTGTGCTGGAGATGATAATAGGAAAGAGTGCAATAGATAATTCGACGTTTGAGAATGGAGGGTTGGTTGCAAGTCGAAGTTTGGTGGAATGGTTGAAAGAGAAGATAAAGAATGCTGCCACAAGAGGGTCTTGGATGGAAGAGATTTTAGATCCTTCATTGACATGGGAGTGTGACACAAATAAAATGGAGGTTTTGGTTAGAGTTGCTTTGCAATGTTTAGAAGAGGATAGAGATGCAAGACCCACAATGAGGCAAGTGGTGGAGATGCTCTTAAGCAATAATTTCCAAGATGATGTGGAAGCATAAGAGATTTGCTCCACCTAGAGTTCTTTAGCTTCTTTTTTTAATAAGATTGGTAGGGCAATAATGCCATTCATCAACTGGTTCGCACTGTGGATGGATTTGTATTTGTAATATTTCTTTTGGCAGCTAGTTTCTTTTTTTCTTTTTTTTTTTTTGCCCTTTCTCTAGTTTTGCACCTTTTTTTTTTAATTAATCTCTCTACAAGTTGGGAGAGTCTTAAGTTTTTCAACTATAATGTCAATCAATGATAACATTATATATATATATATATATATATTTAAACTCAAGTTTTCTTAAATACATGGTTACGAGCTAGATTATAACCATGAGCATAATATGATTATATATCTTATTCAATAATTTTATAAGTTACAAGGTTAAATATTTATACCATTTCCCCCTATCAAAAACTTTACCTCATGGGGATTTCGTGTAATTTGTTTTTAATTTTTTAAAAACATTTTTCCTAATTTTTAACAATTTATCCTTACTTTTCACTCTTCCTCTTAACTTCTTCCCATAAAATCTCCTCTCTCCTAGTAGGGACTCAACAGACTCAACTAAATAAACAATAATAAACTAACATGAATTATGCCTTCTAACACAGCCCAATGAAAGATTGTTAAATGATTATGAACTAGATTATAACCATGACTATTAAATTATCCGATTCAATAATTTGTTAAATGTTTTTTTATAACATGATTTTCTCACTTTAACGATGAAAGGGTATTAAGTCTGACAATTAATTTTGATTTGAAGAGCAACGACAAAAATGCCTTTGGCTTTTGAATTAATTTTCTTTTAAAAATTAAAAATAAAAATCATTTTAGTTTTTAAGTTTTAGAAATGAATCAAATTATTAACCATGTTTCAAAAAATAATCAAATGATCCATAATTTTTTTTTTAAAAAAAAGTCAAA
Organism: Litchi chinensis; assembly: GCA_019925255.1. NCBI lineage: Eukaryota > Viridiplantae > Streptophyta > Magnoliopsida > Sapindales > Sapindaceae > Litchi > Litchi chinensis. Next base: position 10,067,410 of record CM034468.1, on the reverse strand, counting down.
TCAATCTCTTTCGTCAATTGATTAGTGATCAAACCTAACTATTAGCATAATGTGTGAGAGTAAAATTGTTATTTCCGATCATGATTTTATGATGTCACACATATGTAAATGTAGATAAATTAAGAAAAAATAAATAAAAAAAGAAGTAAATTTTATTAGTGTGACACATGTACGTATTGACCACACAAAAGCTACGAGCGACCACACACAAAATCTAGTAGTTAAAATTTTTTTCCATACTTCATTCACCCATTCAACCCACATCCCATCCAAACTCTGTCAAACCCCGTTGACCAAAGAAAATTAAAAATTAAATGAATTGAAAAAAAAAAAAATCTCAAACAAAGCATCCATCTGAGGTAGTTCTCTTCGACTAAGATGGTTGCTCCATCTCATATGAAGCATCCATATGAGATGACTCTATCTTAGATCAACCCATCTATATCCATCTAAGATGGAACCTTGCAGCAGTGCTGTAATAAACATGTCAATCATATCGAGATATCCATATCGGACATTAAAAACCATATATGGATACCTTTTTTTTATTTTTTAAAAAAATAAATTTTAGTATCCATACTAGGCGCATAATGGACCCGATATGGATATGTTTTCTATATCAGACACACAAAGGCTTGGTATAGAAAAGGTTATAAAAGATTAGTTAAACCGACCACCCATCATTTTTTCCATTTTCTTTCACTCGATACATCTTTTTCTTTCACTCGATACATCTTTTTCTCTCACATCTCTGTCTCCTAAATCCTAGCTGCCATATACTTGGTCTACCATTCACTACACCATTTGCCTTACCACTGATGGTGAGTTCTTCTTCTCTTCTTCTTTTTTTTCTTCCCTTCTTCTTATTTTCTTATTTTTCTTCTTCTTCCTAGGTGCTATTCAAACACTAGCCATCGCGCTATTGTCGTTCTTCCTTGCCGTCACCGATAAGCTTTTCTTTTTCTTTTTCCCTTCTTCTTCTTCTTCTTCTCATTTTCTTCTTCTTTCCATCGCACTTTTAGCCAATCTGCTCTCATCTTCATAGATCTGTTGTCGTGAACCGTCATGTGGTTGCTATTCTTCCATGTTATCAGATTTTGTATCGTTGCCATCTGTCGCTTCATCGATATGTGTTTTTCTCTTTTTATATTTATATTGTTTGATGCATCCAATCTTAATTTGCTTGACTCAAGCTAGAAGAGATAAAAGAGACCGCAAAGAGAGCCTAACATCAAGGGTGTGCACACATATGGAGGTCAATATGTGCAATACAATGTGTATGGTAACTTGTTTGAGATTTCTAGCAAGGATGTACCATTTATTTGATCTATTGGTGGAGGTGCTTATGGTATAGTTTGTTATTATTATTATTATTATTATTATTATTTTTATAAACATTAATCCATTTCATTTATTTATTCATTCATCTTTATAATTGGATTTGGTTTTGAATTTTTGAGGTTTACATAGTTTGATTGTTTTATTGATATATGTTGCCTATATATATGACAAATGGTTTTTGATTTATGATTCTATATATCTAGTGTTCATTTTATTTGAACATATATTGATCAGTAATATCACTGTAATGCACTCTCCCGATTCTAGTATTGTAAATGTAGTACATAAAGTATGCCTTCGTTTATAGAGTAGTAAAATAATTTAAAGTGCTCAGATGTGTGATTGAATTCTAATAAAATTTTTCAATAAATCAGAGATAAGTTCGAATTCGAAAAATGATGTGATGATTTATTAAAGTATGAAATGCAATTAGTGACAAAAGAATTTTCAAGAAAGAGCATTTCTAAATTTGACAATTTTTAATGATTTTCATGCATAAAATATAGAAAGATTGAGGGCTAGAAAGTTAATTTAAATGAATGGCATGATGTGTAATTAAGTTACAAAGTTAATGGACAAATTGTCCAGAGGATTAAAGTTAAAATAGGTGAAGAAAACATAAAGAAGGAACGATAAGAAATAGGAAGCAGTTCGACAGAAAATCAAGACAGCAAAGGTGTAAAAAAAATTGAGGGCAAAATAGACATTTAAAAGGGATGGCATGCAATGTAATTAAATGGCAAAGTTGAGGGACAAATAATGAAGAGATGGATGGTTATATAAGTGAAGAAGTGGCTAGAAAAATAAAAAAGAATGCAGTAGAAACCAGGATGGCAGCAAGTGAAGAAACTGTAGGGGATTTACGGTCAAGCTGAAACAGAGTAGAAAACAACCCATTTTAAAGTGGTTCCAAGCTAATAAAAGGTGGGAAACAAGCTTAGGGGTGGTATACAACTTGGGTAAGTGATTTTCAAGTGAAAAACTCTTAGTTTTCATGATGTTTTAATGTGAAAATTTGGGTACAAAGCTGTCCACTTGCTATATGCACTTCTAATGGAATTTTTGTGCATGGATTTAAGGTTTTAAAACTTCAATCTTATGGGGAAAGCAAAGCAAGGGTTCAATATAGCTTGATAAGTATTTTAGCTAAGATAAACTCTGATTTGAAGTTGAATTGAGGTGGTTTGAGTTGATAAATTGTTGTCATGTTTGTTAGTGTTGTTTTGAGTGAATTTTAAGTGAAAAACTTGAGTAGAACTTGATGTATATATGATGGGCGGCACAACCAAAGAAGATGATACATGATTCAAGTTGTGTTGATGTATTTGAATGAAAATTTATGCATGAAATGAGTTAAAATTGTCAAGTTATAACGTTAAAATGATAAACTAAAATTATGATAGTTTGATGTGTATATTTGGCCAAGAGAAATGGAATGTGATGGATGTTTCTTTTAAGTGTTTTGGCATGATTTATGGGCTAGTTGTGCATTGTTATGAAGTTAATTTTTGTGTGAAATTAAAAAGAAATGAATTGGATATCAAAAGGTGAAGTACACGGCCAAACTAGCCTTAGGATGCAAATGTGATGTTTTCAAGAATTTAACATGAATTGGCATCATAAATATATGTGAAAAATTTGATTTTGGTGTTGAAAAATTGGTTTGGATTGATGGTGTAAAACATGGAGTCAATTCGGCCAAAAAAAAAAGAAATGGTTTTAAGAAATTAACTTAATGAATAGATGAGAAAATATAGTTCGAATGGTAAAATTTTGAATATGTTAAAGTATTGAAATATAACGTGAAATGTGTAACGGCTCATCCTCTCATGGGCCAGCCAGCCTGGGGCTCGCCCTCGGAACCAATCCCGCTGCCCGGCCTTGGCCTTGTGGTTCTTCTGGCCCGACCACCTGGCAGGTACTGTCCTTCTACCTTTTGAGAGACTTCTTACGCCTCCCTCATCACTCGAACCTAAGACCAAAGACATATAGTCATTTAGGAAGTATGGTGAGTACCACTGCCCATGAGAGGATGGGTCGTTATATAAAAAGGTGCATTTTTTATGTAACGACCTATCCTCTCATGGGTTGGCCAGACTAGGGCTCGCCCCCGAAACCAGTCCTGCTGTCCCGTCTCGGCCGCGCGGTTCTTCTAACCCGACCACCTGGCAAGTATTGTCCTCTTGCGATCTGAGGGATTTCTTACGTCTCCCTTACCACTCGAACCCAAGACCAAAGACATATAGTCATTTAGGAAGCATGGTGGCTCAATTGGTACGCACCATGCTTCCTAAATGACTATATGCCTTTGGTCTTGGGTTTGAGTGGTGAGAGAGACATAAGAAATCCCTCAGAAGGCAGTGGGACAATATTTGCCAAATGGTCAGGTCAGAAGAACAGTGCGGCTGAGGCGAGAAAACGGGACTGGTTCCAAGGGTGAGCCCCAGCCTGGCCGACCCGTGAGAAGATGGGCTGTTACAATGTAATTTTGATTGCGATGAACTGTGATGATGAAATTATGATTGCGATGAACATGGTGATGAAGCCAATCTAGATGACAAGAAAATCACATATTTTACTTTTTTTTTTTTTTTAAATTGATGTAAAAAAATTAGAAATAAGGGTAATAGTTAATTAATTAATTAATTTTTAATTTTTTAATACACATTGATCTCCAATTTATTTTTTACTTTTTTTTTAAAAAAAAAATTAGCTTTTTTTTTTTTTTTTTTTTTTTTTTTTTGTTTTGTTTTTTATTTTTTTTAATTTTTCAATATAGTAAGGATATTTTGGTATTTTATTGTTTTTTTTATCATAAAACCACTAAAATTTGGATGGAACTGCTTTTAACTTATAGTTGAGGGTTTTTTGGCTAATATTTGAAAAAGTTAGAGTAAACTGAGATTATTTACCATTTTTAAGAGGTTTTTAGATTTTTTTGATATATCATTAAATTGCACATTCAAAATCTTTTAGTAGGATAATAATACCCAAATAAAACTTCTCTTCTTCGAATATGCAAAGAAGAAGAAACATTTACAACATGTAATTACATTAAAAAAATATTTAAGTTAGCTGTTGTTATTCATGATGATACATATTTTATTGATTTGAAGGAAATTAAGATGAAATAAACCACTAGCGCTTTGCAGTCAATCTCCTGCAAATTAATGCAACTTAGACAAGTAGTGAGTGATAGGACCCACCCAACTCCTATCCCGAGTTTGAGAGGATCGTGTGAAAATTGGGGTTTTCTGGATTGAAATCCGGATTTACTGAAAATCCTTTAAAATAATCATTGAAATTCTAGGAATAACTTTAATCCAAATATAAATTGAACAAATTAAAATATTTAAATTTCTCATGCTGAAACTTATAAACTAAACATATAAAATAATTTTCAAATATCTTGTAAAATAATTATAACTTTGTAAAACTTATCTTGTAAAATGATTATCACTTTGCAAAAACTATTTTGAAAATACACTTACAAAATTTGGTAAATAAAGGAGTAATGGACATAAATTCAACTATTTGTCATCATGTGACCCTTCTCACGATATATTAGGATTTGCACAAGCCTGGGGAGGATACTTGGGAAAATAGTTTTATAAAAGGGTGAACCTAACGCCCAATCAATGGATATAAATTTTCAAAAACATTTCTAAATAAATCATAAACATTTTTCTTGTAACAAAAACTACTTCCCCCTAAATCATAAAATTTTGTATCTAAAATAATAAAACTAAATATGCAATATAATTTCACATTAAAACAGTAAATTTTTGTATAAATTTTCTAAAGTATTTATAATTATTATGCAAAACTTATCATTGATAAAAAGAATTTATTTCAATGATTCATAAGTAATTATATCTAGAAATAAAACTAAAAATAAGTATCATATTATTGTAAAATTGTAATTTCTATATAAAACTTGTCTACAAAACTTCTCTGTAAAACCTTTCTGAACAATCTCTTTCGGAAATTATGGTATATTGTAAATTCTTGTTCTGTACACATAAAATATGAAAATCTATAATTTGTAAAACTTTCATTTTTAAAATGATTTTGATTTATTTTCTACACCAACTAGTATTGGGGAATTCTACCATATGTGTGGGGCTCAAATGTGTATTTTACACGCCGCCTCTCGATTATGCAACCGGCAGAGGAGACCCCACCTACTCGGACGTGTAGGGGTAAGAACCAATGTTTTGCCATATACTCATATCGTGAGAATCCTCGATCACGTAAGCCGAATTTTTATCTAGCCCTCATTCTGTAATATGTTTTGATATCCAATACACACGCAGAAAGCAGAGGATCTCTATCATCCATGTGCTAGGTGACTAAATGACTCTGTCTCTCTCTAAATCTCCAATGACTCATCTCTTTATAACTTCTGCACTAGCATGTGGTAGGCAACTTCTGGGTCTTACTCACGTGATGCCCTATGACCGTTAGAGAGGAGGTTACGCTTTGATGCTCTAAAACATTTTTGTTTCTCTTTCCTTTCTCAATCTTTTCAAAAAACATTTTTGCAAGTAAACTTTCAAACACTTTTTGTAAAACTTTCCATGCTAAAAATTTAGTTTCCAATAAAAATCTTGTTCATGCATATAAAAATCTTATTCATTCATATATTTATTTAAAATTATAGTTTCTCATGTATTTTAAGAGACATGCTATAAACTTTCATAAATCAATTGTTTTATACATGAACCATAAAATATAATTTGCTTTATTAGTTTGAAAAACATATTTTGAAAACTCAATACAAAATACAAGGTTCACAAATAATAAAACATACTTTAGAATCACCAAAAGCATAGTTTCTAATTTCATAAAACATAAATTTATAAAACATAATCTTAAACCCATAATTTAAAAAATATACTTTAGGATTTCAAAATCAAATACTTTATTTCAAAAGCCATAAAACATAATTTACTTTATTAGTTTGTAATTTTTTTTTTTTTTGAAAACTCAATACAAATCATAAATTTTTTCAAATCATCAAACATACCTTAAAAACTCCAAAAAGCATAGTTTCTAATTTTACAAACCATAAAGTATACTTTTAAAATCACCAAAGTATAATCTTAATTCCATAGATTATAAAATATGCTTTAAGATTTCAAAATCAAGTAATATAATTCCTAAACCATAAAACAATATTTACTTTAAAATCACCAAGAGTCATGGCTTCTAATTTATAAATCATAAGGCATACTTTAAATTCATAAAACATAAATCTTAATTTCATAAATCACAAAGTATACTTTAAGATTTTAAAACAAAAACCATATTTCATAAATCAAGAATCATATTCTAAAATTGATAACACATAATCTAAAGCTTATAGATTCTAAATATACTTTTAAAAATTTCCAAAACACATTCTTTAAAAGTTTCCAAAATATATTCTAAAATTCATCCATCACACAACATGCATACTAACCCAAATCCATCTTCTTAAACCATTACTCAAAATCTTAAATCATGCTTCAAAGCCTTAGAACATACATCAAAATTCAAATCTCAAAATTAAAAAATTGAAACATAACAAAAACACTTTTATAAATTAGGTTAAGGAAAAATATCCGCTCACTAGGTTACTCTCAAGCCCTATGGAAATCCTTCTTGCACTTGTCTTCTCCTTAGAACCCTTTTTCACCTAAAACAATATCAAAACTTTTTTAGGATGTTACAAGAACTAAACTAAGAAAATTGATTCTAACTTGAAACTAATTCTCATCACAAATCCTTCTCCAAACCTCCATGATTTTCTTCACCTATTCTTGTTTCTCCTTCATTCTTTCTTCTCTCATTTGCCTTGATTTTTCTTTCTTCCTTTAGAGGAGTCTTCGGCCAAAGGGTTAAAGTATGGTGGGGTGGCTTTTAATTCATATAAAATCACACACACACACACACACACACACACACACACACATATATATATATATATATATTCTCATGAATGGCCCTAATTCCATCCACTTAGCCACTTTTCCCCCACTTATTTTTCCATAAAAATCTAACCAAATATCTTCTTGCATTTCCAATCTTGCTCTTGTCATTTCATTTTATTTCCATTCTTATCCTTTCTAAAGATTTCTTTTCCTTTGCATTTTCAATTTTGCCCATTTTTATAGTATTTCATTTCCATTCTTGTTTTTCCTAGAAAATTCTTTCTTTTCCATCAATTACCTTTCACAAATTCTATAATTCAATCAATTACCTTTCTAGAGAATTTCATTCTCCTTTTTCACAATTTTACCCCTCTCATATCCTCTTTTTACATTTTTGTCCTTAGGTGGGTGTATTTAGAAAAACACTTGGATGTGTTTAGAAAATAATTGGGTCATACTAATTCTAATTGAGCTCACTTGAATAAATTTTTCTTTGGGCCCTTTAATTTAAGTTTTTAAATAAACCCCTTATGATTCTAATTGAACTCCACCTAAACTTTATTAAGAGATATATATACATATATATATTATACTCTATTAGATCGGTTCGGATTTGGGGTGTTATAGTCAATCTCCCACGAACTTATACGTTGACTTAATATGTTTTTTCTCCTATAATTAATCCATTATGCAAGCTTTGGTCCTATGTTCATTACAATCGATGCAAAATTTATGTATCTACACTACCTGTAAACCCCGTTATAAATTTTTAGTATTATTTATGTACAAGTTGCATTTAAGATATTTAAATTCATAATTTTAGTCATCTTTTAAAAATCTTCAATCAAATTGTTACTACTGTATCGAATACAAGATGTGCTTGAACACAATATCTTCAATCTTGTCGGACATATAAGAGAACTCAATTACTTAATTTGTTATAAACTTTCACCACTGGAATGGATCGATCAATCTCTTGAGTCAAATAGATTATAAATAATATGACTTCGACGTGTGATTTTGAACGTACTAAAATGTGGTGAGCATTTTGTTCGCCATCATCATTAATTTACAATTACAAAGCTAACATATGAATATCCACTTTGTTCTTCCAATCACTAAATAATTACTTCTTTCCAGAATCAACTTGATGCATTTTCTTTCTAGTTTCCAACGTGTGGAAACAGTTAGAAGTGACAAAATTTTGGAAAACAACAGGCCACATAAGTTGCTAAAGGAAATTTCTTTAATTTATTATAGAGCAAATTACAATTTAGCTATCCAATTTAAATTCTAATTTTAATGGAGCTACTATTTTGTTTTTATTACAATTGACTCCCTTGTCGTTAGTGGATCTCTATTAAAATTAACTGACTAAGAGGTAAATTTGTCTTTTAATGTTATTTTTTATTTTTTCAAAATTTTGTGGCCTGTATCTTTTCTTCGCTACCACCGTCCCTCTCTTTGTTGTCCATTTTTTTCTCTTCTACTTTTTGTTCTCTTCTTCTCTCCTTCTCTTTCTTTTTCTTCTCTTCTTCTTCTTCTTCTTCTTCTTCTTCTTCTTGGTTTCTAATCGAACCCAGAAATCTCAAACCCATATTTCTAGTTTTGATTTGTATGTACGAATCTGAGTTCAATTTTTAGGTGGGTTTGTTCGAACCTAGGAATCGAATCTAGATTCGAAGGTTGGGTTTGATTGTTTTGGTTTGAAGATTTGGTTAGGGTTTCAACTGTTTCTGTCTCTCTCTTCTTCTTTTTCTTCTTATTCATCTTTTTCTTTAAACCCAAATTTGAACATCTATCTCTCGATCCCAACCTCCATCTCTTGTTCCCATCCCAATTGAATCCACCTAATGACTTACCTAGGACAATGACAATGAACCATCATCGATAAAGACGGTAAACTCACCTGAGTTTGTAACAAACAGTGAAACCCAGATTGCTAAATCTCCTTTTTTTTATTTTAAATTTTTTGCTTTCTCTTTTTGTGTTTTTTTTTTAATGGACAATGTTGTTGATGTTTGCCAATTTGGTGGTCGATTATTGGGTTTTTTTCTTGTTAATGTTTGCCATCGTGATGAACCTTGGTGGTTGACTGATTGGTTTTATTGGGTTGTATTTTTATTTTGTTGAGCAAATGGATGAAGATGGATGAAGATTGATTTTGGTTTTGATTTTGCTGAGTTGATATTTTTTTAAGATTTTTGTTTGTTATTTGTTGATTTTTTTTGTAATTAGTTTATTGATTATGATGATTTTGTTTGGTTTTTATTGATAAAGAATGGAGAATAACATTCATTAAAAGTTTTAAATATTGTTGATGATTTTGTTTGTTATTTATTGATTGATGATGATTATTTTGTTTGATATATATTGACGAAGAATGAAGAACAACAATCATTGAAGATTGATTTAGCTTTAATTTAATTATTCAATTTTTCTAATTAATTTTTATTTAATTAATTATTATTTTTAATTAATCTCCAACGGCATTTTGGTCTTTCTGCTATTTTTACACTGTTTACTGTCAGATTTAACAGAAAATTGCTAATGACAAGGGTCTTAATTGTAATAAAAGCTTCACTAAAAGTAGAGTTTGAACTCAGTAGCTGAATTATAATTTGCTCTTTATTATATCATTTCAAATTTCCAAGTCAATAACTGTGTGGGAAAATTCCTAAAAACCGTCCGTAGTTTTTTTTTCTCTACATTTATTTCAATTTTTATCTAAAATTTCCTCTACCATTAATATAAATATGTAAAATACTTTTTACTGTCATAGATTTCATTAAGTTAAGATGTTGATCATTTGACTCTAAAGGCAAAAAAGGAATTGTATTATTCAATTTAAATAAAACAGTTTAAATAGATAAATATACATATATATAAAATAACAAAATAAATTAATAAATGAATTAAATAATATTAAAATATATAAAATTATAAAATAACCAAAAAAAAAAAAAAACCAAAAGCCCATGTTTGTCTCCTATTCACCAAAACCATCCCTCTCCCTTTCTATCTCCTCTCACCAATCATCGCCCCCTTTCCTCTCCATTCATTTTGGTCTTTCCACTGCTTTTGCACTATTTCTTGTTAGATTTAACAGAAATTTGGTAATGATAGGGGAGTTAATTGCAATAAAAGTGAAACAGTAACTCTGCTAGAATTAGAATTTGAATTGGATAACTAAATTATAATTTGCTCTTTATTATATCATTCCAAGTTTCCAAGTCAATAATCATGTGAGAAAATTCCTAAAAACTATCCATAGTTTGATTTTTTTTTTCCTACACTTCATTTTTTTTTATCTAAAATTCCCCTTACCGTTAACATAAATATGTACTCGTTACTATCATAGATTTCATTAAGTTGAAATGCTAACCATTTGACTCTAAAGGCAAAAGAAAATTGCATTACTCAACTTAAATAAAATTGATTAAATTAATAAATATATATAAATTAACAAATAAATTAATAAGTGAATTAAATAATATTAAATACATAAAATCATAAAATAACCAAAAAAAAAAAAAAATCCAAAAGCCCATGTTTGTCTCATCCTTACTAAAACCATCAACCACTAAACTGCCTGCCCACCCCCTGTCCCCCATACTTCCCCCCCCCCCCTCCCCCCTTTTTGTCTCCTCTCGCCATTCATCTTCCCCTCTCTTCTCATTTTTTTCTCTTTCATCTTCTCTCCTCTCTTTTCTCTCTCTCTTTTGCTGGCTGTTATAGGCAAGTTGATGATTGTTGATTGTTTATGATAGTTAGGGTTGATAGCTAGATTTCCAGCAACTGGAACCCATATGGGGAGAGAGACAGAGAGAAAAAGAAAAAGAGAGAGAGGAATGGATATGGAAATGTTTCTAGTTGAAGGGTTTGAAGATCGGTCATGGATGGAGTTTCCATCATCTATTCAAACTAAATGAATGTTAGAGATCCAATCTGGATCTCTACCATTTTTTTTTTCAAATTTTTGTTAGTTTGTAATTTTTAAAAAATATTATTATATATATATTTTTTATTTTTAATTGGGGGTAAAGATATCTTTTTTACAGTCTATAATTGTTAAACTTCACTTTTCTGTTACCTTGTAAATGTTAGAGGGGATTTTGGATAAAAAGTGTGAAAAAAATGAGATTTTTCTAAACTTTGTATGGCTTTTAGGGATTTTACCTAAACATGCTCAAAACTTTTTTATCGCTATTTAAAACTAATTATTCAGAAGGAATAGAAGAATAAAATATTGCAAATGTATATATATATATATATATATATATTCTTAAAGCTAACTTTCTCATCTCTATCTATAACTAATTACTTGGAAGGAATACAAGAATAAATATTGTGAAAATATTGTATTTTTAAAACTGATACCTTATGGTCATTAAACTGTAAGGATCCAATGAGATTACAGGAGACAAATTACTCTAACAATTAATAGGAGAGAGGAATTACCCATACTAGTGTTAATATTCACAAGGATTAAACCTCTAACCTCATATGAGAAGGGGAAGTACTCAACCAAATGTAGTGGTAGATGGTGTGTTGTATCAATTAAACTTACTAGGTTTGGTATACCTCTAATCCGAATAGTCACAAAATTAAAAACTAAACAAGAAACTGAATTCAGCTGCAGAATTGCAGATTTGCTTGGGGAGGAGGGCCACACGTGGATAGCTCTGCTTAATTTGGACCAAAATGTACATTTGCAATGCAAAAACAAATGGCATGGGACCAGCAGCAGCAGGCTTCTAGTCAAGTAGGGAAGTTCTAAATCTAAAGAATATTACTAATTCTGACTAGGAATTTCTGAGTCCTAGTTGTCGTTCTTGGATTCAAATGGGAATGCAGGACTTTTTAACTTTGACTTTTATATTTAAAGCTCCCCTAGAGTATCTGCTACATTTTTAATCTTTGAAAATGTAAATCTCAATTTCCTTTCTTCTTCTTCTCCAGTAAACTCCTCCGTCTTCCTCACAAACGTTTTAAAATGTTCTCGGACAAGGCTCATCTTTATCTGTTGACAAATCAAGCGATCCATGGTTTCACCAAACGGCGTTTACTCTGTAGGGAAGATTTGGTTTCACCAAATCTTCGCCTTCCACTGCAGCTTGGATGGCTAACCGTGACGTGCCAGTCAATGGAAGAGGCTCCAAGCTTTCACTTCTGAGAAACGGTGATCTTTCCTTGACTGATGCTGGTGGACTTCAGATTTGGAATTCCGGAACCTCTTCAACTTCTCCAGTGCAATTAGTCCTTTCAAACAATGGCAGTCTTGATCTCCGTACCATGGAAAATGAACCTCGGTCACTCTGGCAAAGTTTTAGCTCACCAACAGATACTCTGCTTCCACATCAACCACTCACGAGAGGCACTGAAATTGTCTCACATAGGAGTCAAGGAAACCACTCTAATGGTTTCTACTTTATTTCGACAATGATAATGTCCTACGTCTTATTTATTCGGGTCCTGAGTTATATAGTGTCTATTGGCCTGACCCAATTGTGAATACCTTTGCCTTGGGAAGGACAACGTATAACAACAATCATTTAGCAGAATTTGACTATTCAGGTTCCTTCAATCAACGGTGGAGATACCAGTTTTTTTAATTCATTTTTATTTTTTATTTTAAAAAAAAAAAACAACCTCCACCATTGACAGAGATCCATCAACGGTGGAGATACCAGTTTTTTTTTTTTTAATAATAACCTATAAATTTTTTTGTCATTCATTTTTTTATATTTTTAAATATTTATTTACTATTATGATTAAATTTTTATAATTAGATATTTTAATCTTAACTAAAAATAAAATAATTATATGTTTTTAGTTTCTTTTTTTTTTTTTTTGTTGATATGTGGAGTATAGATATCTAAAAACAAAATTAACCTTAAAACATTAGGTTTGATTAACATTTAACTAACGTTAGAGACTAAATGGAAGGGTTTTCAGATAATTTAGGGTCATAGGAGGTATTTAAGCAAACACGCTTAAAAAGTAGATATTATGTTAAGACCTAGGACTACTTGAAGTTTTCCAATTTTTTGGTGTGTTTTTATATGGTTTTGTACATGTACTCTTGTACAGAAATAATAACAAGCACTCTACGCTTTCCTGGTCTTTGTCATCATATGGTTAACTGTAAAAAATCTAAATTCCTAAGGTAATAGAACATTCTTTAGTAGTTAGATGTTTCATGAACTATCAAACATCATAATTGCATACTCAAAATCCTTTGGGAAGATAATAATACCCGAAAAGAACTTCTTTTATTTGAATTTGTGAAGAAAAAGAAGCATTTATAACATATAATTATAAATAAATAAATCAACTGTTGTTATTCATGATGATATATATTTTATTGATTTGAAGCAAATTACTAGTGCTTTGTGATCAATTTCCTACAAATTAATTCAACTTAGAGAGGTAGTCAGTTTCCCACGAACTTGTAGTATATGCTAACTTGGGGATTGGCTATGGTACAAACAAATTTTTTGTTTGTACCATGCAAACACACTTTGGCTACCAACTGGCAGCCAAAAAGTGTGAATTAAACCTGCAGCAACCGGTTTCAACCGGTTGCTACAGATTTAAAATATTTATTTTATAATAAATAATATTAAAATAATAATTTATTAATTAAATAATATATTAATATAATATTTTATAATAAAATATAATATTATAATGATAATATAAGTATTTTAAGTTATTATTAATATTTTATTATATTATAATAAAAATAATATATAAATATAATAATATTTTATAAAATATTATATTATATTATTATTTGTTACATTACCGTGATAAGAAAGCTTTTTATCACGCCTTGGCGTGACAGTCTTAGCGTGACGTCAAAACCGTGATAAAAAGTTATCTTGTCACGGTTACACTATTAAATCATGATATTAGCATGACATCAGAGTTGTTCCGGGAACAACTCCAACGTCCATTTAAACAAGTACGAACGTCAACTTGTTCCCACCAACGTTAAAGTTGTTCGCTGAACAAGTTTGACGTTTAGCACAACGTCTGAAGTTGTTCACATTGAACAAAACGGATGTATGATGTCAGAGTTGTTTACGAAATAACTTCAACGTATATTTTAACAAATACGTAACGTTAACTTGTTCCCGCCAACATCAAAGTTGTTCAATAACCAAGTTGAACGTTTCTCTCAACGTCTGAAGTTGTTCAAATTGAACATAACCGATGAAGATGCACTGTCAAGTTTTCACATCAAGCTTGGATCTCTCATCTTTGGGAATATGTACAAATGCCTTGCACCCAAAAACACGTAAATGATCATAAGAAACATCTTTGCCACTCTAAGCTCTATTTGGTACATCAAATTGCAAAGGAACACACGGTGTGAGATTAAGAATATGTACGGCAGTACTCAAAGCCTCACCCCAGAAACTTCCTGGTAACTGTGCTTGTGAAAGCAAACATCTCACTCTCTCTACTATTGTTCTATTCATCCTCTCAGCTAAACCATTCAACTGAGGAGTCTTGGGAGGTGTCTTCTGGTGTCATATACCCTGTTGTCTGCAGTACTCATCAAAAGGACCAATATACTCTCCCCCATTATCAGTTCTGATGCACCTCAACTTTTTCCCAATCTGTCTCTCAACCAATGCTTGAAATTGCTTGAACACATCCAACACTTGATCTTTTATCTTCAAGGTGTATACCCATGTCTTTCTGGAGTGATCATCCATGAAGGTCACAAAGTATAGGGCTCCGCCGAGTGATCTTGTCTTCATAGGACCGCAGAGATCTGAATGCACTAGATCAAGTATACTTGACTTCCTTATAGGTGGAGAGCTGTGAAAGCTGACTCTGTTATGCTTCCCTGCTAAGTAATACGAACATCTTTTCAACTGTATATTTTTCATGTTAGATAGCCGTTTTTTCTGAGTCAAAACAGTCAAGCCTTTCTCGCTAATGTGTCCAAGCCTCTTGTGCCAAAGTTCTACCTTGTCTTCATCTTGAACTGCATTGATAATGAACTTTGAAATTTTTGCCTGCAACAAGTATAATGTAGAACACTTTTTACCTCTAGCCACAACCATGGCTCCTTTGGTGAGCTTCCACTGACCATTACTAAAGAAGTTGCAGTATCCCTTATCATCAAGTTTACCTGTAGAAATAATATTCACACGAATGTCAGGAATATGTTTTACATTTTTCAAAACTAACCTAGAGCCATTATCTGTCTCCAGGTTTACATCTCCAATGCCAACAACTTTTGTCGTGCCATCATTCCCCATCTTTACACTCCCAAAATCACCATGTGTATAAGATGTAAATAAATCATTCCGCGATGTAGCATGAATAAAGGCACCACTGTCAATCACCCAGCTAGTCTCATGACATGCAAAATTAATGGAATCAGCATCATACATAAAAAGAAAATCTTCATGAATGGTGGTAGCAACTCTGTCATCATTGCTATTATTTTCACTTTTCTTTTCTTTGCTTGTGTCATTTTTATTTTTCTTTTCCAATTACTTGTAATATTTCTTTATGTGTCCCTTTTTGTGGCAGTAGTGACACTCAACATTTGCAAATTTATTGGACTTACTTCTGTGTTGATTTCTATTTTTCGGACCTCTGCTTTTACTTCTCCCTCTGCTCTCTGTAACCAGAACTTCTGAAGATGAAGTAGATCTTTGTGCTTTTCTTCTTGTCTCTTCATTCAGAATATTACCCTTGACCAAATCCATTGTCATCGTTCCATTCGGAGCAGAGTTCGATAAAGAAGATTTGAAAGTCTCCCATGAGTCCGGTAATGTACCAAGCAACCATAATGCTTGTACCTCATTATCAAACTTGATACCCATGCCAGCCAACTGATTTATAATCCTCTGATATGTATTCAAATGATCTGTCAGAAGAGCACCATCATGATATCTCAGATACATCAATTGCTTCATCAGAAACAATTTATTATTTCCGGTTTTTCTGGCATACAACTCCTCAAGCTTGCCCCATAAAGTCCGTGCATGTGTTTCCCCACTAATATGATTCAAAACATTATCACTTACCCATTGCCTAATGAAACCATATACTTGTCGATGAAGTAAAGTCCACTCTGCATCAGATTTATCACTAGGCTTTTCTGTAGCAAAAACAGGTAAGTGAAAATCTTTCACATATAAAAGATCCTCCATCTTTCCCTTCCAAACATGATAGTTCGAACCATTTAGAGTAATCATTCTACTTAGATTCAAATTGTTCTCTATATTCATCATTGCAAAATTCACAACTAGGCTCTGATACCACTTTAATGGGAGAAATAACAAATACTAACAAATCACACAGCGGAACTTTTTCTCCCCCTGAATGAATCTTATGAAAAACCACTAAGTAACGCACAAATCTACCTTAATATATATATGTCACCACCAATCAAATAATGAGCAAATAAAATCACTACCACATGCACAAATAACACAAGTCAATTTTTACGTGGAAAACCTCCACAATGCGAGGAGTAAAAACCACGGGACCGTAGTCCACCCAAAAATATCCACTAATAATCAAATGTGAGAGTAACAGACTGTTTTTACATCAAATAGGAACCAAAACCGAGCAACAATTATCTAGGTTCCTTAGTAACACAAATTTAAGTTTTAAATAACAAGTGAAGAGAAAAACACAAACTTAGCAGGAAGTTCTGGACTGCGTCGCTCTTCACTGGGATCTCCAAATCCGATCTCCACCGTCCAGAATTTAGAATAACGAGTTCTGAGTATACTGTCCAAGTTTGAGCTCGATCCAACGGTAAACGAAAGAGATATTATTCTTACAAGAATACTGCGCAGACAGTGACGAAAAACCTGACAGCTCTGTTACGGGCTGTATATCACACGAACGACACGTCTGTTTCCGATCTCCACAGTTCAGAATCAAGGTCCAGAAGAGGTCAATGTGCTGTCCAAATTTCAGCACGATCCAACGGTTAACGAAAGAGATATTGCAGCAACTCCGAAACTGTACGGGATGAATTTCCTTGCAGAAAACTCACTCTCTTGTTTCCTCCTCTTTTCCACACGAATTTCACTCTTCACAATTGATTTTTCTGCCTCAAACCTCTTAACTCTCACAACCACAAAAACCCTAGCCTCCAATTAATAAAGGAAATCAAACTTAAATAGGGTTATGATTCCTAATCACACTAGGGTTTCCATATGGACTCAATTTAGTTTGTTAAGACTTGTTGGGCCTCTACATAAGAGGGAACCCAACCCAACAAAGGCACCAAATGAACAAAAAGAACACATGAAAGCATGAAACGAAAAAGAAATTCACAATTCAGAATAGTAATTCCCGAAATTCGATAAAACCTTAATCAACAACAACAATAAAACAAACTTTCAACCTTCCCAATACATGAGATGCTTTTATTGCTCATCTTCATTTTTTCTCTCAATGGCCTTGAATGTAGAGTAAACAGACAAACCAATCCCCATCATACGGCTATATATAACCTCACATTCAAATCTCAATCAAAATTAAAATTAAAGTGATGAGTCATTGCAGTTATCTATGTAGAGAACCTAGTAACAAACACACCTATTATTTTACATTTTCTTTAATCTGCACTAATATTTATAATTTTTTATTAATTATTTTGTTATTTGTTGAGTTATTTAACCTGCACTAATAAATATAAGTTTTGGATAAAGATGGGGACAAACATAGAGAAGTGTGCTTGAGGGGGCCAAATGGTGGCCAGCACACCAAAATATTGAATAAGAAAAGAATGAAGTGCAAACACCAATCAAACTTAAATATTTGTTGGTTGGAAACTGGCAATCTATTCTTGGTTAACTTAACACTAGGCATTCATTTTCAAGAAAAAAATCTCCAAAAAGAGAACAATAAGTGAAAAACCTTTAGAAGCACAATTGTCATGAGTGAAAATGGAAATGTGGATTGAAAATATGAAAAATAATTATAATAATAAATAATGGCTCATATAAGCACCACACTCACATGCTAAGGATTACACATCAGAAAGAGTAATACGTTTTGAAAGACTATAAATTAAGGACAACATAGGAAGAGAAATGGAAAAAGGAATATGCAAACAAATCCAAGAGAGTAAGATGGTTAATTGGATGCAAATACCAACTGTAAAAAATGAACAAGACTAAGCTACTGACATCTTAAATTATATAAACAATCCATGGGCATTGACTACTGTACCATCCTTATTGTAGCCTAATTAATAGAAGTTCTATTTTGTGTCCAACAGGGCGTCTAGAATGCAAAGATAGATCAACATATATCATGTTCTATATAGCTGAATATTTAAACCCTGACCCTGTTAAAACCTTCATCTATAAAATTAAAAAAAAAAAAAAAATCTTTGTTCATTAACTAAAATGCTAGAGTCACATAATTATTTCGATAAAATCATATAAAACTGAAAATGCAAATGTAAATGCAGATCCCATCATTTAATGTAATCTAATATTGTATTCAACAGCAAAAAACACACTGAAAAGAAGCAAATGAAATTAAATTTCACAAGTCAGACCTATAGAACATTTCAGTCAAGAGTACTTATTCGTTATGATATACATTTTTTGATTTTCCACAAAGCCAAATAACTTGAAACACAAACGACCAAAAATAATCTTTCTATAGACAAAAACAAACTAAGAGTTCACAGTGAAGCTAAAACAGCAGATTGAAAATCATAATAATATTACTATCTAAATGAGAGCAGTAAAGACAGCAAAACCCATATAGATATTGATGATTTGCAACATCCAAATTCAAACGGATTCAGTTAATTAATGAATTGAAAATCGAGATAGAAAATGGATGAGAAACAAACCTTGAGAATGGTGGGAGTGGTGGCATAAGCAGAGACAAGCGAGTGGAGAAGAGCTTCAGCATCTTCACTGGTCCATCTCACCATTTGCACTAATCAGGGTATGTGCGAGAAACGACATAATATCAGAGCCTATTCCATTTCCACCCAAAACCTATATTTGAACCTCGTTATTAGGAAAACAACAGACTGACTAACACATAACGCATCCACCAAGCGCAAATAATATGTCATAAAAAGGACATAGATTTATTTTCGTGAAACTGTTGATGACAAACTCTGTAAGGTTTTTAGAACTTTCTCTACCTCGCCATCACTTTTTTTAGGCTTATACATACCTATCGACGACGGAAGTGGTCGCCTTTCAGTTCACATCCTCCAACACCCACTTCCTCATCCACATGCGACTCACCAAGCTTGCCTTCAAGACTGGAAACGGAAGCCCCAAATCGATGAATTCGAAACCCAAACCATCATCAATCTCCCAAACCATCATCAAAAACCATCATCGATCTCGAACGATCATCAATCTCCCAAACCTTCATCAATCATCAGACAAACATCATCAATCCACAATAAAAGAAAAAAGATTAGGGAGAAGGAGAGATGATAGTGTCGAGAGAGACAAAGATGGTGAAGGAGATGTTGTACGAGAGGTGCCATTGATGAGTTTTAATACCCATTTATGAGTTTCCACACTGACTGGAAACCCTTTCAATCGTTATGGGTTTCGAAACTGTCGATGGAGGTTGATGTCATGAGAGGGAGGTTGATCGGCGAAAGAGGGAGATGGGGGTGATGATAATGGTTCATTGTCCGGGATCGAATCATACGCAGATGAACCATCATCATACAGTCGAATAAGATCCATAAGGGGTGGCAATAGTGGAGCAGCGGAGGGAGAGAAGACCGGCATCGAAGGAAAATAGATCGAGGATGGCGTCCTCATCCGCTTTGCATGTAGTGACAACAACCTTCTCTGGTGGCGGTCGGCAGTGCTAAAAGGAGAGAATAAGCCAGACAAAATGTCTGGTGGAAAGAGAGAGCAATAGAGAGAGTTTGAGAGGAAGAAGGAAAGGGATGTGTCCTTTTCTAACTTGTTTAGCCGGTTGCCCATTTTTATTCCTTTTCAATTTTTTTTTTGTTTTCCAAATATCCTAACCGTTGGATGCAAATTTTGATCATCCAACGGTTGGATTTTATTCTTTTGATTTGTATGTATGATACAAACACTTTCAAAGTTTGTATGATAGCCGATCTATGCTAACTTGATCTTTTTTCTTTTTTCTTTTTTTTTTTCTCTATAATTAATTCCATTATGGAACCTTTGGTCTTATTTTCATTAAAATTGATGCAAATTTAATGTAGGTGCACTACCCGTCAACCACATTATAAATTCTAAGTATTATTATATTATGTACAAGTTACATTTAAGAGATTTAAATTCATAGTTGTAGTCATCTTTTAAAAAACTTCAATCAAATTGTTACTACTGCATTGAATACAAGTTGTGTTTTAACACAAAATCTTCAATCTTATCGGATATATAAGATAACTCGATTACTTAATTTGTCATAAACTTCACCTATGGAATGGATTGATCAATCTCTTAAGTCAAATATATTATAAATAATATGACTTTGACGTTTGATTTTGAACCTACTAAATGTGGTGGGCATTTTGTTCGTCGTCATCATTAAATTAACAATTACAAAGCTAACGTATCCACATTGTTCTTCCAGCCACCGAACAATGACTTCTTTCCACACTCAACTTGATGCAGCTTCTTTCTGGTTTCCAACGAGTGGAAACAGTTACAAACGACAAAATTTTGGAAAACAATGGGCCACATAAATGGACAATTAACATCTGGTTTCCCATTTTAGTCTTAGATGTTGAGTTGTATCAATTAAACTTACAGTTAGGTTTGGTATACCTCTCTTCCCACTAGTCACAAAATTAAAAAATAAAATAAAAAACTGAATTCAGTTGCAGAATTGCAGATTTGCTTGGGCAGTACGGCAGTACGCGGATAGCTCTGCTTGATTTGGACCAAAATATACACTTGCAATGCAAAAACAAATGGCATGGGACCAGCAGCAGCCGGCTTCCTGTCAAGTAGTGAAGGTTCTAAATCTAAAGAACATTACTAATTCTGACTTGGAATTTCTGAGTCTTAGTTGTCGTTCTTGGAATTAAATGGGAATGCAGAACCTTTCAACTTGACTTTTCTATGGTACAGTGATAATTAAAGCTCTCCTAGAGTCGAAGCAATGCGCTACATTTTTAATCTTTGAAAATGTATATCTCAGTTTCCTTTCTTCTTCTTCTTCTTCTCCTGCAAACTCCTCTATCTTCCTCACAAACGTTTAACAATGTTCTCAGACAAGGCACATCTTTATATGTTGACAAATCAGGCGATCAATCGGTATCACCAAACGGTGTTTACTCTGCAGGGTTCTTCCCCGTTGGACAGAATGCTTTCAGCTTTGCCGTATGGTTCACCAAATCTTTGCCTCACACTGCAGCTTGGATGGCTAACCGTGTCGTGCCCATCAATGGAAGGGGCTCCAAGCTTTCACGTCTGAGAAACGGTGATCTTTCCTTGACTGATGCTGGTGGACATCAGATTTAGAATTCCGAAACCTCTTCAACTTCTCCAGTGCAATTAGTCCTCTCAAATAATGGCAGTCTTCAACAGTCATTTATCAGTATTTGACGATTCAGGTTGCTTCAAATCATCTGATAATTATAATTTTATCACATCCGATTTTGGTATGGACCCCAGAAGAAGATTGACGCTTGATTTCGATGGCAACCTGCGAATGTATATCCTCAAAGAGGCCACAGGTGAATGGGAAGCCTCTTGGCAGCTCAAAGCACAACCATGCGAGATCCATGGCGTCTGCGGACCAAACTGTTTGTGTAACTATGTTCCTGAATCCAATAGGATATGCTCTTGCATTCCTGGATTCAAGAGAAAAAATAGCGGGGATTGGTCTTATGGCTGCGAACTTGAATCGAACATCGCTTGCAATCATACTGAGATCGTTTTTCAAGAACTCCCTCATGTTGATTTCTATGGCTACGACATGCCTATCGAGCACAATTCCACTCTCACTCAGTGTAAAAACAAATGCTTGCAATCATGCGACTGCCAAGGCTTCATGTTCAGGTTTGAAGCAGATAATGGTATCTATAACTGCTACCTCAAATACCTCTTCCTGAATGGAATGCGTATGCCTAGCTTCAGTGGTACAATGTATGTAAAAGTGGCTAAAGCTGGAAATTTTTCAACCAGCTGTTGCTATAGAACTCAATAGAATGTACAGAAAGTCCAATCAGAATGAATCATTGAGGTTCTTGCTCTGGTTCGCTATTGGTGTTGGATGTATAGAGGTGAACTGCATCTTTCTGATATAGTGTTCCCTCTACAGGACTAATAGTAGTGAACGACCACCCAACGCTACATTCTTGTGGCAGCTGGATTTAAAAAGTTCAGTTACAATGAGCTCAAAAAAGCCACGCAGGTTTTCTCTAAAGAGATTGGTGCAGATTGTGTATAAAGGAACGTTGGCAGACAGACGAGTTGCAGCAATCAAGCGGCTCAGTGAAGCAAACCAAGGTGAAGCTGAATTCCTAGCAGAAATAAGCACCATTGGAAAGCTTAACCACAAGAATTTGATAGAGATGTGGTGTTATTGTGCAGAGGTAAAACATAGGCTTTTGGTTTATGAGTACTTGGGGCACGGGTCTTTAGCAGAAAATCTTTCTTCCAATGCACTTAAATGGGATCAACGGCTTGAAATCGCGGTAGGAACTGCAAAAGGCTTGGCTTATTTGCATGAAGAGTGCTTGGAGTGGATTCTGCACTGTGATATAAAGCCACAAAACATACTCTTGGACTCCAATGACAAGCCAAAATTGGCAGATTTTGGTTTGTTTAAGCTTTTAAATGGGGGTGGCTTTAATAATTCCAACTTTTCGAAAATAAGAGGAACTAGAGGCTACATGGCTCCAGAATGGATATACAATCTTCCAATCACCTCAAAAGTGGACGCTTATAGCCATGGAATTGATGTGCTAGAGATGATAATAGCAAAGAATGCAATAGGTAATTCAACGTTTGAGATGGAGGGTTTGCTGCAAGTGGAAGTTTGATGGAATGGTTGAAAGAGAAGATAAAGAATGCTGCCACAAGAGGGTCTTGGATGGAAGAGATTTTAGATCCTTCATTGGCATGGGAGTGTGACATAAAATAAATGGAGGTTTTGGTTAGAGTTGCTTCACAATGTTTAGAAGAGGATAGAGATGCAAGACCCACCAGGAGGCAAGGTGGTGGAGATGATTTTAAGCAATAATTTCAAAGATGATCCGGAAGCATAAGAGATTCACTCTTCAGCTTCTTTTTTTAATAAGATTGGTAGAGCAATAAGACCATTCATCAGTCGGTTCGCATTGTGGATGCATTTGTATTTGTAATATTTCATTTCGATAGGTAGTTTATTTATTTATTTTTAAATCTCTATTCAAGTAGGAGACGCTTCAGTTTTTCAACTATAATGTCAATAAATGATAAGACAATTGTTGTAACGACCCACCCTTTCATAGGCCGGCCAGGCTGGGGCTCGCCCTTAAAACCAATCCCGCTGTCGGCCTTGGCCGTGGTTCTTCTGGCCCGACCACTTGGCAGGTACTATCCCTTGGTCCCCACAGGATATTTATTTGCCTCTCACATCTCTAGAACCCGAGACCCAGAGGACCTAAATAGATCTGGGAAGTGAGTATATACCCTGTGGGGACCAAGGGACAATACCTGCTAGGTGGTTAGACTAGAAAAACCGCAGGCCAAGGCCTACAGCGAGACTAGTTCCGAGGGCGAGCCTCAGCCTGGCTGGCCCACAAGAGGGTGGGCCATTACAATCGTATATTCACATGTCGTCTTTTTTTTTCTTTTTTCTTTTTCTTTTTTTTTTTTTAACTTGAGACAATGGAAACTTGAATTTAAGACTTCGTTACGAACTAGATTGTAGGTATGATCACAACATGATTATATAGTTGATTCAATAATTTAATAAGATATAAGGTTAAATAGTTTTTTTTTTTTTTTTAATATTTGAAATATATAATGTTAAATAGTTATACCATATCAATTTGCTTATTTTTATAGAAATAGGAAAATCTTTCATTTGACTATGTTGAAGGCATACTTCATGTTAGTATATTATTGTTTATTTAGTTGAGTACTTGCAAGGAAAGAGGATTTTTTTTTTTTTTTTCTTGAAATAAGAAGAGAGGAGATTTTTGTGGAAGAAGTTAGGAGGAAGAGTGGACAGTGTAAAAAAAAAAAAGGAGAAAAGAAATTGTTAAAAATCAGGAAAAACATAAAAAAACTAAAAGACCTATTAAGAATTACGAAAATCGTACATCAACTTGCAAAAGAATCTTTTTGATCTTGATTTTAATTTATTGAATAAAGTCCATCAATGAATAGAGAAATGAGTAATTTATTGAACTTAAATTGCTTTTCCTCGGTGGGAAGTTTAATGAGCTTTTTTTTGAAAGAGTAGTATAATGTTTGATTTGTTTGTAGTACTCAAAATTAGTTTAAAGTCTTAAAAAAAAAACATTTTCTTGTTTTTTGATGAATTATTATTATTATTATTTTTTTTGGAAGAAGAAGATCATGATTGAAGTTATATATATTATCTTGAGTTTTTTTTTCTTTCAACTTTGAAGACACTACCTATGTGTTTACTTAATGAATTATAGAATGTGAATGATTGATAGTATTTATGTACTCTAAAATCATTTAGTAATAGAATAAAATGATGGGTCTCACATAAATTTGAAATTATGGAATGAAAATCTTTTTCCCCTCACTCTAATTGGGAATCTCATTTTCATATTTCAAATTGAAAAAGACTTTTTCAAGAGATTAGTAGCAATTTATTAATATCAATTTAATGTTTAATTTGAAATCACATTATAATTTCTTTTTGTATTGTTTTTAAACAAAAATTTCGTAATTTTATATTTTTTCTCAAATAAGAATATGATGGTCATTTTTATTTTTGTGTGTATATATACAAAAACAAAAATAACTACTATATTCTTATTTGAAAAAGAATATAATATTATATATATATACACACACATATATATATATATATATATATAAAAAACAAATAAGCACCATATTTATATTTGAGAAAGAATATAATATTATGGAATTTTTTTTTTTTGTTTTTTTTTAAAAACCATAATGTGATTTCATAAATTATAGATAGTTTGAAATTCATTAACATTAACAAAAATAAAAAGTAAAATATAGATATACACTATGTTTATAATTATATTGTTAAGAAAGTTTATTTATTTTTTTTTATGGGGTATAAAATATTGTTAATCAAAGACATTTTTATAAGTTGTAATTAATCAATTTTGATTTCAAAATAGTAAACAATTTAATGAGAATATTACTAATTCCAATTCCAATTTCGATTTTTGCAATTGAAGTAAACAACTTATTCTGATTCCAATACATCATTTCGATTTTAGATTATTTTGATTTTCATTTTGATTCCTACACTTGAAGTAAACATACCATAAAAAAAATTATTAGAAACAAAATATAAAAGGAAATATTTAGGGGACATAATTAGAATACTCCTTATGATGTTATCTATTACAAATAGATCTTCATGATGAAAAAAAAAAAAAAAAGTACTAAATCCACTACAAATAGATCTTCATGAAAAAAAAATAAAAAAACTAAATCTAATTTTTTTTTTTTTTTAAAATGATAAAATCTAAGAAAAGTAGCAAATAAGATTCACTTTAGAGTAAATTTAGGGTAAGTTCAGAATCATTTTTAAAATGATGTTTTTGAAAACTATTTTTAAAAATGAAAAACAAGTTTGAATGTGTAATGTATTTAGTAAGATTTCTTAAAAATTATTTTCATAAGAAAAAAATAGATATATAAATGTGATTGATATTTGTAGAGGGTTGATCTATAATTTGTTAATGTAGGGTAAGCCTTATCATAAACTTTCTAGGAACCTAGCTACATGTAACTTGCGCAAGTCAAACAAAGGTGCATGGGTAAACTTGGCATTAAGGTGGTGCTAGCTAAAGACACTCCAATGCTCAAGTTAGCGGGACACATAAAGATAAAATGAATTTAAATAAAACAAAGTTAACTATTGTTGTTCGACTCATGATGAATGGCATGCTAATTGAAATGTTGAACAATAATGTGTTGCAAGAACAGTGCAGGGCTTGCAAGGACTTTATTTTCTTAGGAAAGGACCGATGTCCAGCTTGATAAAGGTAGAAACTATAATGTTTTAAAGATGTTGATATGTAGAAGTAAACTTGCCTAAAGATGTAGGGGAATGCATCTCAATATGGCAAGATTTTTCGAATGATTTAAGTAGAGTAATGGTATAGAGAATGAGATGCCCCCTTCTCCAAATGACTATCCCCTTTTATAATGAAGATGGAGCCATTGGCAAGTTATGGTGTAGAGGCAATCTAGGGACATTTTTCTTGGTTCAAATCATGGTTTTAATTACCTTGTCCCATGCTCATCATTAGGGGTCGACACAAGTCGTTTTTGGAGAAAACTTACCCAAAACTGATATTGATAAGTTTTTAATTCTAAAAACTGACCCAACCCGAAATAAAGGCAAAAACCGATCTGGATTGACTTGATCATGTCCGTTCGGGTCTATTCATGTCGATTTAGGCCTAATGGGACTCCAATTGGCTTGTGGACTGGTCCAATAGTATAGTACATTTTAAAAAAAAAAATTAACATATACAACATATAGGATTATTCCATAAATCTCCATAACTTCACTTTTCTTTCTTTCCTTTTTTGTTTTTTTAACACTTCTTCAACTTAACCCCAACAACACAAATAAACAAAACAGAAGTTCTTACAGACAACCCAGAAATTGATTTTATGAAAAACACAGAATAGACAAACAACAACTCAAAAATTGATCTTACAAAGAAAATTTTACAATACAAAAACCTAGAAATTGATCTTACCTCAAATAAAGCTTCTTCACTTAGGGCCTTAGAAGCTTACAAAGAAATCTTACAAAACAAAAAGTCAGAAATTGATGTGACGAATGAAGAAGAATAACAAAGAGAAGAAAGCAACAACATAGGTTTCATGGCAATGATATGGTGAACAGAAGGTTTTTAGAGAGATTAAAGGATGAGATTTTTTTATCAAACCTTCCTAAAAGGTTATCAAATTTGAGGGACAATATGGCGAACGAGTCGCGAGGAGAGAAGTGGCTTTATTGGTGATGGTGAGCGACTAAAGCACGTGGGTAAAGTAAAGAAATAAAGAAGTGGAGAGGAGTGAAGTATAATACGACTAGGGTTGAGTTTGGTGGAGGGAAAAAGGTTGTTGGGTGGAGAAAAAAGAAGCATGGTGCAGCTAGGGTTGCAACTTGGAAATGAAGAAGTGAAGTTTATATATTTCATGTTTGTTGGGTCTGTTTCGGGTCAAGTTGATTTTTCTAACCCAAAACAGACTTGAGACCGCAAAAAATCATCCGTAAACTTTGCACATGTATAGGTTTATCACTTGATACATTAACTATAGAACTCAAATGAAAAATCACTTGAAAAAATCATCTACACACCACCTTAATGACAGAACTTATGAAAATCAAAAGATGTCCTGAAGCAAAAGCATCTATTTGGCACTTGTGTATGTGGCTCATACCAGTCATAATAATCAAATTTTGAACCATCAAGTTGCAATGGAGTTTGGATTAGATCTTTGACTATTGGTCCTTTCGTAAGTCTCTGAGAAGCACAATAGAGGGAGTGGGGTCCTTCGAGAACTGGGTTTCTATAGGTTTAGAGTGTAGGGTTTTCATTTGGGCTTTCTTCTTCCTTCCTTTGTCTTCTTTCTCAATGGAGACTGAGGATAAAACACAACTTTGCCAAGGGTTATCTTTGACTGGAGAAGAAGGGTGTGTTTGCATGATAGATGAAAAAGAGAGAGATTTAGGGTTTGAGGATGTTAACCACTGTCTAGTGGGAAAAATTATGGTTAGCAAGAGAATCAACTAGGAGGCTTTTAAATTAGTCATTGAACAGCTATGGAGAATGATCGAGAAGGTGGAAGTCAAGATGGTTAGATTTAACACCTTAATGTTTTATTTTTAAAGAAAAGAGGCTCGCAACTTTGTGTTAAATAGAGGACCATGACATTTTGAACACAGTCTAATAGCTCTTGAAATCCCATTTGGAGTAGGAGATGTGTCTAGATAGGGGTTTGATAAAGCTACTTTTGACGGGACTCGACCCGAATTCTCTCTTTTGGAACTCAAGCGAGCCCGTCTAGAACCCTACGAAATCCTTCTAGACTCTAGCTAGTAAGACCAAAAGAACTTCGTAGAGCGAACTCTTAAATTTGACCATTGCTAACGTATGAATTATAAATCTTAAAATTTCCTTTTTCTAAAATTTAAGGGTTTTCCCAAAAATTTAGGCAACATAACGGCTGTTTTTTGAAGTTTTCCATCCTTTCAAATCACTTGAAAACAATTTTGTAAACACTTTAAAAATTCATACATTTTTCCCCACTGGCAATTTGGACCTCAGGTCCATTTCAATCAAAATCTAGTCACAATCAAACTATTTCAACAAAAACCATTTCAAGTTTTGAAAATATATTTTCATGCATTCAATCCATAAGCATTTGCAAATATTCCAAAAATTTACATTATGCATATATGATATTCATAAATTAATTTGTTTACTTTGACACTACACATCATTACAAACATAACAAGCTTTACAAACTTATTTACAATTAAAAACATAAACATGCACATAATGTTGTCTAAATCAAAATATGTATAAATATGATTTCACAAAAGCATCGATTATCTTTAGCCCACCTAGTCGGAAGTAGGAGAACGAGTACCCTAATCACTCCTCCGTGCACCTGGGAAGGTTTTCATAACATAAAACCAAAGAAAAGTAAGCTAAAGGAGCTCAGTGAGTGTTTAAAGTTTTTCTTTTTAAATTAAGTTTTCAAAATCTACCTCGCAAAAACATTTTAAAAAATTTATATTTCTTAAACATTTTCTTTTCTAAAACCATACGCATTACAAATTTACTAAGCAATTTTAAAAGCTCGTAATCATGTGTAAAACATGAAAAGGTTTTGTACGAAAATTAAATTATGAAATGCTAAAATATTTCATAAACTTTCTAGGGACGGCTAAATTATTGTTTTTCTAAAATCCACATCCAGTGGTATATTTTTCTTTCTAAAAACTGTACTAATGGAAACCTAAAGAGACTACAATCACATGGTGACTGGTCTAACGCTGCTCAATGTGACGTCACACGGTGAATTTCCTAGTAACGCACATTGTGACAAACTACAAAGATATCTCAACTATTACGCAGTGGAATTCTACATCATATACGTAGAGCAAAATAATACCTCATATGTGTAGAGGGCGACAAAACAAACTCAACAGACTTAATCCCCTCGATGTTAGTGACACGTCTCCCAACACTTGCCATCATGTATAGGGTATACAGACTGAGTTTGAATCTATAAATTCTATAAATTTAAGTAAACCATTAGCCTTTGAAAACTTTCTTCTCATATAATTCAAAGTTTAATTTCTTATTCTATAAGCATGAAAATATAAAAACATCTTACATGAATTCTTACTAAAGCATAAAATGCTCATTATTTCTGCAATTTCATGCATAAAATATTTCATTTCAAACTAAAACATAAAAGTATCCATAAACTAGCATAGTTAATGGAAACTTATAAAAATGCTTTAAAAGTAAACTAATAATGTATTTAACATTCATAAAATATGTTTACACTCACTTGCTTTCAACTCAATAGAATGTCCTTTAACAATTCTCCCTTGATTCCTCTACTTCCTTTTCACCTACAATGCACATTCTAATTTAGAATCCATTACCTAATCATTTAAGACCAATACTAGTTCACCCAATTTGCATTCAAACTAACATGCTTTTTATCTTGGTCAATTACACTATCTTACACATAAGCTTTATTCTTTTGAATTTTTCATGCATTAATCATTTTAGTTTTATCTCAATATCACCCTAAATCATTCACACGATAAAAACATAAAGTGCACCCAACATTTCCATATTTGGCCGAATACATAGCAATCTAATCCAAGCTTTTTCTTTTCATTTTCTTGATGTACATCATCTTAGAATCATATAAAACTTCACATAAATACATCAAAATATTAAAATCAATCTATATGAACCCAAACCCTACTTGGCTGAACTCATACATCATGCATCTAACATCATTCTTCTACTTTCATGGCTACCAAACACACTAAAATCATTCAAATCTTCATCTAATATCCTAAAATCAACTCAATTTAAGTTTTCTTGAAAAATTACAAAACCGTATAATACTCACCTTGGTCATTTGCTTATCTAATGACTTCCTTTGAGTTTTCTTTCAATTCCTCACTTGAATATAAGTTAATCTACTTCTAAACATATAAAGAATTTCATAAACTCATCGAGTTATAATTCAACCAAGAAATCATCAAAACACCATGAAAAAAATCAAGTAAACTTACCACTTTTACTTCACTTTCTTTGCTCAAACTTTGTCCTAGCACCAATTTAATGTGAATCCAATGATTCTAGCATGAAACATTGATCAAGAAAAGCTTGTCCTCTTTCTTTCCCCTTTGGCCAAACCACTCTCCCTTTTCGCTCAATTTCTTTCTTTCAAATTTTCTACACATTTCATGCACATACTCCACTTTATATAGCTTTACTTAGCTTAATAGTTGCCCCCAAACTAATCTCAATTTTACAAGATTGTCATTAGTTAGGTTTGAAAGCATTTGCTTGGTTGAAATCTAACGACCAATTTAATTCTCACTAATTTCATTCCATTTCAACCAAATGCTAACTAGTTGGTTAGATTGTCTCCAAAATTACTCATATGTCGTCCTTATCTCTACACTCACATGTCACTCACATATTTTCAAAATTTTCAAAATGCCCTTAATACATGTCTTTTACTACTTTATCCAAAGATAATTTCTTTGTCACTGATTTCATGTTAAACCTTAATTGATCACCGTACCACTTATGATATTCGAATTTATCTTCGATCTATCCAAAAATCTTACTAGAATTTAGTTACACGTCTGGATACTTTAAAATCACTTTATTATTCCATAAATAAGGGTATACTTGTACAATACATTGTACAATATATATAGTACTAAAATCAAAAGGGTATATTACGACTTTCTTTATCTAAATCCATGATGTCCCTCTAATGTGTATGAATTGGAATGTGGCTAGAGTGTAGGCAAAATAGATTGGAGATCTGGTGGGACTTCATGATGACCCTTCGGAGTACAGGGGAAAATTTATGAGGGTAAGGGTCCAAATAAATATTGAAAAACCATTAAGAAGGGGACTACTTATAAATGCAGGAAGGTCTAATGAAACAATATGGGTATATCTAAAATATGAGTGTTTACTTGACTTCTGCTTTGCGCGTGGTCGAATCAGTTACAGTAGTAAAGATTATATGGACTAGATAGCTAAAGAGGAGGCCAATCTCAAGAAAACATTGGAGTATGGTTCATGGCTTTGAGCAACCTCACTAGAAGGTAACAACGGAAAGGATGGCAATTATTCTTTGGGATCTTCATATAGTGGTATTAAAAGGAATCCTTTTAAGGGTAAAGGTAATCAAGTGGAGAAGACAAAGGAACCAACAAATAGGTTTCCAGATAAAGGTCTCCCACTTGTGAACCCTAAATCTCGTGTTGAAAGTAAAAAGGAGCTTATAAAAGGAGTAGATAAGGAATCTAAGGGGCTTATAAAAGGAGTAGATAAGGAATCTAAGGGGCCGAGCAGAGTTACTCTTTCTTAAGAGACAAATGTAAAAGAGCATCCCCTTAAGGACCCACCAAAAACAACATATGGTTCTAATAAAAGCCTTATATCAACCAATCAATTAATGGTCTATAGTCCCAATATTTCATTCGTAGAAGAAGAAAAATCTTTTAAAGGAAATAAGGTTGTTTCAAAATATGACTGACAGGACTTGACCCAAATTCCCTCTATTGAACCCGTGGTCTTATCGGGCACCCCATAAGACTCTTCTGAAGTTCTAACTAATATGAATTAAAAGGATATCGTGGAGCAAACTCAGAACTATAAATAACTTTACTAAACATATGAATCATGAATTTTAAAATCTCGCATCAAATTTCAAGAAATTTCTCAAAACAAAATCAACAGTATCTCAGAAGTTTAAAGATCTAAAACATGCATGCATCATCTTTATTAAAAGGTTCTACAAAATCTTGTTCAAAATAATGCATATGTGAAGCAACATGATAATATTTAAATCATAATGTTTACAAAAGAACTATATAACATCGTCGATCGTCTGACCCACTTAGTTTGAATGCGGCGAACTGGTACCCTGATCCCTTGCTCCTACACTTGAAAGGTTTTTGTAACATAAAACCAAAACATTATGAGCTATAAAGCTCAGTGGGTGCATAGAAGTTTCTATTCAGTAAATCTTTTCTAAAATGACCTTCCAAGAAATGTTTTGAAAACATTTTTCTTTAAAACAATTTATTTCTAAAAACTTGGGTTTAATAAAATTTTAAAGTTTCAAAAGCTTTTTCTAAAATATTTTTAAAACACTTTCTTTCTAAGCATCGCTTTTCATGGTATGCTTCTCTTTCTAAAAATGTACTAATGGGGAACCCAAGGGAAGCTACAACCACATGAGCGGGTAGACCAACTCCACTCAGTGTAGGGGGGGGGGGGGGGAGGGGGGGGGTCACATGGTATAAAGTTAGCGTCACACATCGTGACAAAACTATAAAAACATCTTGCTATTGCGTGGCGAAACTATCATCGCACATTGCATAACGAGATAATACCCTACAAGTGTAGAGAGCGACACAACAGACATGGCAGACTCGATCGTCCCGATGTTAGTAGGACTAGCCCTCCTAACACTTGTCATACACTGCGAGGTATACCGACCGGGTTTAAAGCTAGAAGGTCTATCTATCTATAAGTTTAGGTCGTCCACTAGTTTTTGAAAATCTTTTCTTTTTTCTATAGTTCAAATCAATTTCTTTTCATTCTATACCTATAAAATATACTAGTATATCAATTTATAAATGAACTAATTCTTTTCATGCTAAAATTTAAAAACATTCACAAGCTAAATAAGAAATGAAAGTCTATAAAAGCATTTGCATGATAAACTAAAAAGAAATTATTATTTATAAAGATAATATTCACACTCACTGTTTGCTTCCCAATCTACTTATGATTTCTGCTTCAGCGACCTTCTCAACTCACCTTTTCACCTGCACCTAATCATAAAAGAAATCTCCACTTAACTCGTAGAACACTCCAATCCCAAGTCAGCTCTATTATTTCTATAACTTATAATTTCCACCTAAGCTGCTATAGACTGCAGTACTGTCAGTTCAGCTCAAGCTGTGAGCTCGCATAGCTCATCCCTTTCAGCGAACTCTCACTTTCTCCAACTCAGCCCATCTTGCGAGCATCCATTATTTTAGTAAGTTTGCTCAGCTTACTCTTTTTCAACAAGCTGCTACTTTCTAGCTCAGCCCGGTTCACGGGCTCTACTCAATTCGCAAAACCTTAGTTCAGCTCAGACTGGTGCAATGAAGAGCAACGGGCATTGCCCAACTCATTCCTTGCGAGCTTGCTCTTCAATCAACCAGTGCTGACTAGTGATGTTGGCCTCATCCAGCTCTCACCGCGCGAGCTCCTACCCAGATCCATGCATACTCACGTCTAACACTCTTTTTTTTCCAGATTTTATATTCTTACAACTATTAACATGACTCGACCTCATTTCACATACATTTATTCAAAAATTTTCATCATATTCGACCCATCAACCCAAATCGTGACCTCAACAACTTGTGTGATGGGCACTCAATTATCCTAAACCACAAACAACTTTTCAAAATAGCTTATTTTTCAGCTACTTCACTTACCAAATTTCCTCCTCAACTTTTTTTTCTTGATTTCTCACTTGCCTGCAGCTTCAAATCATCATATCTGTTCACGAAAATCTCATTAAAATAGATGCAAAGTCATTGAGAACTCTTAATAGATTTCCTATTAGAACGAAACCATAAAATTTTGATCTTACCGCTTTACTCTTACCAGATCTGGTTTGCTAACACTTTTAGACTTGTTCTTCACTTTTTCACAGCCTGATTATCCTTCAAAAATAGCAGAAATCTAGCTTGGAGCAGCTGAAAATCTACCTTCCTTCTCTATGCCGATAGCTTCCCTCTCTCTCTCTTCTAGATTTTTCTTCCCTTCTGTCGACACCCTTACCACTCACAGCTATATATAGGCATGGGTCAAGCTTGCTTTTTACCTTTAAAATTCCTTAAAATTACGATCTCACCATTTTCTAGAGAATTCTTTACTTTTTCCACATACCCTTGTCCTTTCACTTTATTTACGATTCTACTATTCTTTATAAAAATCTTTTATTTACACCAATCATCCCTTAACTTTTAAAATTTAAAATCATTCTCGATCCTTACAGAAATTCTATAAAAATTAAAAATTAAATTTTACTTTCGAATACTTTTAAAAAAATTCCTTTTTATTATTTTAAAACAAAGAAACATTAATATAATATCTCATTCCGTATATACGTATAGTACAAACTTCGGAGATGGTATTACAATGACATAGTAATGGGTGTTGGAGTTCAACCTATGGAACGTCTTACCTCTAAACAACCTCCTGAAACCAAATATTCGACTAAAGGTGAGCTCGGAACTGAGGACATGGTTATGAGTCCAGTCAGGAAAACCACCAAAAAATAGAAAAGGGTAGTTAGAGGAGTACCTACAGTGGGGAAAATGAATAGTTCAATAAGTTAATTGCTTATAGGCAAGTAGAGCACTAGGAAGGGCAAAAGAGGTAACAATCTTTTGCCTATACACTCTAACAAAGGTATAAAAAGCTCTCACCCTTCTCTATCCCCTTATTTGAAAAACAAAATGAGAGTGTTATTATGGCAAATGTTCTAGGGGAAAAAAGAAGAAGTTGATTTTTGAAGATGACACGGAGGGAAGTAGCAAGAGAACTAAGGTAGTTGAAATGGTTTATGAAGTGGCTTCCCAAGAAACGCCTGTGCCTAAGGTTTAGGCCTGCCAAGCACCATGATTGCCTTGAGTTGGAATGTGTGGGGTCTGGAGAATCCTTGCACATTCGCAACCCTTAAAACAGTTATTCAAAGGCATTCCCCAAACTTAGTCTTTCTTTGTGAGACTAAGCTCCATAAAATCTTTGTAAGTAGTTTAAAAAATTGTTTGTACTTTGAGGGTTGTTTTTTGGTGAATAGCCTAAGTAAAAGTGAAGGTTTAGGGCTTTTTGGAAGGAAGGTGTGGACGTATCTATTCTTTCATTTTCATCTGGGCATATTGATGTGAGAATTAGTTTGAAAGATGAGGCAACATGGAGATTTACTGGTTTTTATGGTCATCCAGATCAATCCAAAAAAGGAGATTCATGGGAACTATTACATCCTCTTAGAAGGGTGGATAACCTACCTTAGGTTATAGGTGGTGACTTTAATGAAATCCTGTCTAAGAATGAGAAAAATGGTAGATTTGAAAAAGTGGTGCATTGCATGTTAGTTTTTTGTACAGCTTTGGTAGAGTGTGACCTTACAGATTTGGATTACTTAGGGTCTCATTTCAGTTGGAATAATCATAGAGATGGTACAACAAATGTTGAAGAGATACTTGATAAGTTCTTAGCGAACGTTATTTGGAGAGATCTTTTTAAAGATGCAAAGGTCGAAAATTTGGGTTTTAATAATTTCGATCACAAGCTTATTTTGTTAAATTTAAGGAAGGGCTCAAGGGTGAAGTGTCGCTCAATAGAAGCTTCAAATTTAAACCTTTCTAGTTTAAAGAAGAGGACTATTTCTCCATTGTTAAAAGATGTTGGGACAACACAAGTTGGGCAGGTTCTTCTAAAGCTTTGGCTTAAAAATTGTTCAAATGTGTAGCTAGTCTCCTAGAATATATTAGAGAGAGATTTGGTTCTCTCAAAAAGAAGACAAGCTTCAAGCAGAACCTTATTGAGTCTCTATACAAAAGAGTCTCTGTAGCGAGGGTTATGGATAAAATTAAAGTTCAGGAACAGAAATTAAAGGATCTCCTCTCAAAGGAACAATTATATTAGCATCAAAGGGTTCTGAACGGCTTTTGGCTGGTGATCAAAACACCAAGTTCTTTCATGCCAAGACAAGTGCTAGCAAGAAGAATAACTCGATTGTGAAACTAGTAGGCAATGATGGTAGTGTTACTAATTTGCTAGAGGAAATAAGCAAAGTCACTTGTAAGTACTTTAAAAACTTGTTCTCCCCATCTCATTCTTCTCATTTCGATATTGGAAAGGTCATTGTTAGGGTTTTAAAACTAGCCTAAATGAGTGACAGCAAAGATCTCTGATTAGCCCCTTTAGAGATGAAGAGATTAAAGCTGCGTTGTTGAACTTGGGTCCAAATCGTGCACCTGAACTAGATGCTTTTCAAGCTATCTTTTTTCGAAAAATGTGGGAAGTGGTTGATAGCGAGGTAACAAAAATTTGTTTGAAAATTCTAAAATGAGAGTTTTCAATCAAGGCTTTTAACTCTACTAATGTGATTTTGATCCTAAAGTGTAAGAATTCAGGAAAAATTGAAAGATTTTAGGCTGATAAGCCTTACTTTGGTCATTTACAAAATTGTGATAAAAGTGCTTGCTCAAAGGATGCAATCTATTTTATCTTCATTGATTTCTTCAAACCAATCGACTTTTATACTAGATAGACAAATTTTTGATAATGTGTTGGTTGCTTTCGAACTCCTTCACTTTATCAATAAACGTAAGAAAGGTAGGAGAGGTTTAAATAGCTATAAAATTGGATCTTAATAAAGCTTATGACAGGGTGGAGTGAAGTTTTGTTGATGCAATTATGAAAAAGATGGGATTCCCAAAAAGCTGGTTAAAACTTGTATCCGAGTGCATCTCCACCTTTTATCTCTCTTTCGTTTTGAATGGTAGTACGATAGGGAATTTAAAGCCTTCAAAGAGGCTTAGACAAGAGTGTCCTTTATCCTCTTATTTGTTTTGCTATGTGTAAAGGTCTTCTCCAATAGGATTAAAAAAGAAGGAAATGAGAGGGAGCTCGAAATCAAAAGCAATAATTCAAGTCCTATTATCAGCCATCTTTTATTTGTAGATGACAGTGTGTTGTTTTGTAGGGCTTCCATCAAAATTATAAGCCGATAAGGGATACTTTAGAGGTGTATGATAGGGCTTTTGGTCAACAAATAAACCTTGATAAGTCTTCGATCTGTTTCAGTCCTAACACCACTGTCCAACAGAAACAAGATCTCCAATTGCAGTTGGGCATTTGTAATGGATCCTTCCACAATCACTACTTAGGCCTACCTTCTCTAGCAAGTAGGAAAAAAAAAAAGCCTTCAACGAAATTCGAGATAAGGTTTAGAAGAGACTCAAAGGTTGGAAGAGTCATCTTTTCTCTCAAAGGGGCAAAGAAGTCCTTATTAAAGTCGTCATGCAAGCGATTCCTACCTACGACATGAGTATTTTTCAGCTCCCTTCTGGCCTTTGCAAAGAATTGGGTTCATTGGCTGATAGATTTTAGTGGGGAATGAAAGATGGTAAACGCAAAGTCAATTGGATTAATTAAGAAAAACTTTGTCAACCTAAAGTTATAGGTGGCTTGGGTTTTAGGGATTTATCCCTAGCAAAACAAACTTGAAGAGTGGTGAACAATCCTTCTTCACTAGTTGCTCGAGTTTGAAGGCAAATTATTTTCTCAAATATGATTTTTTGCTGGTAGATAACAAGTACAAATCCTTTCACACTTGAAGAAGTCTTCTATGGGATAGAGAACTGTTATGGAAAGGTTGGGTTTGGTAGGTCAGTAATGGCAAGGAGATTGAGGTGTTTAAGGATCGGTGGATTCTTAGACCAACCACTTTCGAAGTCATCTCACCATGCATTGACCCTAAAGCCAAAGTAGCTAATCTGATTGACCTTGTAAATAGATAGTGGAACATCCAGAAACTTGATGATTTGTTGCTGCCTATTGATAAAGAGTAAGTTTTCTCGATTTCTTTCAATTATAAGGACATTCTTGATCATTGCCGGTGGTTTTTTAATAAAAAATGAGTTTACACAGTGAAGAATGGCAACAGGTTAGCTGTGGAAAACCCGAGAATAGAAAAACAATCTTTCTTGTTCCTCTGGCTCGCTACAAAACTAGTAGATGTGGTTTGGAATCTCAATATTCCTCCTAAGGTAAAAATTTTTGTGTGGAGAGCTTGCTTGGATGCTCTCTCTACCAAGGCTAACTTGGTGTTCAAAACATTTTGTCTAATGGCAATTGTGATGTTTGTCCTAATGTTGTTGAGAACAAAGCTCACGCTCTCTTTTGGTGTTATAAAGCTTCGTCAGCCTCAGTTCACTTTGTTAAAAGCTCGTTTATAAAAGAATTCAAGTTCAATGATGTGTTCTAGATTTTATTTGGTTTATGGTAGGCTCATGGTGTGCGATTTTGATCAAGGTCTGTATGATTTTATGGTGTATCTGGAATCATCGTAACTCCAAATGTTTGCTTACGTGTATAAAAAATCATGAGGCTATTGTTTCTAAAGCCCTGGACCTCTTATCGAAATTTCAAAGTTCCAAAGCTATGTTGTCTAGGGTTCCTAACTAGGTTGTTGCTCCTCCAATCCACTTCTAGAGTCCTCTTGCTCAAAGATGTTTGAAGCTGAATTCTGATGTTGTTATCAGGCCTCATCTTTCCAAGGCTAGGTTGGGTGTTTCTATTTGAGATCATCAAGGTCAGATTGTGGTTGCTATGACTAAATCTTGGCATGGCAACTTTAAACCTAAAATAGATGAATTAATTGCCCTTAGAGAAGATCTTTTGCTTGCTTCCTCTTTACATCTAAAAATTGATGTTATAGAAGTTGATTTTGTAAGGATAGCTTCTGCTGTGAAGGACTCTGTTATCATTAGGGGTGAAACTTTCTCTCTTGTGTCTAATATTAAAGCTTTATATGAGGTTGTGGGTGTTTGTAAATGTCAAGTCATTCATAAAAATGGTAACTGCTTGACACATAAACTCGCAGTTTTAGCCTTATCCTCCTCGGAGGCTCTCTTTTGGCATGATGCCAACGTTGATTGTATGTTATCTTTAGTTTCTGGTTTATAAAAGCTTCTGTTACCTAAAAAAAAGAAGGTTGCAGTGGAGTTTCTATTTATTAAAAAAAAAAAAAAAAAAAAGGATGTAGTAGAGTATAGCCTAAATTATATTGCACTATCCATAACGATGCGGCCATCCAGCTATGTTGGCTTTGCTAGTGTTCAAGGTTATTTCATTATTCGCCTAATTAAATAATTTCAGTAAATTTTCCATTTATATTGTACTATTTGACTACCAACCTTGCTTCTAAAGATCAAGGTCATGGGTAACCTGAGCCAATATTATATATTTATATTACCGATGGGCCGACACACTAGCATGATTATATTTATATTTATATATATAATTCTTTTATAATCAGGTATACCTAATTTTAAAAAATAAAATCAATCAATCAAATTTATCGATTACATTTGAATTAAATAAAAGAGAAAAATTGTTTTAAGAGAAAGAATGCAATAGATAAATTTAATTTATTAATCTTTACTTTTAAAATTAAGTATATCTTATTATAAAATATATATATAATAATTCTACTATTATTGTCTCCTGACTTTTTAAAGTTAGGATGAATCAATCAAATTCATCTATTGCATTTTAAAGTTAGGCGGTACTAACAGTAAAAGCACTATATATATATTCTCTCTCTCCTATTTAATTCAAATACAATTGATGAATTTAATTTATTTATCTTAACTTTTTAAAGTTAGGAACTACTGATAGTAAAATCACTATATATAAAATTATAGTCTAACACATTCAATTCATTGCTCCAATGTCAAATATGACCTGTTTAATTCTTAAATTAATGGATATCGTAACAATGAGTAAAATGTTATGAATACAATATAATCATAAGAATAAATGTCCATCAATCCAAGAAAATAAATTCTGATTTTTTATATTTTTTTATTAATTTACTATCATGATTTATTTTATTGTAATTGTTAACTTATTATAATAAACTGTGATAGTGAGCCTATTACATGAGTTTTTATCATTGTATTTGTATGTTATTTGATGGAAATACTGGGAAATTATAAATTTTCTTCTTTTTGGGCTATCATTTCCTTTTCTCTCTCTTTGTGTTATTATGTTTTAATTTCTTTATTTTCAATTGTTTCATAAAGTAGAACTATATATTATTAAATTTCAAATTCATTATCAGTAATCAACATATATAGTTGATCGAGATCAAAAAAATAATAATATTAAATAATCAATATCCTTGCAGTAAGTTAGTGTTATAATTGTTGCTTACGCCTGTAACTAACTGTATCCTCTTTGTTTGAGAACTTGCTAGATTCACACTATTTAATTTGCTCTAAATTTATCCAGAAGTACATATAAAATCATCGTCATTGATAATTGTATATAATGGATTTTATTAACTTACTGATTGGATAAAAGTATCCCTCAATAACAATCTTTAGATTAGTTGTAATAATAGTTATTAAATAATATTCAAGAGTTGTTATTGATAGGTAACCTGATCTAATAAAAAAGATAGTCAAAGTCATATACAATGAGTTTTATTAACTTACTGATTAGATAAGGTTATCCATCAATAATAACTCTTGGATTGATTGTAAGGGTGATTATTAAA
Source organism: Litchi chinensis (assembly GCA_019925255.1). Taxonomy (NCBI): domain Eukaryota; kingdom Viridiplantae; phylum Streptophyta; class Magnoliopsida; order Sapindales; family Sapindaceae; genus Litchi; species Litchi chinensis. The sequence goes on along the minus strand of CM034468.1, from coordinate 10,026,333 downwards.
AAATATCGTTGTTATTGATAGGTAACCTTATGTATCTAAGCAATAAGGTAATCAAATCCATATACAATAAATTTTACTAATTTATCGATTGGATAAGGTTATTCATTAATAATAACATTTTAATTTATTAGAATATATTACGAGGCTCCTTGGCTTACGTTTTCCTTGCAAAGGTCGTCAGGCCTCAGTATCCCGAGTTTCACAAACATAAGCTTTTCTCATGAAAATTATAAAGTATTCATGCGGTCTATCTTCCTAGACAGGTAACCAGACCTACCCCGTCTCCTAATGGTAAACAAGCAAAAGCTGACTTACTAGAAACTTTTGGTTCTATTTTTCGTGTTATTGAGGTAAGTTCAAGCTACGTGCAACACTCGTAAGCGATAAACAAAGCACAGCAATCTCATTAAGAGATAAGAATCTCCTGGACTTAGACCACCTGGCTCCTTCGTATTGGTGCATATGCTTTCTGGTTTCCAAAGTGTGGAAACAATACGCGTTGGAAAAACCAGGTCGCAAAAGGAAAAATAATCACATTTTCTACTAGCGTGCTTAAAACGCGGCCTTGTATCGAGGGGTAACTACTTTAATTTGAAGTCAAATGAAGAAATGACTGTTCTAAAATTCCTTAAGTTTCTTAGTTATTGTTGTTGTTGGTAGATGAAAAATGTAAGACTTGTTTTCCTCTCGTTTGGGGCACAGATATTATTTAAGCCCTGATAGAGTGGGAATTTTAATTATCAGATATCTGACGAATGGATATCTCAATTTCCTTGTTTATTCTTTTTCTCTTGCCAACTCTTATATCTTCCTCTAAAACATTTGATAATGTTCTCACACAAGGCTCGTCTTTATCTGTGGAGAGATCAAGCGACCGTTTGACTTCATCAAACGGTGTTTACTCAGCAGGGTTCTTCTCCGTTGGCGATAATGCTTTCACCTTTGCTGTATGGTTCGCCAAATCTTCACCACCCACTGCGGCTTGGATGGCTAACCGTGACGTGCCTGTCAATGGAAAAGGCTCCAAGCTTTCACTTCTGAGAAATGGCGATCTTTCCTTGACTGATGCTGGTGGAATCTTGATATGGAATTCTAAAACCTTTTCAGGCGGTTCTCCAGTACAATTAGTCCTTTCAGACACTGGCAATCTTGTTCTCTTTACTTTAGGGAGTTTAAATCGAACACTCTGGCAAAGCTTCGATTCACCAACGGATACTCTTCTTCCAGAGCAACCATTCACCAACGCCACACAACTTGTCTCGTCAAGAAGCCAAGGCAATTGTTCTTCAGGTTTCTTTAAGTTCTTTTTCGACGACGACAACGTTCTGCGCCTTCTTTTCACTGGTCCTTTGATATCAAGTGTTTATTGGCCATTGCTTTGGAAGGGACTCTATCTCTGGGACTTGGGAAGAACAACCTACAACAACACCAGAGTGGCAGTATACGATAGTTCAGGCTACTTCATGTCATCTGACAATTATACGTTCAGGCCATCGGACTACGGTATGGGGCCCCGTAGAAGATTGACGCTTGATTATGATGGCAACGTTCGAATGTATAGCCTAATAGAGGCTACGGGGAAGTGGGATGTGTCCTGGCAACTGGAATCCAGTCCATGCACGATTCATGGCGTCTGCGGAGAATATAGTCTATGCAGTTATGATCCTTATAATGGTAGGAAATGCTCTTGCTTACCCGGATCCAAAATAAAAAATCACACTGATTGGTCATATGGTTGCCAACTTGACTCAGAAATCCGTTGCAACAAAACAGAAGTTGGTTTCGTCCAGCTCTCCCATGTTGATTTCTATGGCTTTGATATTCGCTACATACCAAATTCCACCATCAGTGAGTGTCGAAAGGAATGCCTGCAATTATGCAATTGTAAGGGATTCATGCTTCTATATGATCAAAAGAGAGGCGAGAACGACTGCTATCTGAAATTCCTTTTGATTAATGGACGCCTTTCGCCGAATTTTCGTGGAATCACCTACTTCAAATTGCCTAAAGACAGAATTTCGTTCTCGAAAAACAACAAGACCAGAGCTATGTCCACTTTGGATTGCTCAGGCCTAGCTCCAATAATACTGGATAGAAGGTACGAGAAACCCAGAGAAAATGAATCATGGTGGATTTTGCTCTGGCTCGCCTCTGGTTTTGGATGTTTTGAGGTGATGTGCATTTTTTTGGTATTGTGTTACCTGTATAGGACCAATCGAGAGGTGGACGCTTCTACTCAAGGCTACATTCTCGGGGCGACAGGATTTAAAAGATTTAGTTACAGTGAGCTCAAAAAAGCCACTCTTGGTTTCACCCAAGAAATCGGTAGAGGCGCAGGAGGTATTGTTTACAAAGGCACATTATCTGATGGTAGAGTTGCAGCAATCAAGCGACTCGATGAAGCAAACCAAGGAGAAGCTGAATTCCTAGCAGAAATAAGGTCAATTGGGAAGCTGAACCACATGAATTTGATAGAAATGTGGGGATATTGTGTTGAGGGAAAGCAGAGGCTCCTAGTTTATGAGTATATGCAGCGTGGATCTTTAGCAGAAAATCTTTCCTCCAACCAACTTAAATGGGATAAAAGGTTTGGAATTGCGGTTGGAACTGCAAAAGGTTTGGCTTATTTGCATGACGAGTGCTTGGAGTGGATTTTGCACTGCGATATTAAGCCCAAAAACATACTCTTGGACTTCAATTACCAACCAAAGGTGGCTGACTTTGGCTTGTCTAAACTTTTAAACAGGGGTGGCCTCAACAATTCAAGCTTCTCAAAAGTAAGAGGAACCAGAGGTTATATGGCTCCTGAATGGGTTTACAATCTTCCCATCACTTCAAAAGTGGACGTTTATAGCTATGGCATTGTTGTGTTGGAGATGATAACGGGAAAAAGCCCTACCGGTATTTTAACCTTTGACTATGGAGAGTTGACTGCAAATGGTAGATTGGTGACATGGGTGAAGGAGAAGGTGAACAAGGCTGCTGCAACAGATTCTTGGGTTGAAGAAATTTTAGACCCCTCATTGGGATGTGAGTGCGACATTAATGAGATGAAGGTTTTGGTTAAAGTTGCCCTGCTATGTTTAGAAGAAGAAAAAGATTCAAGACCCACCATGAGGCAAGTGGTAGAGATGTTAGCTTCTCTGCAATGCAATGATTTCCAACATCTTGTTGACGCCTGAGATACGTTACACTTCATTTCAAGGCACCATGCATGGATTTTATGTGAGCTCTTCTTAAAAGAGTTTGGTTGTCATATCATATTTGAATTTTGTCAGACCGTCGTCGGTCGGTATTTATTGCATTTGTATGATGGTATTACTTTTGTCAAGCGGTCGTCGGTCGATATTTATTTTCTTTTAAATCACTTCAGTCGCTTGCTTTAGTTTGTCTTTAATTGTAATGTGAATAATATCCAATGAATTTGAATTTGAAATGAAATACATATGGTCTGATTTTTCAAATATAAAATGTTAACTTCATTTTTCTTGCATTTAATATTTGAGTTCTTCAAATCAATGTCATTCTTTGAGTATGATTAGCACTATATCAATGAATTTATATCCTACAGCATTAGGAATGGTTTTTAAGACAAATACTGCAGCCTTACATATACAAGTTGTGTTCGGACCAACAAGTCCTTTCCCTCTACACTTAGATTTGGAAACTAAGATTAAGCGAAATAATAAAACACTTTGGAACCCAAGAGAAAAGAGAGTAGATTTGAAAAATAAAAAATATATAAATAAAATAAAATAAAATAACTTAAACGAGATTTGAAGTACAGAGATTAGTAATTAGATAGATTCAAAACCAAACAGCAAAGAAAAACATAAATGGAAAAAGGGTGCTTTTCATATTAAATCAACAACAAAAGAAAAATATCGTTTTCAGCCACTATTTTATATAAATTTTTATTTAACCTCTCAAACAAACTAATTACATGTTATACCCAAGTTACCTATTTTGCCCCTAGATCAAACATTCCCTTCAACCAACGACAAAATGACGAAAATCCTTGTTTCAACCAACGGCAAAATGATGAAAATGCCCTTCTTCTTCTTCGCCTTCTCTTCCTCCTCTATATGTTTGTTATTGATTCGTTTTTAAATTTCTTGTTCACATTACTTAAGTAAAGGTTTTATAAGTGATTTTTTGTTATGATTTTATCTATGTAAGTTCGATTTGCAAAAAACGAAAGAACTTGCAAAGGGGCTGAGATTCTGCAACAACCAGGTTTTGTGGGCATTAAAACTCAGCCAATAAAACCTGGTGAAAAGCTGGGTAGCAATTTATTTTTATTATTATTATTATTATTTATTGAAGTTTGGTATTAATATTTAGGTTGTATGAGATTAGATTTGATTGTATTTATTGGATTTTGTTGGTTTGTGCTTGAAAATGTAGGTTTTCCTTTGTTTAGAAAAAAACTCGGTTTTTCAATCAGTATAAGATCAAATCGGGTTTTATTGGTCACTAAAACTTGGTTCCGTGTTTTATTATATATTAAAACTCAATTTTCGTGTTTTATTTTATTTAAGTAATATCAAAAAATAATAATATATTAGAAAATATTGAATTGAGATTATTTAATTAAATTTGAAATGTTTAATATATTAATATTTTTTTTTTTTTGTGCATTGCAATTGGTTATTGAACATGATGAGAATATAGATGAGAATAATTTTCCTTCAATTTTACACAAATGAGTGAGATGATGATAATAATCAAATGTAATAGAGAGTGGAATTGGAATAACTATGTTAGAGGTGAGACATTCATGATAGGAGCCCCTAAGGATGTCAATTTATCTCGGTTGATGGACTTTATTTACACAGTGACTAACATTGATAGAAGAATATGAGACATCCATTTGTGTTATTTACTCCGAGCTAGGAAAATGCTCACAGTTTTCAGGTGTGATTTCAGACAAAAAAAAAGATTACAAAAATATTTATGTTGATAAGAATGTGAGAGATTCTAGAGTTATAAGCCTTACCGTCCCTCCATATACAACCACCTCAATACCAGAGCCAGGGTATGTGGGGATAGATATGGATAGACTTGTAAGTCAGGCTATATGTGAAGGTTAAAATTGTTTACCTTCTTGTAATGGTAGTAATCAAGTTTCAGCTTTTGTCATTGTATTTACATCCATAACAAATCCAATGTGTGACATTGATTATGATAGTAATGATCGTTATGATGAAGATCGGGACATAGATAATGATATGATGAAACATCGGAAAGTGGAGATGATGACATTGAAACTGGAGCTATTTATGACAATTGAGAGAACACAGAGTATCCAAAAATAAGATTTTCGGGTTCACAATTTGACATCAACCCCTTACAGCCATATTGGATTGTTTCGGGTGTTGATTAGTGAAAAATTGAGGCTACTTCAACAGTCATGTTGACCTTTATTTGATATAATATGTTGTATAAAAGTGCATTTTTCAATAGTAAATATAAATTGAATGTGGTCGTTAGAAGATGCGTTCTTAATTTCAAGTATCAACATAAGATTAGACGTTCCAACACGAATTGATATGAGGCCGGTTGCAAAAATTTAACCTATAGTTTTGAGGTTCATGCAAGATGCAGAAAGGGTAGTACAATGTGGTATGTGTACAAGTATGTGTCGAAACATACATGTTGTCAAGACGCCTTCGAGTTACATAGGCAAAGTGTGAAGACTATTGTTATAGTAACACTGTATCAGAAAAAGGTAGGGCCTGATAATATTACACCTCAGCTTTTGATTACAAAACTGTTGGAGCAGTATGGCGTGCAGATTATGTACAACAAAGTTTGGAGGTCTTTGCAATATGCAAAGAAACTAGCATATAAGAAAGTAGATGAGTCATTTCAGTAGCTTCCTTCATACTCTCACATATTAAAAGAAACAAACCACAATACAGTGATGACAATTATGACAGATGAAAACAATTGGTTCTTATATTCATTTTTTATACTTGGAGCCTCCATTTAAGGTTTTCGGTCCTACATCAGACCGGTTGTTACTGTTGATGTCACTCATTTGAAAGGTGAATATAAAGGGGTGATTTTTGTTAGTGCATGCAAAGATAGAAAGGAGATGATTTATCCATCGCTTTTGGATTTGGTGATGGAGAGTCGAACAATTTATGGACGTGGTTCTTAAGTAGATTACAAGAGAATATCGATGGGACACAACATTTTCCATTGGATTTAATTATCGTATCTGATCATCATAAAAGCATTATGAATGCGATGAGAACCGTTTTTCCTGAAATCTCACGTATGTTCTATTTCTTCCGCTTGAAGCAAAACTATAGAAAGCAACCAGATGTTATGAAAATGTTTTACCTTACAGCATATTGTTATACAAGGGACGATTATAATAAATATTTGGAACAAATTTGAATGGTATGTCCGAATATGCACCAAAATTTGATTAATATTGGGTTGATAAAGTGGTCACATGCATATTCTTCAAAAAAAAAAAAAAAAAAAAGATATGACATGATGATAACTAATATTGTAGAGTCACTCAACAAATATATGATGAAAGCATGTCAGTTTCTAATAACAACTGCACATAAATTTCTGAGACATATGCTAGAGAAACGATACAACAATAGATGTTATTATACTAAGAAACTCAAATCTTTGGTTATCAAAACAGTGAAGGATCATGTGAGCTCAATGGCTAATGAATCGATGAATGCCATGGTATCTACCATCCAACAATCGATCCAGTTTGAAGTCAAACATAAACTAGGCTATGGGTTTGTTCTACCTTTTACGTGGTCATGCAATTGTTGGCATTTGGACCTAGATCAATTGTCATGTCATCTTGCAATTGCTATTGTCAAGTATCATAATTGTATTTTGCTAATTTTCATTATTTAATATCATCTAATAACAATCTACCTTTGTCATACGTATCAAGTTCAATGGTGTTCACTATTATACACTTTATGATGATTATTATAATAAAAATGGCTCAAAGGTGCATATACACATCCGATCAATTCTGTCCCTGACCCATAAGATTGACATGTTCCTACAGAAGTAAAAAATATGATTGTACTACCACCTGAAGGAAAAAGATAAGCAGGTAGACTCAAAGAGGCATGGATTCCTTTAGCTGGGGCAAGCCATTGTAAGAAAAAGTGTGAAAATTGTGGTGAAATGGGACACAACCATCTTCATTGCCCTAACCCCCCTATATTTGCCTTTGGAGGGACTAGCATAGATACTACTGGAAGTGTTGGAACCAATGTAGAAGTTACTGGAGAATGTGCTAGAAACAATATTGAAGCTATTGAAGCAGGTGCTGGAAGCAGTACTGAAGCTACTGGATGTGCTCAAATCAATGAAGAAGCTGCAGCGGAGGCTAGGATGAGTACCAGCGTTGCTAGACGTGTCAAGACCTCCTAAAAATGTAGAATTTGCAGAGCTACTGGACACACACAATGCCGATATGATCAACAGTTTCTCATTCCACCATCAAAGGAATATGAAAACAGTGGTAATCAACAGTGAATAAACTATTTGCAAACCCGATATTATATATGTTATACCTAAGCAATTTATTAATATTTTGTGGTGGTAGCAGTGTTATTAATTGATAGTGCCATGAGATAGAGATAATTCAAAAATAAGAGAGACTTTGTCTGCATTTACTCTTAAAATCGGGTTATATGACACTATAAACCTCGGGCCCTATTTAACGAACCGAAGATGAGTCTCTTTTTTAAAATAAAAAACCGGGCTATATATATCATTTAAACACGAAATCGAGTTATATGATACTATAAAACCCGGATTCGTGTTCTAATAAACAAAGATTCATTTTTTATTTATTGAAGAGATCGGGTTTTATATACCATTTAAACACGAAATCGTGTTTTATAGGGCCATATAACCCGATTTTAAGAATTTAAAAAAACCACATATTTTGGCCCATTAAAACATAGTTTCATGTTTTATATTACCATATAACCCGGTTTTTTTTTTTTTCTTTTCCTCTCAATTTTATGTCTTCTTAAGTTTCCCAATGACCTCAAAATGTCTTCAATATAATGAATTTAACGTAATTAGACATATAACTTATCAAATCTCCTATATCATTACATTGGGGTGTATCATGGCATAGGATTAGTATGAAAGTGGAAGATGCAGTTAGACATAAGTTTGATCGAAGAATTAAGTTGTACATAATGTTGTACCAAAGTTGTAAACAACATAAATTTTGCAGTTTTCGAAAAGTTTTCAACAAAGAAAAAAAACATGAAATTAATGTAAAAATACCTTGAAAGTTTTCAAATCGGGTTCTATGCTACTATAAAACCCGAATCCGTGTTTTACCTTTCAAAAGGATTTGGTTTTTCAATAAATGAGAAAACCAGGTTTTATGTGGCATTTAAACACGTAGTCGTGTTTTATAGGGCTATATAACCCGATTTTAAGAATTTAAAAAAACCACATCTTTTGGCCCATTAAAACACAGTTTTGTGTTTTATATTACCATATATCCCAATTTTCTTTTAATTTTTTTTTTTCATTTCCTCTCAATTTTATGTCTTTTTAAGTTTCCCAATGACCTCAACCGAAAAAAAAAAAAAAAAAAAAAAAAAGCATGAAATTAATGTAAAAATAGCCTTAAAATTTTTAAACTAGGTTATATGCTACTATAAAACCCGAATCCATGTTTTAATTAACAAAAGGATTTGATTTTTCAATAAATGAGAAAATCGGGTTTTATGTGGCATTTAAACATAGAAATGTGTTTTATTGTGCTATATAACCCAATTTTGGGAATTTGAAAAAAAAAAAAAAAAAAAAAAAAACCACATCTTTTACTACATTAAAACACGGTTTCATGTTTTACAGTACCATAAAACCCGAGTTTTTAAAAAATTTAGAAACTGGGTTTTTTATAATGTTTAAACACGGAGTCGTGTTTTATGGTATTATATAACCCGGTTTTTGAATTTTCAAAAAGAAACTTTCCTTTGCTTCATTAAAACACGGTTTCATATTTTACAGAGTCATATAACTTGGGTTTTTTTTAATATTTTTTTGGAAGTCGATTCTTTCGTGTTAAGGCACAGTGCTGGGTTTTTATACTTTTTAACCCGATTTTGTTTCTTTACTTTTACTCTTTCTAAATTGGGCACATGTCTTAAATTTCATTGAAATTCAAATAAACCCGATTTTATATACTTGTACGTTCACATATCTTCATTTTCATCCATTTAACTAAATTCATATATAAAAAAATGGCTTGCATTTCAATAATATATTACATTTCCATCTTTGTCTAATGTCCACCAGCCAAAATCATCTATTCTGTATTCTGGTGTGGAATACATATATATATATATATATATATATATCATACGCTATATCTCTTCTTTTTCTACGAGTGTCTTCTAAAATATGGTGAGACTTCCATTCATGCTTTTGGGACTTTAAAAGGTCGTGGATAAACATCGCTCAATATGCTCCACAACTATTTCTGTGTTAATAGGAAGAGAAGTTAGATGATTATTAATAACCTTTATATAATGAATTTGAGGCTAAATTTTAAACAAATGTGACATTTACCCATCAGCTTGTTGAGGTACATTTGCTATATTGACACACTCCACGTCCCATATTTTTTGCATGAGTGGTGTAGGTGCTTCACTTTGCTCATAAAATCCAATCAACCACAAGGTAATCGGTATAAAACATGCAAGTGGCTGAAGATCTGTTTCCACTGGTTAAAGTCTACTGATTTCATGGAATCATACACCATTATCTTCTCCTCTGTCAAGCACACCTTACAAAGGACCCAATGCATCTTAGACAAAGAACAGAGGACCAGCACTTGCATTTTAGAAACATTATTAGTATAGGATTACTGTGAATGATCAATTAATAAAAAAAAAAAAAAAAAAAGTTTGAAACTTACATTTTGAGTAGATTTCTAAGGCATTTTAGCGTCTCCCATACCAATAGCACAGTTTTTTCAAGAATTTGCTACAATAGTCGTAGATGGATCAAACTCAATGTTCAATATGGTGTATGTAGCATTGAAAACACGCACTATATCTGCCTAAAACAACAAGAAATTAAACATGTTATACTACAAAAAAATAAAATAAAGATGCAAAAAATGAATACAAAATAGAAAGGTAAACACTTACAAAAAAGTTGGTCCATGGACTATGTATTTACAATCATTAATCTCGTCCTACCACTCGTAAACTTCCCCTTTCTTCTGTAAGCAATTCAAATAACCATCAATATGAATCCTCGTCAACCACTCTTTAACATCCTCGATGGTAAGAAGCATATCTGGGGTACATGGTACCGGATAACTATCAATAATATGACTAAAAAAACAAAACAAATTTTAAAGTATTTTGTTAAATTTGTAATTAGATTAAAAATGTAATAATGTTTTTTTTATCCATACGAAGGTTTCAAGAAGCAGCTTTGTTCATCGTGTGCACATCGAGTACAGTCTCTGCCCCCTGCTCCGCCATAAACTCCGCCATTTTCTTCAACTCTTTCTTTTTCTTTTTCGGCTTTAGAGGATCATTGTATGGCGTCCTGTACAATACTCATGGCTTAATCTTTCGCTTGCCCCATTCATGGATAATTCCTCCTTGTAATTTAAAGAAATTCACAATTTTAAATTATATTTTTAAATCAATGCATAAGACTAAAACATCAAATAAATACAATTTTCACCTGAACATCACCAATGTCACTATCTCCCTCCAACTTCTAGATGTGGATGGGCGGGTCCTGCTCCTAGTCAGTAATGTGATGATCCCTCCCTACTTTTGAGTCATGGATATGGATGGATGGGTCCTTACCCTGGTCATCAATGTCATGATCACCCTCTGACTCATGACGTGCTGACTTATGCATGTGTTCGTGGTGGCCCTGTTCCTCATCCTAGTCATCAATGTGATGATCACTCCCTATTCTATCATCATGGATGTGCAAGTCATCATCCTAATCCCGAATAGAGCTCTCAGCAACATCATCATCCACAAGCCCACTAATTTTTAGTCGGTCTTCAACCCTTTTCAATCTCTTATCCATTAGCAACCTTTCTTATGTTTGCTACATCCCGATAATATTCTCTAATAGCTTCATTATCTTACCGACATTGGTCTGAGGTTCCTACAAATACATAAATCAATATACATATATATATGATATAAATTATAATATACACCTAATTTAAAATATAATTAAAATAATAATCTCATCTTCCTACTTGAGGGCAAGATGGTTTAGGCAACAATCGTACATCATGCGCACTTTTTTTCCTCAGCTCCCTCTCTTCATCCTCATCTTTATCTTCCTCCTCCTTTTCCTCCTTATTCCTCTCTCTTTCACCACCTACCTACTCATCATCAACAATATCACCCTCAACACCAGCATCACCTGAAACATCATCATCATGACGCTCATAATTATCATCATCTTCACCCCTTTTGTCGCCGCATTTCCACACTTTCTCTCCAACCAAATGTCGGGGGTTGAAGAACTTCCAATAATCCGTCTCTCTCTCATTGTCGGTGGGCACAAGAATCCTCCTCAATACAATATATGTTAGGGTAGGGTATAGTTAATATATTGCACCCAAAGATAGTAAACAAATGAAAACAAATTTATGTTAGGGTAGGGTAAACACTTACAAGGTGAAGCTCACTCCTCTATTTTCTTGAATTCTTTCTAATCCTCTTATTACAATGCCAATTCCTAAACCTTGGCAAATCAGGATCACTTGCTATTCTGTTCCCTACCTTGTTGTCTAAATATGAGAACATTTTAACAAGCCACCACTATAATGCATATTAAACAAAAAACAAACATATCATTAAAATATAAATAAATATATTTATATATAAACTAAACAATTTTCCTTAATAATAAAGAGCATATAGTAAGGGTTATACTTGGAACGTCTAAACAAACCCATACAAGTTAACTGTCCACCCATTTATAAGACATTCGTTAGTAATCACCTATCAGAGATGGTTGAGAAGTATACTATATGACATTGTACCCTAAGGGAACGCATTCCACACTTTTGTGTCCTCTATCATGACTCACAATGCTTTATCCACCTCTTGGCGCTCATCTAGGCCGTAAAATAGTTGAAAAGCTATGACTAAATTAGCCAACTTGAAGGTGTCGTCGACATTTAAATTCGCTCGTGACTTGATCATGAGGACAATAGCTTTCACTGGGTGGAATTCCTTTGAAAAGTCACCATAGAAGACTATTCTTGTCATTTTGTCACGCCTTAATGGTATTTATGTCGATATGCCCAAATGGCAACCCTATTACCAATAAGAACTCCTGTTTTCCAAACCTATATGGTTGCCCTCCAATTTCAAACCACATCTCATCAGGCCTAGTATGAGGAATTTCAACTCTCTAGCAAGAATAGTTGCAATCAAGGGGCAAACCAATAACTGATTATAGGCTATCTCTATGAAATATCTGAACGGGGTCACGCCTAGGAACTGCTTAAGGAGTTCTCTTTTCTCAAGAGTTGTTTTTAGACTAGCAATCTCTTTGAAGCTACAATGTGTACTTAAGGTCATCTCAGTGGGAATAATCAGTGTACTCCACTTATAATTGACCTAAATCTATACAAGGCCAACAAAAATAATTAGAATAACATTAATTTAATTGACAGTTTACTTTAATAAAACTTAATTATTAAATATTTTCGTTAATTTATAAAACTAATTTTAATTAAAAAATTAGATTAACGTATTATAATTACATTAAATCAAATTTAAAATTTAATTGATTAATTTCTTCTTATTGTTTATTTTTAATTTATATTTCATTTATTTGAATTTATTAATTTAATCACATTGATTTAATATTTTTATTTTAATTACTTACATTTAACTTTTCTAACTTAATTAAAATTTAATTCACTTATTTTCTAAGCAAATATTAATTAATTTAATTAAAAAAATTCCACAAAACCGGGTTTTTAGTGGACAAAATCGGGTTTTGTAGCAAAATAAAACACAGTTTTTGAAAAAATCGTGTTTTGTGGGTTCATCCATAAAACACAGTCATTCCAAAAACCGTGTTTTAAGGATGCTTTAAACATGGTTTTTGGAAAAAATCGTGTTTTATAGACTGGCCATAAAACACAGTCATTCCGAAAATCGTGTTTTAAGAAAGCCTTAAACACGGTTTTTAGAAAGTCCGTCTTTTATGTTCGATCATAAAACATGGTCCACCCAAAAACCATGTTTTAAGGAAGCCTAAAACACGACTTTTAGAAACCCCGTCTCTCATTTCTAGACACAAAACGCGGTTTATTTTCCAAAAACTTTGTTTTGTGCATTCACAAAACATGATTTCAGTTGAAAACGGGGTTTATGGGTGCAGCCTTAAAACACGGACGATTTTGAAAACTGTGGTTTAATGAGCCTCAAAACACGGTTTTGGAAAATACCATGTTTTATGGTCAAACAAAAAACACAATCTTTTTCTAAAACCGTGTTTTATGCAGTCATAAAACACAGTGTTTGGAAAAAATCGTATTTTATGCATCCACAAAACATGGTTTTTCAGCAAATTGTGTTTTAACCGCAAAGCTGTGTTTTGTGGCCTCACAAAATACGGTTTTGTTGTTATGTAACCGAAAAACCTAGTTCCAACACTTCTTCTTCCTCGACATTATACACCACTAAAAACATCCATTCTCATCCCAATCCATCCAAATATAGCCAAAACTAACCTAGTCTAACCATACTAAACTAATCCAACATCCACAATATAAAAAAACGAATTCAAAACTCTAAATTTAACAATTACCACTCAAACGATCAAATAGGTATGATGGTTGTGTACCTTCGACAATAGAGGTGGTGAATAAGCTCGTTTGCAATCTGAGGAGGTCGACAAAGGTCGGTAATGGTGCGACAAGGCTGGAGATGAGCAGTCGGGTGTGAGTGCTCTCGGATCGAAAACCGGGTCGTGAAGGTTTGATGAAAACGGTGGAAATTTGATTTGGGTGGGTGGTCGTGTTTTGTGGCCTCCATATATATGAGGGCATTTTGGTAATTTCATGTTTGGGTTTTTATTTTAAATTTTACAAAATAAGGGTATATGAGTCAAATTTCACTTCGGGATAAAATGGGTAACTTGGGTATTCAATGCAATTAATTAGTTTGTCTAAGAGGCTAGAAAGAAATTTTTTTAATTAAAGGGCTATAAACGAATTTTTACCTTTTATAATGGTCATTTTTGGTAATTTTCATATGGACAAAAGTGTGGAACTGGTGTGAAATAGCACCATCCTCATCTTTTACTGAGGAATTATCATCACGTTAATAATTTTTGGTCTTATAGTACTAAAAATATTGCACTACCAAAACTACCCTTAATGACTTAAATTTAGTTTTTTTTTTTTTCATTTTTTTAACTCTCTCTCGATAATTCCCACTGTTTTACTCCACCACTTTTCATCCTCATTATCACCAAAAATCAAGATATCATCCAAATTGTTTGTGTCAGGTGTCAACTTCAAATCTTAAATACTATAATTGAACTATTCTTATCAACTTAAACTTTTGGATCAGATGGTAGCTAACATGGTATCGGAGCTTAGAGGTTTCTAGTTTAAATCCTATCTACCCCTTTTATCTTGAATTCTCGTTACACATGTTATACAATAGAGGGCGTTTAGCATATATCCAACATCTATCATTTATTCATGTTATATGTGAGACGTTTTGTATGTGTCCAACATCTGTCATCTATCCATGTTACACGTAAAGAGATATGTCACGTGTCAACCTCAAATCTTAAATACTATAGTTGAGTTTTTTCCTATCAACTTAAACTTTTAAGTATTATCTATCATCTATTTACGTTACATATGAAGGAGTGTGTCATGTGTCAACCTCAATTATTAAATACTATAATTTGTATTATTTGTCATCTATTCATGTTGTACGTGAGGGGATGTGTCATGTATCAACCTCAAGTCTTAAATATTATAATTGAGTTTTTTCTAATTAATTTAAACTTTTAGGTCTAATAATAACTAACAGTTTGAATAAAAATGTGGATTTGTCACTCGGTCTTCAATCACTATCTTCTTAGTTACTCCAAGAAGTTCAATCTAGAAAAGAAAAACCGGTCATTTTCATCTTTAACTAATATTAGTAGAATCTACTCGAGATTGAAGAGATTTAAAGTTGATGTAAAAGTTCTAATCTTCATTTCGAGCTTCTTCAACAATAAATTAAACTTTCCAATTTGTCATCGTAAAAGAGAATTAAGTCAGAAGCAAAAGAGAACCAAGTCACCATCAAAGAGAATTAATAAGTTACAGGTACAGAGAATAATTCTTTTTAAGTCTCGATAACACACTTATCATCATCTCTGTCGTCTCTGCCACATCAACTATAAAGCAACACCCAATTGAACATTTCACACACAAACAAGTAATAGCTAATCAATGCTAGTGCCAACTCAATATATTCATAAATAAATTGCACAAACCAAAACACTAAACCCTACCTAACACATTTAACCTCAATCCAGCAAAATCAATTTACTAAAACCGCAACTTTTTTCAAAACAAAATAGGAAACTAAATAGAGGCATGAAGGTTTTTGTTTTCGCCTGCGGTACAAAATCTTTAGAATAGGGTTCTCCTGTGGGTGGATTAAGAAAGCATGTGCCAATTACTGAAACTTCTTTTTGTTAGGTACATTTTCCCTTTGATTCTCTCTAATTCCGAAGATGGATATCTAAAGAAGAAATTTTGTGGGGTTTTTATTAAGCCAAATATATTTTCGATGGTTAAAAACCTACAGCCAGTAAGTCTTGTAGAGACTTACCATTAATTTGCCTCCATGGAGACTTACTGCATTCCTTAAATGTTCATCTTGTTTATGGTTTTGAATTTTCTTAATGTGAGTTTTGTTCTTATTATGTTCTTTTTATTGTCAAGTTTTTTCAATGAGAATATGAGAATAAGATCATGCTAAACGGTGGTGAAACAAAGAACAAAAGTTTTACATATCATTTATTACCTACTAAACAACCAAAAAAAGGCCGGATTCTTTTTTTTTTTTTTTTTTTTAAAGCTGGATTATATGGGTCAAGTAGAATTGTAAAACACAATTTTATCACTTACTAAACAACTAAACAAGGAACCTAATATTTCAAATGGTAAAATACGAGGCATCTCCCTCTCTCAAGATCCAGAATTACTTTAATATTTAGGGAAAAAGAGAAAAAGCAGAACAGACCCTTATTATCTGCTATAAATATATATATTAAGAAATACACAAAAACTGAGGGATCGTTTGTTTTTTTCACTTAAGATTTGTTAGTGTTGAATTGCATAAGTTATTTCCATTTATTTTTTTTAAGTAATCAAACCATTTAAAATTATCAAAAAACAACTAAAAAATTTAAGTAAGAATTTTTAATTTTTCAATTAATTGCAAATCACTTAATGACATTTAAAAAATTTTAGTCGAAATCCAACCTCCCTAAAATAACATAATTTTAAATTCATTCAAATTTTATAATACTTAAATTTTCTTTTTTTTTTCCTTGATACTTACAAAAAATATATTTGAAAAGTAAAATTAAAATACATCTCATCTCAAATTATCTTGGAATTAAATAATATGTTTTAATTTACAACTTAAACTTTCATTTTTTTAGTTGTTTTCTTAAATATATTAATATATTTAAATATATAAATATTATTAATACTATTATATTTTTAATCATATTTTAATTATGAATAAAATATTATTAATATGTACATAAAAAATGTTTTACAATTTATTAAATTATTTATTTTCAAATGTTTGTGTTAAATTAATTAAGATTATATAACAACAAATAATAAAAATGATATAAATGTCAATTTTCTAGTTTTAAGACAATTTTAAATTAAAAAATAAATAAATTTACAACATATTCAAAAGTAAAGAGAGAAATATATATATGTTATTTATATTTCAAGTTTCAATCACTATTCATTCTTCAGTAACATTATTCAGTCTTTAGACAAAACAACAAACGACCCCCTAATATTGTTGTCTAGACTTACCATAAATCTAAAATAATGCTAAGGGCTAATATTCTTTAATTTTGATACATAATATATAATTATTATTTAATAATCAATCATTAAATTTTATCTAAATATAAAACTTTTCTTTTTTCTTTTTTCTTTTTTTTTTTTTGAAGAAAAATATAAACCATTTTTCTAACATTCAAAATATATAGACTTAATTAAATCTTTTTCGGGTGTTGGATCCCACACAACTTTTCATGTGAAATCTCCGGTTCTCATATTTGCCAATTTCTCTGGAGATATATTACCACACAAGTGATAATTAAAGATCCTACCAGAAAAATGTGTTGTCAAGTATATTCATACCCAAATATATTATAGAATGTCATATATATATATATATATGTATATATATATACACACACACTCATATATATAGTCTTTCTTAAGAAATAGAATCTTAAAAAAATTAAATTAAATAAGAAAATAAAAAAAAATACTAAAACAATTCTAACTTTTATACGAAACAAGTCTTTTTTTAGGAAATAGAATTTTAAAATAAAATAAATGAAAAAACTTAAAGTAAATAAAAACCTAAAATGAAATACATCCAAAGCTTAAAAGGAAAACAATTCAAATAATTTAAAGAAATAAAAAAGTTAAAAGGAAATAAATTAAACTAATAAAAAGAAATAACATTAATTAAATTAAGAAATAATACTAAAAATCTTAATTGTCATCCAACACTGTAAGTCGCACGCTCTTTGTTCTCTTTCTCTCAAATTTTCAAAGGTTCTCAACACATTCTTTCAATTTTATTATAAATATTTTTTAGGCTTGTTGAAATCTTCATCCGCCAGTCAAAAGGATGGATCTATATGAACATTTCTGAGTTTGATAATAAAGGTTTCACACTTAACCGATGTTGAATTTTGAAAGAAGTAACAATAATATTAACAGTTTTTCTTTTCTGGTCCTCCCCCAGTTATGACATCTAATTAACAATAATATTAGCCGTCTTAAGTTATTTGGCTCTGTTGGCCTGCGTAGCTCAACCTCAGCAGGTTTTAACATAATCTTAATCCGGTCAGAGTTAATATTTAAAAATAATAATAAAAAATAAAATTACAACCCTATTCCTGACTTATTAATATATAGTATTGTTGTCTTGAAAAAAAATGGGTACAATTTCGCCTAGCTAGAGACCTACATAACGCTCTGATTGCAGATCAATACGCTCACAATCAAAAACAAAAGGCAGCTCTGCTGGATTGACATGGTCAAATTTCTACACAGGTTGACCTTCCAATTCTTAAATTGAATATATTTAATGATTTGACTGCAAGGAAAAACCAAAAAAAAAAACCCCTAGGTAGGGTTTCATATCATGAAAATTACTTGATGTTTTTTTTCTTTAGAACTGAAAATTACTTGATGTTATTATATTCTTCCCATCAAAATTATGAGCATCTCTATTTCGAAAAATAAAATATATATATGGGCAACTCTCTTCCGAGTCTAGCGCCTAAAAACTGTTGCATATGAAATCTACACGTACGGCGACGGCCATTCCTGACTTGGAACTACTAATAAATTATTCACATGTCCTCGTCATTGAAGGATATATATGCAGCAGACACCCGTACCTGTTAGCCATATAAATTTACGTTGCATACAAGCATTATGTCAATGAATCTAAGCAACTCAATTATGGAGATATCAGTTTTCTTCCTAGTTCTTTTTCTCTTACAAACACCCTTGTCTTCGTCAACAACATTTGACACACTCAGTAGGGGCTCATTTTTATCTGTCGAGAAAACAAGTGACATTTTGACTTCATCAAACAGTGTTTACTCAGCAGGGTTCTTCTCAATTGGCGATAATGCTTTTAGCTTCGCAGTGTGGTTCACCAATTCCTCACCTCCAACTGCGGCCTGGATGGCTAACCGTGATCTACCTGTCAATGGAAAAGGCTTCAAGCTTTCACTTTCGAGACATGGTAATCTTTCCTTGACTGATGCTTGTGGAACCCAGACAGGGAACTCTAAAACCTTTTCAGGCGGTTCTCTAGTCCAATTAGTCCTTTCAGACACCGGCAATCCTGTTCTCTTTACTTTAGGGAGTTTAAATCGAACACTCTGGCAAAGGTTCGATTCACCAACGGATACTCTTCTTCCAGAGCAACCATTTACCAACGCCACACAAGACGAGAGTTCTTCCAGAACGACAACAACGTTCTGTGGTCACTGATCCTTTGATATCAAGCGTTTATTGGCCATTGCTTTTGAGGGGACTCAATATCTGGGACCTGGGAAGAACAACCTACAATAACACCAGAATGGCCGTATACGATAGTTCAGGCCACTTCATGTCATCTATCGATTATTCGTTCAGGCCATCGGACTTTGGTATGGGGCCCCGAAGAAGGTTGACGCTTGATTATGATGGCAACCATCGAATGTACAGCCTAGTAGAGGCTACAGGGATGTGGGATGTGTCCTGGCAACTCATATCCATTCCGTGCAGGATTCATGGCGTCTGCGGAGAAAATAGTCTATGCGGTTATGATCCTTATAATGGTAGGAAATGCTCTAGCTTACGTGGGTTGGAGATAAAAAATCACACTGATTGGTCATATGGTTGTGAACTTGAATTAGAAATCCATTGCAACAAGACAGACGTTGGTTTTGTCCGACTCACACATGTTGATTTCCATGGCTATGATATTCAGTACATACCCAATATCACCTTCAGTAAGTGTCGAAAGGAGTGCCTGCAATTGTGCAATTGTAAGGCATTGATGCTTCTATGTGATGGAAATAGAGGCGTGAACGACTGCTATCTTACATTCCTTTTGATTTATGGAAACCTTTCGTCGAATTTTCATGGAATCACCTACTTCAAACTGCCTAAGGACAGGTTGATATATTTTTTTTTTGTTGAAAGAAGGTTGATATTGTTGTCGCTTTGATTTGATGAGATGAAAAATAAAATGCTATAAAGTGAATTGAATATTATTAGATTAATTTTGCTGCTAAAACACTTATATATCTTAAAAGAAGTAGGGATATGTTTTGTAAATTTTATATTAATTATTTTAAATTTATATAATATCTAAAATAGATATAAAATAAAATATTTTAATTTATATTTAATTGAAATGTATTTCTTATTAATCGTGATTACACTATAAATATCATTATGTTAACGTTGACATGAATGATTTGGTTATTTGAAAAATAGATTACATTCATATAATCTCAAAGTGAATTATTTTATAATTATTTTGTAAAAGTAATCACTCACTTACATTCTAAAATTGCTATTAAATCTATATATCTTATCAAACCGTAACTTTTAATAATTTTATTTCAAAAAAAAATTTAATATTTTAATAAAAGTTTTATATTTATATAAAAAATTATTAAATAATTAGATTTTAAATTTTAAAAAATAATAACGGTTAAGTTTCATTCCATAAACAAACAAAAAGATTGACGTCCACAAAATAACCGATTTATTAGTGGGTTCCATCATCTATATACAGCGTACTAATTAATGATCCATTGTGCACCTGCACCACCATCATCTCTATGCAGCGTACTGATGAATGATTCATTGTGCTTGGGCACTTGTGCACTAATACATAGACATTTCAATGTATAAAATGAATGGTGTAAGACAGCTAAGGGAGTTGAGAGAGGCTCTTAGGTGTATATAAAACACAAAGTGTAGTGTGAGCAAGCGTGTGTGAGTGGCCGCAACCTTAGAAAGTGAGCAGAGTCAGATCCACCAACACAGGTGAGTTAATTAAATAAATATCTCTGGCTAGCTGGAAACTTCGAAATGCAAGTTCAAAACGTAAATGAGCCAGAGTTTTGCATGGAGCAAATTATAATTTAGTTATCCTAATTCAAGGAAACAACTATTTTGATTTTATTGCAATTGATCTCTTGCCGTTAGTGAAATTCTATTATAGTTATTCAAAAAATCATATTTACATTGTTTGCTAGTAATTTTAACGAAGTTGCACTAATTGTAAAGGGGTAAATAACAATAAAATTGAAACAATTATTCTGTTTAAATTATAATTTCACTGGGTAACTAAATTATGATTTACTCGTTTTGCATTACTTGCAATGTACTTGTATCAAGTACAAGTGCGTCTGCTTCAAGCCTTCAACTGTCAAGTACATTGTAACCTGTAAAGTGTCTTTTTGTTTTATTTTTTATTTTTTAATTTTATGAATGTAACTTGCAAGGTGCTATTGTCAAAGAAATTAGGTCATGGTAATGCTCCCTTGTCCGACAAACCTTAGCTGAAATGATGAGCGTAAACAAACAGTATTGTATAACACTCAGTACATAAGAGAAATAAACATAATAATTATTCATAGTCTTTTTTTTTATTACCTAATATTAATAGGATTGACTCATAAAATAACCGAAACCAAACAAAATTAGATATTAATAACGCGGTTCGAAAGAGGCTCCCATATAGAAGGAGGTAATTCACACATAGATATGAGAACAAGTCACACAAGAGTGGAAGGAGACCCAAACACAGGTGGTGAAAAATGCAACCACAAATGTCACTATAGTGTCACTAACTAGGGACCACTCTTGGTCCTTAGTAGTGCCTTTGCCGTTACGACAAAGGCACAATGGATCATTCATAATCAAATTTTTTTTTTTTTAATTACATTTACATTATCAATTATCAGTGTAGAAAATAATCAAGACCAAATAGAATTAGACACTGGTGACTTGACTTGGAAAATGATTTCCATATGAAAAGAGGCAACCCACATATAATCAAATACTAGTGACATCGCTCGAAAAGCGACTCACGTATCGTAGGGGATCAACCCATATATAGATGGAAAAACAATCCGTATAAGAGTGGAAGAAGACCCACGCATTGGTGGGAAAAGGTACGGTAGCGAATGTGGTCATGGTATCTCAAACCAGCAACCACTCTTGGTCCTTGGCTATCCCTTTGCCACAACGGCAAAGGCACAAGGACTATTCATAGTCATTTTTCCCATCATAGTCTGCGGTAACTGTCATCATGATAATTATTTTGTACCACATCTATTTGATATTTCAAATACTATGCTTTCACCTTGTTGTGTCAGTTTTTTTTTTTTTTTTTTTCATCATAATAATTCAGTATGTTTCGATTAACTTCAACAATATCTAATTATAAACATTAAGGCATTCTCCAATATTAAACACCAAATTTGACATCATTTTGGTGTCAACATCAAATTTTTTAACACTAATTTTTTTTTACTCCAATGTATTAACAT
Source organism: Litchi chinensis (assembly GCA_019925255.1). Lineage (NCBI taxonomy): Eukaryota > Viridiplantae > Streptophyta > Magnoliopsida > Sapindales > Sapindaceae > Litchi > Litchi chinensis. Next base: position 10,003,935 of record CM034468.1, on the reverse strand, counting down.
CAAATTGGTGTAAAAAATATCTTCAAAGAATATTTCATATATAATTCTTTAACCAATATTAATTAATTTATTTCATATAAAAATTTATTTTCAAATAATTACTCGCAATATATTAAAAAATTATTAAATACTCACAATTTTTTTTAAAATTTTTTTATCATAAATTATTCTCATTATATTTCCACCTAATTTTTTATCCATTTCATTTTTCCAACTAATTTTTTATCTAACTATTTTATTATCTACCCCATTATAAAATCTTATTCTCAAATAAATTACGCATAATATATAAAAAAAAGTTATTAATTTCTCACATAATTTTTAATTTATTATAAAATATTATTATCATTAATAAAGTATGTTTGTTTTACCAAAAAGAAGATGATGGTTTTATCCTAATCATTAATCTAACACTATCCTACGTATGATACAAAAATCTAACATTATATGATCTCTACCGTTGGATGAAAAGTGGTTTGATCATAACCATTAAACGGTATTCTTATCTCTTCCACATTTTATCCTAGGTCTGACATAAAAATCTAACATGATATGATCTCCACTGTTGGATGAAAAGTGATTTGATCTTAATCGTTAAACGGTATTCTTATCTCTTCCACACTCAGCCTAGGTCTGACATAAAAAACTAACATGATATGATCTCCACCGTTGGATGAAAAGTGGTTTGATGTTAATCGTTAAACGGTATTCTTGTCTCTTCCACACTTTAGCCTAGGTTTGACATAAAAAACTAACATGATATGATCTCTACCGTTGGATGAAAAGTGGTTTGATCTTAACCGTTAAACAGTATTCTTATATCTTCCACACTCTAGCCTAGGTCTGACATAAAAACTAACATGATATGATCTCCACCGTTGGATGAAAAATGGTTTGATCTTAACCGTTAAACAGTATTCTTATCTCTTCCACACTCTAGCTTAGGTCTGACATAAAAACCTAATACGATATGATCTCTACCATTGGATGAAAAGTGGTTTGATCTTAACCGTTAAACGGTATTATTATCTCTTCTACACTCTATTCTATGTCTGACATAAAAATCTAACATGATATGATCTCCACCATTGGATGAAAAGTGATTTGATCTTAACCGTTAAACGGTATTCTTATCTTTTCCACACTCTATCCTATGTCAGACACAAAAATCTAACATGATATGTGTAATACTCCGAAATTTTTCTATTTAAGAGAAATGAAAATATAATGAGATGAATAGTATTTTCAAGATAAATAGTGATTTTTCGGATGAATAGTATGTTCGGACGGAATAGTACTTGTGTGAATAGTGAATTTTTCGAAAAGCGGACCCTAAAGTTAGAAAGCTTCGGAATAAGTAATGGACTCTAAGGAAATTGAAACAGATCAAAAATGAGTTCATTTGAGATAAAATGGAGTAGTTTCTGATCCGATTGAAAATTCGGAAAGATTTTCGAAAAAATTTAAAAATTTAGAGAAGTGTCAAAATGAGTGTTAAAATGCTCTAGAAGTATTTTAAAAACTCAAACGACACTTTCGAATGAGATTTGGATGCAATAGAATCAATCTAGGAATCGTTAGAGACGATCTAGTGAATTTTCGGAAAACCAAAGAGGGGCATAGAATGACTTTTAAGAGTCACTAAAGTTACTAGGAGTATGTACACAGTCCGAATATAAGTCCCGGTGAATTTTGAAAGGATTTCAAAAAGGTCCCAAAAAAGCTGAATTCGGGCATCCCGGAAAAGTCAAATCAAAATAGACAAGAAAGGATAGACATGTGACATAAGAGAATTGTAAATTGAGTATGAATTTAAAAGGTTATGTCATAAATTTTGAGATTTAAATTGTGACTTTTAGGTGATTGGATCGGGAGGAAAAAAAAAAAGACATAAAAAATGAAATATTAAAAATGACATGATTATATTTAACTATAAAGGATATGTACAAGGATATTTTTGTAGTGCCTCAATCTAACTGGACCTAATAGAATAATTGAAATTCAATTTGTTGCTATTAATTTGGTCTGATTTCAGTTTTAGAAGTACATAAGTTTATGGATAAATATCCTATTGGAGGATATTTTTAAAAGAAATTAAGAAAGTTGGGTTAAAAGGAAAAAGGTCATAAGGGTTAAAATGAAAATTTATATATGTTGAAAAAAAAAATCAATAAAAAAAGAATAATAACCGATGGGTTGATTTTTTTTTGAAATATAATAACAATATATATATATTAGTGGTGGTACCTACTGAAAGAATATATATATATATATATATATAGAATTGTTAGTGGACTGTGATGGAGAAAATATATATATATATATATATTAAACGTGGTGGGCTCCATTGAAATAAAATAATATATATATATGTAAATGTGTGGCTGCCGATTGAAAGAAGAAATAAATAAATAAAATAAAATTTATAAATGAAAAAGAAATGAAGGTGTCGGTTGCCGAGTGAGAAGAAAGAAAAATAATAATAAAATAAAAAGAAGATGTTAATGGGACGTGAGGCGGTGGAAAGTCTATATATATACTTGTGTCTTAACAAACAATTAAACACAGAAGCTATACGGCAAGCAACAGGAGAAGAAAAAAAAAATAAAACAGAAGCAATCGGGCATGGTGCAGCCAAGAAAAAAGATAAGAAGAAAAATAAGGAGAAGAGAGGAAAGGAGAAAGAAAAGAAAAATAATTTTGGGTGTCCGATTATCTAGATAGGGTGGATCTAGGATGATAGGAAAATCAAAGGAGAACTCGTTTTAGATTCAAAAATAAGCAAATGAGTTATATGAGTGGATAAGCTATAGAAATCGTCCAAAAGGTTGGTGTACACTTATCTTAAAAACTCATTTTTTATTTTATTTTATTAGGAGAGATTTTATTTAATTTAGTGTATAAGTTTATTTCGTTTTAATTAAATACATTCTATGAATATGAGTGAATTATGTTACGAATAATTTTTATAGTATTTAGTAATTAAATTTTAAAAAGTTTGTGATAAAGTGTGTATCGTTTGAATAAAGAATATGGAGTTTATATGATATTAATTTGATAAATTGAAAGAAAAGTTTGTTTGAATACGATTTTAATGATTTTCGAATGAAAACGGAAACAAACGGAGAGATACGAACAAATTAGTTTCTTGATCGAATATATATCAGAAGAAGGGCATCATGGTTTTGATGAGATTGATGAGTCACTTTTGAATGAAAAATGATGTGTTATGATGCTTTGAATAAATAAGAAATATATATATTTTTATTGAAAAAGTATTCAGAGTTTTTCCGAATGAAAATTTTTATTGAGAAAGAAAGTTATTAAAATATGAAATTTTTACTAATATATGAAAAATCATAAGGGCCTGAGTAAACCTGAACATTGGTAAGTGAGGATTGGTAGTTGACATGCCAATAGGGTAATTATAACAGTACTGCACCGATTTGCTTATATATGTTGATATGAAATTTATGGACCTTGAGAGGCACCGAGTGTCCGGTCCCAGAATTTATGTGATATATGAAACGTTATCCGGCAGGTAGTCACCGAGTATCCGATGCTAGGGGAAACATGAAACCCGATTTCCAGTCTATGGTATCGTGTCAGTGTTTACAAAGGGCGCTAAAAAAAATATTAAATGAAATCGTAGAGATATGCTTGAAAAAAAAAAAAAGAGTTTTATGTATTTTATATGTGTAATTATTAATAACGTGTTTCCATTGTGATTTATTATAAAAATTCGAAAAAATTATGTTGATATATTTGGAAACATCTTTTATGTGCTTTAGATGAGTTTTTATCAATAAAGTGATTTCCTCATGGATTATTATAGTATTTCGAAAATGCGTAAAAATGATGAGTTACCCTATAGTATTTTTGCGAAATGAGGAAGTTAAATTATTTGTTTTATATATGCAATTGTTGATAAAATGACTTATTTGTGAATTGTAATAAAAATTTAAGCATTTTGGAAGTTTGATTCTTAATATGCTTGAAAATAAATTTCATGTGTTTTATACATGCAATTATTAATAAATTGAGTTATTTATGAATTTTGATAAAAGCTTGAAAATTGTGAAATTTTGTGTTACAATAACATAATTTTGATGAAATGATAAAAATTTGAGATTTTGGGAATTTTGTTTGACAAAATGATAATTTTTTTTTTTTTTAACGAAATAGGATTTAATTTTTATTTCGTTTCCTGACGAATATGTGAAAATGGTGAAATCTGGTTTTGTAGGGTCATATTTGGAAAATGACTTTTAGGCATTTCATATATATGTGTTTACTAGTAAATTAATCTTTTTATGATTTATTATGAATATTTGATAACTGTGACATCTTGCTTTAAAATCTGGTATCTTTAAAATTGATGAAATTTAAATTTTAGTGTACACCCACTAAGTAGAAATACTTAGCGCATTGGATTTTCCATGCGTAGGTTGAAATTCTGGGCGCTGTAGATAAGGGTTGACAAAAAGACATCTACTGCATTTTTAATTAGTCACATTCCCTCCATAGTTGGTAGTTCTTCGTTTAGTATTGTATAATAGTGTTAAAGTATATGGAAATGCATGTACATGTATATGGATTTACGAGATTTTATAAATGAATATATATAATTTGTAGAAAAGGTTTTTGGGTTTGTAAAGTAATTTTGTAAAAAAAAAAAAAAAAAAACTCTTATTTATCGTTTAATTAGTGTTTACTTTCGTTTAGGATGATTTTTATTAAAGTTTGTGTTTATAAATGTTTGTGTGGTGAAGTGATTTTGAAGTCGGACGGAGGATCCGAAATAAGAGTTGAGAAAATGAATGTATTTTAGAAGTGTTTTTTTGAAATCTGCAGGTTTTTAAAATTTTGGGTTTTTCAGAAAAATAGAAGAAACTCTGTCGGATTTTTGAGAAAAAAAAAATGTAGTGCATATATGTAAATTAATAACGAATAAACCGATTAAGGTAGCATCCTCCGACTTGGGTTTCCATCCGAATAGGAATCGGGTAAAGGGTGTTACAATATGATCTCCACAATTGGATGAAAAGTTGTTTGATCTTAACCGTTAAACGGTATTCTTATATCTTCCACACTCTATCCTATGTCTGACATAAAAATCTAACATGATATGATCTCCACCGTTGGATGAAAAATAGTTTGATCTTAACCATTAAACGGTATTCTTATTTCTTCCACACTCTATCCTAGGTCTGACATAAAAATCTTAAATGATATGATATCTACTGTTGGATGAAAAATGGTTTGATCTTAACCGTTAAATGGTATTTTTATCTCTTCCATACTCTATCCTAGGTCTGACATAAAAATCTAACATGATATGATCTCCACCGTTCGATAAAAAGTGGTTTGATCCTAACCGTTAAATGGTATGCTTATCTCTTCCACAATTGATCTATAAATAATGGCGCTTTCTTTATCTTTTAGTTCCAACCAGTAAACATATATCTTTACAAAAATGTCATCAAGCAAGAGTTTAGATGATAAGTCTAAAAATACTCTACGAAGTGCTTCATATTCGAATGAAAAGAGCTAACTCCTTTGTCATGTATATTTTGATGTTTCCCAAAATGCAATTATAAGCATAAACCAATCTAGTCTTCAATTTTGATCTCGCATAGAGACTAAATATCATATGGCGTTACCGACGCATATAACTCAAGTTCGATCTAAAAGATCTCTGACAGCTCGAATGTAAGTAATCAATACAGCAATTAGCAAGTTAAGAGGATGCATTCGATAAATTGAAAATTTAAATCCAAGTGGTGCTTCTGAACAAGATATTGTAAGTATTTTCTAAATTGCAGTTATGTAGATTTTATGAAATTCCTTTTATTCTAATTTCGATCTCATTTTTTATAGTTTTAATTTTTGGTCGCATTGTGCAGTTAAATCAAGTCAAAGCCTTATTGGCACAAGATCCAAATTATAGTAAAAGATTCAAATTTGATAATGTCTTGCTCATTCTTAAAAATATAGAGAAATATTCTGATATTAATAGCATGCAAACTCCAGGCCGTCGAAAAAGATATGATTGCACCGAAACATCACAATCAGACTCGACCACGTCAAAGTCTGCGGAAGCGTCTTCATTTAATATTGATCTAAATGCCAATTTTACCGTTGAAGAGCAAGTTAATGATGTTAATAATAATAATGATTCAATTGAGCGGCTTGTTGGGAGGAATAAAGAAAAAATGAAAAAGAAACAAGGGGATGAGATACTACAATATTTTAAATCCATAAAAAAAGATAGTGAGCAAATTATGGGTAAGTTTAATGAAACTTAATCTATGCTCCAAAAGAGTTATGGACTCCAACTATTAAGGGCTCAAAATGAGGCAAAAAAATTAGAGTTGTGAGAACGACGCGAAGAAAATAAAATTTTACTAAAAGATGTGGATTCCATAAAAGATCTAATTCTACGTGATGTTCTTCGAAATGAACAAAAGAGAATTTATGAAAAAATGTCTTATGAGCAACAATTTCAAGAAGGAAGTGGATCATCCAATACATTTAACAAGTATTTTGGTGGTTATGGAGGAAGTGGAGATGACCTTCCAAATTTATAAATGGTTGTTTAGAAGTATTTATGTCAAGTATTTTATTTTTAAGTTATGTTGTTGTTGTTATTTTTTAATCATATATGTTTACTTTAAGGTAATGGTAATGTTAATGTTATTGTTAATTAAAATATTATTGAGTTTTTGCATTAAAAATATTATCAATTCTATCAAATAATTATTAAAATAATATTTTATATATACATTAAATCATTTAATTCATTTTATATTAATATATTACTGATAATATATATTAAAAACTTAAAAATATATTAAAACATATTCAATATTATATTCATTTTAAAGATCTCAATGAAATATTTCCAACGATATAAATTTTTTATAATAATTTAATTTTTATTTATAATTATTAATCAAATTATATAAATACATTAATTATGGTAAATGATATAAATGGAAAAAAAATTATTTTAATTATTATATAAAGGGTATTGTTCGAATTTTGAAAAAACAAAAAGCTTCACGTGGGTCCTAAGGGAAATTTGGTGTTGTGTACAGTTAAATACCAAATCAAATTTGGTGTTCAACTGTAGCTCCAACACCAAAAATTGCTTTGAATTTCGTGCACCAACACCAAATTGGTGCAACCTTGGACTTGTTTTGAGCACCAAATTGGTGTTTTACACCATTTTGGTGCTCAATTGGAGAAGGCCTAAGGCCATCTCCAATGTGATGCACCAAATTTGACACCATTTTAGTATCAATACCAAATTTTTTTTAACTCCAATGTGTTGACACCAAATTTGTGTAAAAGGTATATTCAAAAAATATTGTATATATAATTCTTTAACTAATATTAATTAATTTATTTCATATAAAATTTTATTCTCAAATAATTACTCATAATATATTAAAAAATTATTAAATAATCACAGTTTATCTTGATTTTTTTATAATAAATTATTTTTATTATATTCCCACCTCATTTTTTAATCACTTAATATTTTTAACTCATTTTTATCCAACTAATTGTTTATCCACCTAATTTTTTTCATCTAATTTTTTCAACTAATTTTTTATCCAACTATTTTATTATCGACCCTATTATAAAATCTTATTCTCAAATAACCCGGTTTCAACAATTTCTTGCTCGATATAGGCAAATCAAAGATAAAGAGGCTCACTTGACACTCCGTAATGCATTAATTGAACATTTGTGGGAGTTATATGGTAACGAAGAATGATTAAAGGGGAAGTGGATCGTCCAATATTTTTGACAAGTATTTTGGTGGTTATGGAGGAAGTGGAGATGATCTTCCAAATTTTTAAATGGTTGTTTAGAAGTATTTATGTCAAGTATTTTATTTTTAAATGATGTTGTTGTTGTTGTTTTTTTTTTTTCAAAAAAAAATTTAAATCATGTGTGCTTAATTTAAAGTAATGGTAATATTAGTTTTAATATTATTGCTATTTAAAAAATTATTAAGTTTTTGTATTAAAAATATTATCAATTTTATCAAATAATTATTAAAATAATATTTTGTATATTAAATAATTTAATTCATTTTATATTAATATATTACTTATAATATATATTAAAAATTTAAAAATATATTAAAACATATTCAATATTATACTAATTTTAAATATTTTAATAAAATATTTTCAACGGTATAATTTTTTTATAATAATTTAATTTTTATTTATAATTATTAATTAAATTATATAAATATATTAATTATGGTAAAGGATATAGATGTTAAAAAAATGGTTGTAGTTATTTCGTAAAGATATTATTGGAGTTGTGAGAAAACAAAAAGCTTCACGGGCCCCAAAAATTTGGTATTGTTTATCGTTGAACACCAAATTGGCGCTCCAACACCAAATGTTGCTTTGAATTTCGTGCAGCAACACTAAATTGGTGCAACTTGACTTGTTTTGAGCACCAAATTGGTGTTTTACACCATTTTGGTGCTCCATTGGAGAAGGTCTAGGAGTGCTCAAGTTTTGTTTTGCGTCACTAATGGATATCTCAACTCTCTTCTTTGTTCTGTGTCTCATGCAAACTAGCCATCTCTCTTCATCAAAATCATCTGATACTCTACTAAAAGGGACTTCTCTCTCTGTTGAGAAAACAAATGATGTTTTGATTTCTACAAATGGTGTATTCTCTGCAGGCTTTCACAAAGTGGGTGACTACGCTTTCTGCTTTGCCATCTGGTTCACAAACACGCCCAATCACACCGTGGTTTGGATTGCGAATCGAGACCAACCCGTTAGTGCAAAAAACTCAAAGCTTTCACTATTAAAGAAGGGCAATCTTATCCTGCAAGATGCAGATCGAACAGTTCTCTGGACAACAAACACAGTCTCGCGCTCCTCAGTGGAACTGCATCTCCTCAATACTGGCAATCTAGTTCTACGCACTTGGGAGGAAGTTATTTTGTGGGAGAGCTTTAAGTTTCCTACAGATACCCTGCTTCCTACACAACCGCTTACTAAAGACATATATCTTATTTCTTCAAGAAGCCAGCGCAACTATTCTTCTGGTAACTATAAGCTCTTTTTCGACAACGATAACGTCCTAAGGCTTCTTTATCAAGATGCAAAGGTCAGCAGCGTCTACTGGCCTCAAGATGAATTCAATGGTGACAGGACTACATACAACAGCAGCAGAATTGCACTACTTGATTCCTCAGGTCGTTTCGTATCATCTGATGAGTTAGAATTCTTTTCAGCGGATTACGGCATAGGCGCACTTAGACGATTAACACTTGATCCTGATGGTCATCTTCGGCTGTACAGTCTGGAAGAAACAAAAAAGTCTTGGGTTGTTTCATGGCAAGGCAACGATCAAGGATGCAGGGTCCACGGCCTCTGTGGGCCTAATGCTGTGTGTAGTTTTGATCCTGGTCGAGGCAAGAGTTGCTCTTGCTTAACTGGGTACAAGGCGAAAAGTCTTACAAATTGGTCTGAGGGATGTGAACCGGAATTCAAATTTTCCTGCAAGCGAAGCGAGGTTGCTTTCGTTAAATTCACTCATGTTGAATTCTACGGCTACGATGAAGGCTTTTATGAAAAGTTTTCTTTAGAAACATGTAAAAAGAAATGCTCAGAATTGTGCAACTGCAGAGGGTTCCAGTATAAATTCAACTCAGAAAACGGTTATTATGAATGCTTTCCCAAGACTTCGTTGTTGAACGGACGGATTTCACCTAATTTTGTTGGAGATTTGTATTTAAAGCTGCCTAACGAAAGTCATTTCTCCAACATGACAGTTAAAGAATCAAGATTAGATTGCCCGCACGAAATTCGTGAGGATCGTCTGCGTAGAATGTATGAAAAAGCCCCTGAAAATGAAGCATGGAAGATTTTGCTTTGGATCGCATCCGCTGTAGGAGTTGTAGAGGTGACCTTCATTTCTTTGGTGTGGTGTTTCTTGTATTTTAGAGCAGATCAAGATGCTAAAGAAGCAAAGCAGGGATACCTCCTCGCACCAGCTAAATTAAAGAAATTCACCTACGCTGAGCTGAAAAAGGCTTCAAATGGTTTTAGTGATGAAATCGGACGAGGAGGTGGTGGAGTTGTATATAAAGCCAAGCTATCTGATGGACGTGTTGCAGCAATCAAGAGGCTAAATGAAGCTAACCAAGGGGAAGCTGAGTTCTTAGCAGAAGTAAGGACCATTGGGGACTTAAACCACATGAACTTGATAGAGATGTGGGGATTTTGTGCGGAGGGGAAACACAGGCTCTTGGTTTATGAGTACATGGAGCATGGGTCGTTAGCTGATAACCTCTCTTCCGGTTCACTTGACTGGCAAAAGAGGTTTGAAATTGCTGTTGGCACTGCAAAGGGATTGGCTTATTTGCATGATGAGTGCTTGCAGTGGGTTTTGCATTGTGATATAAAGCCACAAAATATACTCTTGGACTCTGATGACCAGCCAAAAGTGTCAGATTTTGGCCTCTCAAAGCTGCTTAATAGGGGTGCAGTGAAGAATTCAAGCTTTTCAAGAATACGGGGAACGAGGGGTTACATGGCTCCAGAGTGGGTTTACAATCTCCCCATAACTTCAAAAGTCGATGTTTATAGCTACGGAGTTGTTCTACTGGAGATGGTAACTGGGAAGAGCCCGATAGCCGGTTTCCAGACATTTGAGGTTGAAGGGGAGACGGAACATATAAGACTGGTGACATGGGTGAGGGAGAAGATAAGCAGAGCTCCTACAAGGGAGGATTGGTTAGAAGAGATTATAGATCCCATGATTGCCTCCAACTACATAGTAAATAAGATGGAAGTTGTGGCGATGGTAGCCCTGAAGTGTGTGGAAGAAGACATGGATGCAAGACCCACCATGAGACAAGTAGTGGAGATGCTCATTGGTAACGAGCAAGCTTGAACATCCCAAGATCTTCTAACGCACAGGGACTCGTTCAAGCCGCAATAAAACTATATGTTTTCTATCTTTCTATTTTAACTATGTAGTTTTCTATCTTTTTTCTTTTTTTTTTTTTGACAGATGTTTTCTAGCTTGTTTGATCGCATGTGTGTGTATATTTTATATGTGTATAACAATTTATTTAGCAGTGTTTAATAGCTTAATAGGGTAAAATAGTCTTGTTCAACGATGCTAAGATATAGGTATTCAGATATCATAAACGAAGAATAAAAAAGTTATTGAGTTTCATCCATTAGATCTGTCTAAACTTCAAACTTATTTCAGACCAAAAATCAATCGCTACCTTGATTGGGGCAATAAGTTTGAAGGGATTGAGCTTACAAAATATGTAAATTCACAAACTCTTTTGATATGCTATAATATATACATTTTAGTGTATGCATTATGTTGATACTAATTATTTTTTTTAGTGAATTCAAATTCAAAATTGGAGTCTCCGCTGAATCGTACAATCTTAAAAAGTAGTAAACTATAGTTTTTGATCATATAGATACTCAAGAGAGTTTGAATCTTAAACGTCATAAAAGCAAATCAAAAGGCCTAATGATTCTTACTAGCTATGGGGGTTGATGTTATTAAATTATATGAATTATATCTGCACATCTACTCATAGATCAAATGATTAGATTATTTTCCATTAATATCATAGCTATGTGATAAGGTTTCATTTGGTATGCCCTAAATGTATTGAATTGAATTAAATTAGATTAGATTGGATTGGATTGAATTTTAGTTGAATACTTTTTTTTTTTTAATGTATCATTGGATGGAATTGAAATTTAAAAAAAAAAAAAAAAGCCAATTAAATTATTTTCAACAAGTTTTTAATAAAAAAAAATTACATATTGATCAAATATAAAAACTTAATGATAAAATTTATAATTAGATATATATATATTAGCTTTTTTAACAAAATATAATTATTTTAAATTAATTTAATATTCATGAATAAAACTACTAAGCATTTTTATTATGGTTAGACTATATATTATTCGGAAAATAACTAAATTTTATTATATATAGTCATTAATAAAAAGTGGTTGAAAATCTATAAACTAGTTTCGGATGTAATTGGGTCATCCGCCCATCATAAAAAGATGGTAGGTGTAAGGGAGACGGCACAATCTATAAATCCAAGTGGTTGTACCTTCTAAGTGGGTTTCACTCGTCCGCCCACCCTCGTGGAATAAAGCATTACCATAACGGACTCCCAAATCTAATACAATTAAGTCACCAAACAAATGATATGGAAAAATCTACTCTTCATTGTATCTAAAACGGCCCTATATTTGATGGACCAACCAAGGCATAGGAATTTAATGCGATTAGATATATTTATAGGATAAGGATTCTCTATCAATGTTCACATAGTGCTAATCTTTTTATGAGAGTAATTTAAGTTTGAGTGATGTATGAGAGAGAAAAAATCTATCAATTTTAATCATTCATTTTTTCAAATGCTGAGGTGTCACTAGATTATCAAAAGATTAACAAAAAAAAAAAGATGGTAGAGAATCCTTACTCATATTTATAAATATGTGTGAAAGTTTTATTTTCTTAATTGAAATTAAATGTCTCCTAATGTCATAATAATAGGCTTTTTAGTGACGTCTGTAGGTATCATAAAAGTAGCTTTTGTTTTTTAACTGACAAACTGCTATTGTCAGATTAATTTGTAATTGTATATAAAAGTAAATAAACAAAAATTTATATTTCAAAAAAGAAAGACGTGGCGTAAATTGTGGGGCGGGACAGGAATCTCCGTCGGGGTTGGGGACACGGATTACCACCATTGACTGTTAACTCTCCTAACTTGGTTGAGACGTTTGCATCGTGTATATATATATATATATATTGTATGTCAATTATCACAGTTCTAACTCTTTCGTGCCACAATTATTACTACTTTTTTTCCGAAAAAAAAAAATTATCACTACTCTGACTCTTTCGCGCCTCAATCACCGATTTAAGGGACTCGTCTGCAATCCTCAAAGGTGGTGTTTTTTTTCCTCTCCTTGTTCAATTAAGTGATAGCAAATCTGCAAATTTTGATTTTTTAACCATCCAATGCATCACCTCATCAATATTGCACTTGCATAATGGCGGATTTAGTGCGTGATCAGGGGGACATGTGTCACTCCTGAATTTTTTAAAATTTTCAATAAATTTTTTATTTGTTATCTTTTACAAAATTTTATTTTTGATATATAATCCTAAATACATTGATTATAAAAAGGAATAGTAGAATTATGGTTTTATTAATCCTTAATTTTTCTATCATTTTCTTTCATTTCTATAATAAATTTTTCATTTTATTAATTTTAATCTCTCTATCCTTATCCTTATTGTATTAAATTTCTATCATTTTCTTGAATTTCAATTCATACATTAATTTGCATTTTGTTATATCTATAATAATAATGATGATGATGATAATGATGATAATGTATATCCTAAAATATAAATATAAATATATTTCTAATTTTTATTGAAAATTAGTATCTTATTAGATATTTTAAATATTGATACTTCTAATTTGATTTGAAAATCAAATCAATAAATCCTAAAATTTTAAATTTTAATTTATTACTTATAATTTCTCAATGCATGACTATGATTTAATTTTTATTCTTATTTTTATTTGTTTTTATAATTTATATCTATTTGTAATCAATAAAATGATATAAAGAAATTTCGTTAACTAAAGAGATATGTTATGTTATATTTGTTTCTAGCAAAAATTTAATATCTAATTTGAATATGAAATTTACATAATTTGATTGCCAATGGTTATATTGTAATAACTAATCAATAATTAAGTCTTCTTTCATTTATATGGATTATCAATCGGTAGAAATGTTATTTCATTTTTTCTTTTACTTTATAATTTGAGATTTTTAAATTGTAAGATTAAATTAATATATTATTTTTTATTTTTTATTATTTTGGGTTGTTGGAAATAACTAAAAATTAACTAAAATGATAATTTTATATTTTGCTATTATAATTTTAGTTATTTTTAATATTATTATTAACTTATTAAAGTGTCCCATTTAATATGAATTTCTTAATCTGATTGCATTCATTAAATTTTGTTATGGATGTAGGATTTCATTGGCTAGTCACAAGGATGACAATGAATGAAGACTTGTCTGTTTAACGATGATGAAGTATTTTAATCATCATAAGATAATGATTTAAAGCAATGAGTCTATGAATGTACCGGGGAAAATCGTAGGAATGAAGAGTTAAGCGTGTAAGCAAACACAATTTTCAGTAATAAATATCAAGAGAGCTCAAAAGAAGGTTTGAATCATTCATGGATATGGTAGCTTGCCTCTTCGTTGTATATCTCTTGCAAACTTGTCATCTCTCTTCATCAAAACCATCTGAGACTCTAGCAGGAGGGACCTCTCTCTCGGTTGAGAAAACAAGTGATACATTGATCTCTGCAAATGGTGTTTTCTCTGCAGGGTTTTTCAACGTGGGCGACCACGCTTTCTGCTTTGCAATATGGTTCACAAGCCTGCCAAGTTCTACTGTGGTTTGGATGGCGAATCGAGACCACCCAGTTGGTGCAAGAAATTCAAAGCTTTTACTATCGAAGAATGGCAATCTCGTTTTGACGGATGCAGATCGTGAAGTTCTCTGGACCACGAACACATTTTCACGTTCCTCAGTGGAACTGCGACTCCTCGACTCTGGCAATCTTGTTCTGCGTACTTCGGAGGATGTTAACTTGTGGGAAAGCTTTAAATCTCCCACGGACACCCTGCTTCCTCAGCAACCACTGACAAAAGATACATATCTTATCTCTTCAAGAAGCAAAACCAACTACTCGTGCGGTTATTATAAGCTTTTCTTTGACAACGATAATGTCCTGAGTCTTCTTTTCCAGGCTCAAAACGTGACCAGCATCTATTGGCCGCCTCCTCGGCTCTTGCCAGATGAAGATGGGGACTTGCCAGACGAAGACGGACGGTGTACGTACAACAACAGCAGGATTGCATCCCTTGATTCCTTAGGCAATTTTAGATCGTCTGATTATCTAAAATTCTCAGCAGCAGATGTTGGCATAGAAAGTCTTAGACGATTAACGCTAGATCCTGATGGCAACCTTCGGTTGTACAGCCTTGAAGAGAAAACAAAGAAGTGGTCGGTTTCTTGGCAAGCCATTACTCAACCATGCAGAGTACACGGTATCTGTGGACCTAATGGTGTGTGTAGTTATGGTGCTGGTCGGGGCAGGATATGCACTTGCTTACCAGGATATAAAGTGAAGAATTCGATGGACTGGTCTTATGGTTGTGAACCGGAGTTCAGTTTTCCCTGTAAGAGAAGCAAGTTTGCTTTCCTTAAATTCCGAAGTGTCGAATTCTATGGCTACGGTAAGAGGTTTTCTAACTATACCTTAAGAAAATGTGAAGAGGAATGCCTCGAGTTGTGCAGTTGCAAGGGATTCCAGTATAGATTTGAAGACGGTGTTTACAATTGTTTTATCAAGATTATACTATATAATGGACAGCTTACACCTAGTTCTATAGAAAACTTTTATTTAAAGCTGCCTAAAGATGGTCAATTCTTCATAAAGAAGAATATTACAGCATCAGAGATGAACTGCTCAGTTGAAATTCGTCAATATTTAAAGAAAATGTATAAGAAAGCACCCAAAAATTGGAAATTAATATTTTGGCTTCGGTTTGCTAGGACATTAGGAATTGTAGAGGCGACCTGTATTATGTTGTTGTGGTGTTTCTTGTTTAGAGCCAATCAAGACTTGAAAGCAGCAAAGCAAGGATACGTCCTTGCTGCAAGTGGATTCAAGCAATTCACCTACGCTGAACTGAAGAAGGCGACACAGGGTTTTAGAGAGGAAATTGGACGAGGAGGAGGTGGGGTCGTGTATAAAGCTAAGCTGTCTGATGAACGTGTTGCAGCAATCAAGAGGCTCGAAGAAGCTAACCAAGGGGAAGCTGAGTTCCTGGCAGAATTAACCACCATTGGCAAGTTAAACCACATAAACTTGATAGAGATGTGGGGATATTGTGCAGAAGGGAAGCACAGGCTCTTAGTTTATGAGTACATGGAACATGGGTCCTTAGCGGATAACCTCTCTTCGCATTCACTTGATTGGGAAAAGAGGTTTGAAATCGCTGTTGGCACTGCAAAGGGATTGGCGTATTTGCATGATGAGTGCTTGCAGTGGGTTCTGCATTGTGATATAAAGCCACAAAACATACTCTTGGACTCTAAATACCAACCAAAGGTGTCAGATTTTGGTCTCTCAAAGCTCCTGAACAGGGGTGGTCTCAATGATTCAAACTTTTCAAGAATACGAGGAACTAGAGGTTACATGGCTCCGGAGTGGGTTTACAATCACCCCATAACTTCAAAAGTGGATGTCTATAGCTACGGAGTAGTTCTACTGGGATTGGTAACTGGGAAGAGCCCAATCGCCGGTTCCCAAACATCTGAAATTGAAAAAGTGAAAGAGCATAGAGGACTAGTCAGATGGGTGAGGGAGAAGATAAATGGAGCTCCTATAAAGAACGAATGGATTGAGGAAATTGTGGACCCCATGATCTCCTCCAACTATAATGTAAATAAGATGGAAATTCTAGTGAAGGTGGCCATACAATGTGTGGAAGAAGAGAGGGAAGCAAGACCAACCATGAGCCAAGTAGTGGAGATGCTTCTGTGTAATGAAGACGAACGTGTCAAGATCTTCTGAAAAACAAAAGCAACTTGCTCAAGCCTCAATAAAACTTGATGTTTTGCCAACTAATTATGCTGTTTTATAGACTAGTATGGCATGGCTTCATTGTTAGCATTGCTGCTTCAAAAGCTTCTATGTTTTAGTTCTTATTTTCTTTTCTTTTCTGCTGGTTGAGATTGTTGCTTAGATAGCAAGCTAAAATTGCTTCGGGCAATCACTCGCGTAAGACAAGACATCGACGAAACTAAAATAGTGTATTACTCTGAATCTGTAAAGCAGTCAATGAAGAATATAGAAACACTGTTTGATTAATATATAAATACATGTTAGCAGTTTGCTATCCATGTATCGTATAGCAGGTTCAACATTATTTCTTTAAATATTTAAGATTAACAATACTGCTTTTTCCTCAGACGAAAAAACGATAGCAATAATATTTTACGTTCTTAGTAGACTGATTTTTCATAATAATGCAGTCAAATTATCATATGTTTTGTTTTATACTCTCATTGGTGTTCATGGAGTAGGGATTTTTCTACCAGCATTTTTTTTTAATAGATTTTTTATAATCTAATAACATATCAGTATAAAAAATAATGAATGATCAAGATTATTACGTTCTTTCTCTCTTATGCATTACTTAAACTTAAATTAATCCTATAAAAAGTCTAGTAAAAACAAGAACTTAACAAATCATCTTTATTCGAATTTTAGACTTTAAGTAACAATAATGTTCAAGAAATGTGTCGTTAGGAAACTTGCACATTTAAAGGTGTCATTAGTGCAGTGTCAAAGGAAAGCACTTTTCAAGTGGAAACCAAATGTAAGGTTAAAATGGGCAAATATTAATTTGGTCCCTAACATTTAGTCAAATATTACTTTTTTACTAACGTTTGCATTTTGAATTCCTCTCATCCCTAACGTTTCGAAAATGTATCGATTTAGTCCCTCTGACCAAAAATTGACAGTCAAACATGACAGAAATGACAAAAAGACAAATTTACCCTTGATATAATTTAAAATAATTAAAATGACGTAATTACCCTTTCAAAAATTTATAATTACAAAATAATCATCTCTATTATTACAAAATTATCATTGACCACCTCCAATCAATTTATGACACATCATTGAATTAATTTTTTTAATTCAATTTACAATTAATAAATATTTTAACTAAAAAATGATATTTTTAATATAAAAAACAAAATTCCCTTCATCTTCCTCATCTCCAATTTCATCTTCTACATTCCTCAAAATCATTATCTCTATCATTTTCATCCAACTAACATCACCCAAATTAAACATTAACATCAAACCAAACATCTCCCAACTCTTAAAAAAAAAAAAAAGTTTATGCAAATTTAAAAAAAAAAAAAGAAAAAGCTTATGTAAATTAAAAAAAAAAAAAAAAAAACTGGAGATGACATCGCCATCTCTAGCCAGTCTCCACCGTCGGAGACTGGTCTCCGATGGTGGAGACCCTCTGGTCTCCATCGCTGGAGACCAGATCTGGTCTCCGGCGATGGAGACCAGATCTGGTCTCCGGCGATGGAGACTAATTGGTCTCCTCGATGGAGACCAATTGGTCTCCATCGCCGGAGACACGATGGAGGCTTCCATCGCTTCCATCGCGTTTCCGACAATGGAGACCAGTGGGTCTCCATCGCTGGAGACCGATCTCCAACGTGTGGAGACCAGGCCGGCTCCACTCCGGCCTGGTCTCCACTCTGGCGAGAGAGACCAGTTTTCTGGTCCCTCTCGCCGGAACAGGACGGTCTCCATGGGAGACCCGGTCTCCCATGGAGACTGGTTTTTTTTTTTTAATAATTAATTTAAAAATATTTTTTATATATTAAATTAAAAATATTGAAATATATATTATATTAAATATACATTAAAATATACATAAATATAT
This sequence comes from Litchi chinensis, assembly GCA_019925255.1. Classification (NCBI taxonomy): domain Eukaryota; kingdom Viridiplantae; phylum Streptophyta; class Magnoliopsida; order Sapindales; family Sapindaceae; genus Litchi; species Litchi chinensis. Next base: position 9,985,297 of record CM034468.1, on the reverse strand, counting down.
TCAAGATAAAATGACCAAAGTAACCCTCTCTTTGTTAAGGTTGACTAACATTTGACTGACAGAATGACTAAATTAATACATTTCTAAAACGTTAGGGATGAGGGGAATCCAAAATACAAACGTTAGTAAAAAAGTAATATTTAACTAAACGTTAAGGACCAAATTAATATTTCCCCAGTTAAAATTTGGGATTAAGAGACAAATCGTCAACTTCTAACAAATGTTAACCTTGCGTAGATGCAATGCAACCTTTGATAGGTATAATATTGCCTAATGCATTACAACACCTACCCAGCAAATTTTTTTTTTTTTTAATAACTAATTTCAGATCACCAAAACTGGTTCAATGCTAACTACGCCTATCTCAAATTCTCAATTTATTTTTCTTTCTTTTACTAGTTAATATACAAACTATTTTTGCCCAATTGTCACATTTTAAAATTAGTCCCAATAATTTATTAACAGACGAAAATTTTCAGTAACTACCGTCCCCAAAACAGTAATCTAATTTTATTTACATACAATAAACCATGCAAGAAATATTTTTAAAATCATCATCCAAAAAAGAGAGACGATTCCCACATTCTCAACCTAGTCGCAACAGCCACTCCCCCAGGTTCTTTTTGGATGCCTCAGTCCTCAGCTCTCATCTGGACGAAAGGAGAAACAAAAGAGAGGCACCCCACATGCCAGAGGATTTTAGAGCGTTTTTTTAAAATGTAATTACACTTCAATAGTGAATAGAAGAACTATATCAGCACCTTTACAATTTCCAGTAATAGCTTCAGTTTGTTATTAAATAAGGTCTAAGCCTTTCAACATCTGTGTACAACCTGCCAAGGACTTTACAAGGCAAGCTAGTTGGCAATTCCTCCTAATAATTTACTTGTGACGACGGCAAATCCTCCACATGTAAAAGGTATTATTTCTAAGCATATTTTTTAACTGTTTCTGTAGACAACACAAACAGGCATATCAAGTTTTAGCTTTTTCTAGCCCAATTGAGATCTACCAAAAGGAGTTCCATGGTGTTATGTACAAACTGCCGTCCACATGAGCTCCAGCTCAGTCATCTTGCTTGTTTGTGCTTGTTTCAACATCTTCAGCAACATGGTAAGTTGAGAGAAAAAAGGCGCTCTGATTCTTTTGCAGGAACCTGTATCACAATATCAGTAATCCATCAACCAGAGTATTTTAGATACCAAATGGTCATTCTTTTAGAATAATTATATTAGAAAAAAAAAAAAAAACAATTAACTGCTTCAGGAAAAGATACATGATAATTTTAATGACACAAAATTTATTACAATGTCACCATGCATTATAGGTTGTCAAGGTAAGTAAGGTCCAAAGGGATTGCGCATTTCAGACGGTAGCCTCCACATGGTAACATATGTCATATGAACTCTCTAAACTACATCATTTTACCAATATCGACTCTAATTGTAAGATAAATTTGTTCTTGCCAGGCAATAAAGAGAAATTGTAAGACAGTGATCAATGACCACATAGAGTACAAGCTCAAAAGTAGATTGATAAAGAGCTCATACTTGAGAAAATCAACAAATTTTTGCTGCAATTCTGTCAGAGTCTCCTCTTCAATTTTAATCTCGACCAACAACTCAGGCAACTTAACTACAAATACCAAATACAAGTAAACTGTCAGCAGAAAAATCCAGATGGTTAGCAACTTTATATGGCAAAAATGTTTTAAAAGTAAATCATACATCCAAAAGAAATTCGAGTAAAATGCAGCAGTTCTAATTAAACAATCACATAATATCACAGGACAATATGCCTTACATCCTATGTCTTGCATAATTTTAGTCTCTAAAATACTCCTTACGTGTTATAAAACCCATTGGATGCATATTCTCATGAATAATCCATTAAAAAACCTAGATGAAGTAATGTCACAAATGCTGGAAGCAACATCCTTTGACAAGATGTAACAGATAAGAAAAATATTATAACCGTTCTATAAAAGTGAACACCAGAATCAGTATACATATTTCAACACAAATTATCAGTTTTGTTTAGCACTAAAGAATGCACTCACCAAAGAGGCGTAACAGATGTTCAGCACCATATATAGTCGATGGAGAGTCTCCAGCTGCCACTGCATCTTCATATTGTTGACGCTCACTGTTGTACAGAAGCATAGCTGGCAACGCTCTGTCAAAGTAACATCGCAACCCTTTCACAATTTCTAGAGTTGAATCAGCTCTCCTACATACAGAAAAGATGATAAATAGGACATTGATATAATGCAGAACGAGCAGAAAACTTACTACTACAACAAAATTCTAAATAAAAAATGTTAATTGTTAACTATCAAAACAAGATAACAGAAAAGAAACTTCACTCGCACAAAAATAAGTATATAAATACAAAGATCTTAAACTACAGAATTTACTAGGAACTACAGTCAAGTAAGCTGACAATTTCAAAAGCCCCCTAATATGACATGAAGACAGTCCTTTTACAATTACCATTCAAGTTTATAAGACAACTGAAACCATTATATAAAACAGTCATGCTCCGTAACTCTTTGACCCAACTGAAATTAAAAAGCATTATAACCACTTCCACAATACAGACACACACACACACCGGGGTTCTGATATTGCTTGGGTCACCTAAAAATATAAGAGGAACGTGATATGTCATGTAGAAAACAAAACACCAACAACGTGAACAAGCCAAAATAAGTGTAACAAGTAAATGACTTGAATTATGCCAAGAAGATAATACAAGTCTAATGTCATATTGCAAGATGATCAGAACATTTTTTATGCAGTTAACAATCATTAGTTCCCTAAACAAGTCAATAATGCTTTTCATTTGATGCAGAAGTGCTTGTTTATGAACAATAATAACATTTATTTTGTTGTTCTACTCTAAATCAAACGTTTGAAAGCCATGTTTGTCAACACTTCTAACTACTAAAATATAGGTTTTCAGATAATCACAGATTTTGCTCTTCTAATTGAAAAAATATATTTTTTTTTCCTTCAATTAAATCAGAAAATCAGGCAACTTAGATATTTTCAGCTTGAGGTAATCCTCCTTCAAGACTAACGCTTTAAACAAAGGTGCCTCACTTATTTGGAGGATGGCCAGTTGTTTGGTTTCTGCCTTTCCCAGTATGTTAAAAAGTGTATAAACACGACAGCACTGACCTGGTGAAGCATATTGCAAAATAGTAACTTAAAATTGTATTTCCATTAATTCCAGGCAGAACAAGGGAAAGTGGTTCTACAAGGGATTATAATTTTTGTTCTGAGTGTGTGTCCAGACAGATATTCAAAAAAAAAAAATTGCAGACTAGAGTCTGCTATTAATAACTTAAAATCTGCATTAGTAGAAGGTGAAGAATGAAAGGTTACAGAAAGGCAGAACATGAACTTACAACCCATCTTTCTTTAACCTGTACTCGCGGTACTTATTCAAAATTTCATCGACATTCGGACTGCGGGGAAGTTTGACAAGCTGCAAAAAAGGGCATGAATCACATCCTTACATTTCAAGCATAGCAGTGAAAGGAAATACTTTGATGTAACACTAGGAACATTAGCTATAAAGTACACATAACAAACATGAATTACCTAAATTGATTTTTCAGTTAATGACATTGCATTGGGTGAAGACAGCAAATTATCAACACCATAAATAATGCAAGTATTGATGACAGAAACAAACTAGACCAAAATTTGCCGCACCAATATTTGACTCAGTCAATTTCCCTATCTGGTCCATCTTAAGTAATAAGTGCCCAAACAAAATCAACCAGGTAAAGTGCTATTCTATTCTATGCTATTAAACAACAAACAAAGATCACTGAAAATAATAGGATTGGCAGCCTCATGATAACACTTTATGAAACAAGCAGTTTCAAGTTTCTATGCAATTATTAGTGAAGAATCAAAATATTAGTTGCATGTGCACAGCACAAGATTTCAGCATTTCTTGCAATATTACAGTTGTCTCTAACCATTAAGCAAAGCACAGAGCTTCAATTGATGACGTAATCTAAAGTAAAACAGATATTGTCAAGAGAAGGTAAGTTAATCATTTATACCAAGGCTATGATAAGAGATATCAGATACATGGAGTTATTTTATTTTATTTTTTTAATGGCAGACCACACCCTACTAAATGGAGCCTACTATTCCTCACAAATATATAAACATAAAGTACTAGAATAATTAAAAACATTGGCTCATTAAGCCTTCAAAACCAACAAAAGAAGAAAAGCAAAACCATCTACTCATAATAATTGTTCAAAAAAGGTAAAGCAAAAATCCATCTATAGAAAAAGAGAAACTCTCAGAAGTGATGCTAAATGTAAATATAAGTATGAGAGATTCTGTTCTAAAAAGAACTTTTGCATAATTAAAATCTTCAAATTCATAGAAGTCTAATGAGAAGCATAGAATGTAACTACCTTGCCCAGATGTGTTATAAATTCACAATCATCAACTAGTTGCTTCTTTAGTGCTGGTGGAATTTGGAGATTCACAACCTGTTCCATGGGTATGCTGCCCTTTTCCTACCAATTGACAAAGCATAGACTTACAAAGTAGGTGCAAAAAAAAAAAAATATATAATATATATTTTTTTTTCAAAACTAAAAAAAAAGGAAGAAAATTCATTGAAAAGAAAAGGTAACATGAATCTGATTGATAAGAATTAAAATTTAATCAGTTTATTAATCAATTTATATCAACTGAATGACTATCCGTAGTAATTAATATGCATTCATTGAGATGAAACCTTATTGAGAGATTCATGCTTCCGTTTCCTGCCCCCTGCAGCTGCATACATACAAAACACGTTAAGAAGAAAGACAATTTATAGAATGACAAATTGGGACAGAGAAATTCATAGAAGTACAACCAGAGTCATATGCAGTACAAGATAACATATTTTATGACAGCAAAAACTATCAAAGTAAATCATGTATCAGAATATTACAGCCTCTCGAGGACACCATGGTTCTGACAAATGAAAAGATGTGAATCGGCCCTATCAAAACATTATTATAAGATTAGACTACTCAAGACATTAATAAATTCCAAAAATAATGAATCTGTAGCCAAAACATGAGCGACTAAACACAGAATCTGAAGTAGTAATGAAGGCTAAAGAGGAAAAAACGTGAATATGCCACCTCACTTTCTATCTTTAGAATTGATAATATTAAATAGAGGAATACATGCCATACTTGCCATACCAAACCAAAGCTGAATTTGAGAGGCTTCCTTTTGTGTTAAAGGAAGAAAATAATTTGTTTCGTTATTTATCAATGAGCCATCTCCTTCATGATTCACAAATCAGCTTTATCCAGAACCAGAGAAATTCAATGAGAATATCACAATGACTAGAATGTCCCTTCCAATCTCACCACAATCAAGACATATATGCAAACAATACATTTCATTTCAACCAAAACCAAGTACTGCTTTCTAGTTTTTTTCATTTAATAATATACTTATATGTTTGCCCTTTTAAGAAAAAAAAATTACTGCTTAAAACTTAACCCAAACTAATGTAGGCATCAGATAATAAATTAGAATTCCTGCTTCCCTATGGCAGCATCGTTTCATTCCACATTTCTCAACATTTTCAAAACAGAGGGCCTATCTTATTGCTACATGCAATCAAACACTTAAAAAACGGGAGTACAAAAAGTTACTCATAAATAAGTCAATATAATAGTAAAATTTCTTGAAAAAAATAATAATAATTCAGCCAAAGCAAAAAAAAAAAAAAAAAAAAACTAACCATTAGAATTTCTTGGTTTCATATGTGCACTCCCTAGCTTTAGATTCTTCTCCATTGGTTGTTTTTTGTTGATGACCTGCTGCTTCTTGAGGTTCTCATCATTGTATTTCATCAGACGGTCCATACCTACCCACTCATCCCAGCTGTGGAAAAACAAAAGATCCAAATTTACAAATTCCCAGGGTCATCAGTGGAGTAAGCAATCGATAAACGGTAAAAGCTCACAGTCGCATATGTCAACTAGAATTAGCACCAAATTATTGCACATGTTAATAGCATATTAGTGAATTAAACGCTTGACCATTTCTATGAATTCATAATTGTATTAAAGGAATTTAAAATATTTCCCAACAGTGAATTCGTAATTGCATTCAAAGAAATTAAAATTTGCTTCAACAATAAGACAAACTAATCAATGATACCAGCAACAATCGCGAGGGTTACTGCTTGAATTGGTTTTACAAAGCTTCCTACTATACATAAACTGCATTAAGTATTAGAGCTAACAGAATCATAAACTTCAATCTAACTTTTATAAATGTCAAGTAAATAATCTAACATTAGAGAGAGAAAGAGAACAAAATAACACCTGAAATTTCACAATCCGACAAACCAACTGCCTCTCTCATAAACACAAATCATAATTCATTAATTCAACAACAAATCACTCATCAATCAAGTAAATGGCAGACGCACTCACTTTTTCTTCCACCCCTGCAAGACAAATAAAGATTAGGCCATCAAAACACTATGAACCAAGCCACTACTACAACACTCAAACTCAACACAATCAAGAAAGCAAAGTTGATACTTACAAGGTAATGCACAAAAAACTTCCACTGCTTCATCCGATATTCGACTTCCCTCACCTTGCAATCAAAACACGCACACACATATAAATACACAAGACACAACAAACAATGATCAAAGATTAAAGCAATTTCATTTCTTATATTTTCATTTGCAAAACCATTGCAGAAACCGTAATGTTGGTTAGTCGACAGTTACCAGAAGGTTTTATATCCTTTTAAATTTTAATTTTTGAATCCAACGGTTAATATTCAACCTAACAATATGGATTGATTCGAAAGTGAAAGAGAAAGCGAAAGAGTACCTTGGCAGCGTAGAGCCAAAGGTTATGATAAGCGAGGACCTTTTCGTTTACATCGAATGGAGTGGAGCCCGGCGCCGGAGCGCTCTCCTCGTCGGTTTGTGTCTTTTCGGTGTCAGTGTCGGTCTTGGTGGCATCATCGGATTCGGTGTCACTTGGCTCCGGTTTTGAGCTTCCCATTTTCACAAATGATAGGACGATTGGCGGCTCTTCTTCGATTTGGTCAGAATTGTGGATGCCAAATTTCGGTGATGGTTTGGTATCTGCATTTGGGGTTTTTCCAGGGGTTTTTGTTTTGGTAATTGGTCGCCAACTATGGCATATTACCATGTAACCCCACTGTCTCTTACACGTGTCACCTAGCGATTACGCGAACCCGAATCCATGTCTGTGAACCGACAAACGTTTGGGTGAAGCGCCCACCCAGCTACAGTAGCATGTGGGCACTTGATTTTTGCCTCGAAAGTAAGGCCAAGGGGGCACACTTTTAATTCCAGATGGTACGAAGGGCCACCGCTGCCACCATAAATTAACGAATTGTGGCTATAATGACAGCGAATAAAGTTGAAAAGTTATAAGTATTCTGTTTGGATTTCCGTCTTAAATGATATAATAGTCGTACAGGAAACCGAACTAGTAAAAAAGACATGTGCGTAGCTAAAATACCTATCAGACATGAGACATGCTCCATTGGATGGTCTGAATTCACAATATTCCTCGCTCAGAATTCATTTCCACTTTTGACTGTTATTAAAACCCGCACATTTATCTTTGAAAACAAACATGAGGCAAGCTTAATTGACTTATGGTTCAAAATACTGTTTGAAGCAGTCCTAACCGTAGTTGTTCGTATTCTCTGTTACTTAGAAGCTTATTTTGGACTTGTTTAGTCCGTCAGAGCATGCTTGAGGAGTTTACTGGTCATGCTTCCCTCCAACTGGATTTAGCATTTATATTTTGTCACCCGTTTGGACTATTTACTAGTAGTTGGTGTGTATCCTTGCCGTGTTGTAGACTTATAGATGGCCGTCGAAGTCTTATATATGATTTTAGGTATTTGTTCAATTCCATGACCGAGAGGCATAAGATTAGATGTGACATGTTTGATTTGTTATTGTCCATGGAATCGCGTGGTCTAACACCTCATTTAATAGGCGGCTCTGAATTAGAAACTTGCATGGGATAATAGAATAGTGCTTAGTGGTGTGTGCTCGGGATAATTTGCTCCATTTTGGTCTGTGCTGTCTGCGACAAAATCAAAATCAGATATTTGAGCAAAGTTCCCTTCAGATTGTCCAATATTTTGTACATATTTAAGATGCTCTCGTGCAAATTGCCAGAACATGTTTTCATTTGGAAAAGCAGATTTGCTAATATTTCTCTTAAAATTATGAGTATGCTTATGTTCCATGAATTGAAGGAGAAGCTAGCTATTTGGAGTTGATTTAATTCTCGTTGCCAACCATTTCGTCAGAATAGAGAAAGAAGTTGATTTTTAACCATTTATTATACAAAAGGAATAAAACGTTTATTTTGTAATTTAGTTAATTAAGCATTCTCTCTCACAAACAGGCATGCATGTAAAAGTACACGTGTTATCCTTAGAGCACAGTGCTTGAAATTTAACTAAGAACGAGCAAACTTCTCTTTCATGAACGAACTTTATTATATACTGGCCAGACCAGAAAGGCTAGTTCTCGGTCATACTGTCAACAACTACATTGTATAAAAAGCAAACGCGACAACAAAGTGTATTCTAGTAATCACATATAACTCTAAATCATAACTCTGGAAAAGAATGACTAATTTAATGCTCATGGCATTGAGATACATACTATCTTTTAATAGGAATGATAGAATAGTCATCTTAATACTAAAAGATTAAAGGTCCAAATCTCATTTTATTTTTAGTATGGGTTATGTGTCCTCACTTGATCTTCTTTTCGGTTATAAAAGTAGTCATCCGGGAAAATGGGGAATTGAGACATCAAAGAATATAACAAATTAATAATTAATTAATTAATCAATCTGCTTTCTGGTATCTTTTACCAAAGACTGAAAAATTATTTGTGTGCTAGCATCCTAATGTCCTTCACCGGGTGGGGGACCAGAGTTCTTCACCACTCCCAGAGTATGAGCATTCGTCATTGAGTGACCCTGACCAGGGCTTGGACCTGAGTTCTTGACCACTTTTAGATTTTGAGCATTCGTGTGTGCGTGACCCTCACCAGGGCTGGGACCAGAGTTCTTGACCACTTTGAAAGTTTGAGCATTAGTGTGAGAGTTACCCTGACCAGGACTTGGACCTGAGTTCTTGATTCCTCCAAGAATTTGAGCATTTGTATGTGAGTTACCCTGACCAGGGCTTGGACCTGAGTTCTTGATTCCTCCAAGAATTTGAGCATTTGTATGTGAGTTACCCTGACCAGGGCTTGGACCTGAGCTCTTGATCCCTCCAAGATCATGAGCATTTGTATGTGAGTGACCCTGACCAGGGCTTGGACCTGAGCTCTTGATCCCTCCAAGAACATGAGCATTTATGTGTGAGTGACCCTGTCCAGGGCTTGGACCCGAGTCCTTGATCCCTCCTAGAATTTCAGAGTTGGTGTATTTGTGACCCTCACCAGGGCTTGGACCTGAGTTCTTGATCCCTCCGAGAGTTTGAGAGTTCGTGAATGCATGACCCTTACCCCCCGAACTTGGACCTCCCACTTTAATTCCTTCGATGGACAACCCATCAAATAGAATCTCAATTCCTTTGTTTATAAGGCCAGGTGGCTGGACATGTCTGAGAGGACGAGCTTCTGATACAAAGACAGAATAGAGAAGAACCAAGTATAAAGAAAGAGACTTGAAACTTTTAGCCATTTGTAAATGCAATGACTGGCGAATAATTTTTGTTAAAACTTAATTGGGCTTGAATTTGTTGATATTTAGAGAAAACTTTGTGTTGGTTTGTGTGCAGAATATCAGCATCATTTGTCTGCTATTTATAGTAGCGCGATCAAGCAACGAAGTAAAAAAATTTAAAGACTAGTATGAGAGTAAGAAGAGAAGGTGAGCATGTCTCGTTCAAACACGTGGGCGTTTATGACTAATATGCTGCCGCCAGGAGAATGAGGACGTCAGTTTTGCGGAGCAAGGAAGAAGGCATGAAAACAAACTGTAGTCCAATTTTGAAATTTTTATTCAGTTGTTGAACCAGGTAGATGTGGAATTAATGTTAACTTTGCTTTTTCACTTGTGTTTGTTTTTAATTGTTAGTTTTTGGCTGGTACTGTATGTGGTGGCCTGCGTAAGTGCCTGCGCAACTCTCAGAAAAGTAAATTTTAACTGAGGCAGGGCGGGGGACCAATATATCAATAACTATTTGCGCAAGCACAATCGTGGGTTCATCTAGAAGCCATGAAGCTACATGAATAACATGATCGAATTTACTTTGATTGTGTTTTTTTTTTTTTTTTGGATATATTACATATTACAAGTACATTCATTACCAATCGAACTCTCCTAATTAGGACATTGAATCACAATCCAAAACGAAAGATCCTAAAAGTGAGAGAAACAACTCACAAAAAATGAGTAATCACTCTATAAATCACGAGGGTTTTCTGCAGTTCAGACCTTGAACAACGGCTCAAGAGAAGTCACACCAAGAAGGTGGGTGCCGCTCCGCCAACTGTGTGATGGTTTCTTGTCAATCAAAAATTTTGAATAAAATTATTATATATAGTCAAGGTGTCACATTTGACGGTGTGATGAAAGCATATATCCATTAACCGCTGACTTTTTGCCATTTCCCTTGTGGAAATATTTTCCTTAATTTTAACATGGTCTTGCGTTAATTATGTTGAAACACACAGATTCGAATAGGTACTATAGAGACATGTCCGAGTTGATGGCATGCGTGGTTCACCTTGGTCAAAATAAATCGCATATACTTCCAAAAACACAAGTTGGGAGTGGATTTCTAACGATATAAATGTTGTCACGTGGAATGACAAATAAACAAAACAATGTTGTCTGCAATTTGTTGCCCTTCGTTTTCCTCCGGAAGATTAATTACTGATAATCAACTACAAGTATAAGTCTTGCATCATTCACTTATTATATCTTTTGTTAGTCTTTGAAACGGATGATCAATTTTTCTACCTGATCAGATCATAATAATCTCATTCAAATTAAGTTAAAATTAAATAATAAGAATACAAGTAGGATTTTAATATTTTTTTTGATAGCCAGAAACGTATCAGATTTGAGCAATGTTGGATATGAGTCAAAACTTTGGATTAGTCAAATGTAGAGTCAGGAAGTCATAAGCAGGGAACTGAACAAGAAAATAGAAAAATCAGAATCAATCTCTTGGACTTGCATTCAACCTTGGAGAAATGAGAATCAATCTCTTGGATTTGCATTCAACCTTGGAGAAATGAGAATCAATCTCTTGGACTTGCATTCAACCTTAGAGAAATGAGAATCAATCTCTTGGACTTGCATTCAACCTTAGATCCTGCATGGAAGTTTCACATTGTTAAAGTAGTTGGAATTCTAAGGGAACGTGCTGCCAAATGCCATAAGCTGCTTCCCTGGTGGAAATATAGAGTGTTTAGGTTGGAAAAAAAAAATGGTTGATCTCTATTTTTTTGAAATGTATAGGCTTTGAATTTGATTTACTACCATTTCGATTCAGCATGAGGAATCACAATGTACCGACTGACCATAGCTAAAACTTCAAAGAAACGTGCTTAAATTACTCTTTTCAGCACATTGATTCCACTTTCCAGTCCAGTCTATTAAGCAAGTCACTGCAAAGGTGTGTTTTCACGTCATTGCTTTTGCAAAGAACAGTGTCTTTCTAAATATCTAATTTGCTTTTAATACTAATTTAACAAAAACTAATAACAGCATCCAATTCGACTCTAAAGGTTAATTTATTCTATTTAGTTTTTAAAAATAATTATTGTTAATAGTGCTTAAAATAATCAATTATGAAGATAGCTCTAAAAATAATTAGTTGTGAAGTTGATGTTAATTCTGTTTAATAAATTGTATATTTAGATGTGCTATGAAGTTCAAAATTAATATGCATTGTTTCATAATTTTTGCTATTAAATTATTATGATGTCAAATACTAGAAAGTATTCATCTATTTTAATTTTTAATTTAAATATTTAAATCAAAAGTATTATTATACCGCCAATCCAAAGATTACCATCTACATCAAATTTATTTATAGTTTTTATAATAAAATGAGTGAAATTAAATAAATTATTTTTTAAGTAAAATTTTTAATTGATATTAATATAATTCTATGTACTTTTGTTATAAAAGTTTAACCTTTTTTTCCTTTAATTGTCTAAAAAATTATCTAGATAATAAATGAAATTAACAGAAAACATTAGTTACAAATCTAAAATTGAAAATGTTGAGAGGAGCCAGGCGCTCCTCCAATTCAAGAGAAAGAAGGAGATCGGCAGCCTCCTAGTTGAGAAAAAGGTCAGGGTCGTCAACCTCTTCCCAGTCAGAAAAGAGAGTCGGTAGGTGGTATGAGACCACAGGATCTGCTACACCAATCCATTCTCCTGAGTCCTGATTAGGTGGCAGTGGCCTCATAAACTGTGCAATGGTTTTAATCTAATTTTCATTTTACTTCTAATTTCTCTTAATTTTAATTACTAAGTTAATTGGTTTATGTAAGTTATTTTTAACTTAATGACATTACATAATAATATTTTTGGAATCACAAATGCAAAATAAAAATTAATTTTCAAGATCAAAATTAAGAGGAACAATTTATCCTTTTTTTTAATATCTATTTCAAATAAACTAAAATTATTAGATAATTACATTTAAACTATTAAACATATTTCATATCGAAATTATAACTTTTTTTTAATATTACAACTACATAATTATAACTATCAGGGCCTCTTAATAATAATACTGGGTATAGTCCAGAACATAATATTACATATACTCTTTTCTCGTATTAAGTGGGAGAGAGAAATCCACAATGAAGTGGGAAACTGTCCTCCATTTGGAAGGATTTCCACATAATTTGTTCACACTCATTGATAGGTCAAACTGAAATTATCTACTTTTGTGTGGACGGTTACACTCATATTTGGTATCACTTTGGTGAGAAAATATCATACATACTTGACCAACTTGTTAGTAACTTTTTAGGTAGAAATTATGACTATATTTGATTTTAACCGTCCAAACTCAATACCTAAAGTGTTTATCAGACTCTCTAAACGTAAACTTTCTAAAAGCTTTATGAATTAATAAAATGGGGTTTGAAAGTTTGACTTCCATTTTGCCAAGTTATATATATATATATATATATATATAGTATTCGTACTAACTTAGGAGACAATCGATATCAACTAGAACATGACTCCCACATCAAATTGGTAAAGGGATAGGAGGGGAGGAGGGGGAGGGTGTTGTTGTGGGATCAGCTGATATATAACTTCGGTGGCATAACTAGAAAACAACTCCCAAAAAATAAAAGAAAATAACCCACTAGCTTATGAAGGTAGAGGGCAACATTGGTCTCACCACTAAATCATCACTTGAAGTTTAGTTAAATAAGGTTTGATATCATATGAGTGAAGAGGCATTGGTCTTCCCTCATTCACAGGAAGTGAGGAAAAGAACCTTAAAATTTATGGGGGATAGATATATAACCCACTACGTTGTGAAGGTAGAGAACTGTATTGATCTTACCACTAGACCACCACCTGAAGTCTAGTTAAACAAGTTTTGATATCATATGTGTCTTTAAATTCCAATTAACAATAATATGAGGTCAACAATAATGTTTATATTCCATTCACATCTGGTCCTTCTAAACATATTTATAAATAAATAAATAAATATATATATATATAAAGATTATGCTTCTTTTATTATTTGAGTAAATATAAAAGTAGGTTTGAGGGTCTTACATGCACTACTTGCTTAAAAAAAAAAGCCAAAATAAGGCACTACTTATGCAGTAAAAAAATTATTTTATAATAAAAGACAATTACTCTAACAATAAGGGTAAAAAACCATTCACATTATGTATATATAAAATATATATATATATATATATATATAAAAGGTAGTGTAACCTGCACTTGTAAGTAGATGTCTAAAAATTTGAAATTTAACTCACAAATAACCAATAAATTTATTCATTCATTTATTTTTCTTTATTTTATCTCTTGTATCCATTTATTTGTTGATTGTTGCTATTAACTTGCGCCCTTAAGATCACCTATATACACACACACACACACACACACATATATATATATATATATATATCTTACAAATTTCTTTTTATATCTGTAAAGTCCTCTGGATCGGGTCAAAGATACAATTAGACGTATGGGCCGTAACTCGTGACTTATTTCTCTTGTTGGGCTTTGGTCATATCTAAGGTTGATGGCAGTAGTCATAATTCATAACATGGCTTTATATTGCTTGAGCAATAAAATTGTCGCCAGGAAACATTTGTTTTGCAAGAAAATTTCGAGATTTTGCCATCGGATGAGTAGAATAATGTGGACTAGTCGTTGAAACGGACACTGATTTAATGGTCCAGTTTAAGTTCGCACTTCTGGTTCCTGCTAGTAGTCTTGTTATAATCTCCTTATGACAACAAATTGAATCAAATTTTCACTTCTTTTTTCCCTTCATTTTCCTTCGAAGCAAACACTTCTCATCACTGATTAGGAAAATGGTACAGTTAAATGCCTCTTGGTGATCTCCGCTTACTTCGAATCAAGAGAATAAACAGGAAAGTGGGGACAAACTAGCTCTTGACAGTTTCTATATATCAAGTTAACATGCACCTTTCACGTCTAATTCATCATTCCTTAATCTTCAACTTTTTTACGAGACAAAACAAGAATAACAAACCCTTTCGATTTTCAGACGGTTTCAAGACTCTGAAGCTTCCAAGCCCAAATGCACCTAATTCCCATAAAAGGAAAATAAAAAACCAACTTTCTCTTCCAAGTTGGTGGCTTGAACTGTAAGTTTGTAAATGCTGTAGTTCAGTTTATCTAATCAAATGACCGATCCCATAATAGTCAGGATATTTTCCACTCACACACACACAAATTCACATATTTACTTGTAGACTACATATGATGCTTTGTTTCAGTGCATAGGACGCATAAACCCTTTTGTCGATACTTGCCTCTAAAGAAAGCAAACCCGATAAAGTAACAAACTTTAAAACTCCAATAGGAGCAATACCCTGTTCCATTTGGTTTTGTGCACATGAACACTTCGTAACCCTAACAATTTTAAGGCTCCAAATAAACCAACAAGCAGTAAGCAAAATGAAAGCAAGAAAAATAACAAAATGCAGAGATAAGTTTAGTCTATGTACTATGTATTACGATATGGCCCTTGGTATCTCAAAGAGATCATCAAATACAACAATCAATACGACAACATTGTTATCGCTATCTCAAGTTTCTTGGCTTCACAGATCTAAATCTACACATCACACATCTCTCTGTCTCTTGCGATCAGGCCATGGAATCCGCCACAAAACCCGGCCACTCAAAGACACTAAACAAAACTGGACCCTTCTCGGTTCTGTCCGCTTGTCTTCTTTCAACACCCATTTCACACACAACCCCTTTCATTTCCCAACCGGAAAATCCAAGTAATAATAAAAAAAAAAAAAAAGATTTCCGTAGACTAAAATGTAACACAAATTATACACAAAAATTTAGAAAAACCCAGATCACAATTAGTTCATATAATAATAAGGATACAGATCTAGTCATCGAAAGCCCAGATTACATACATAAGTTGAAAACGCAAAATCCAAGCCAAATTAAGCAAAAAAACAATGAAAAACGCCAATTAATTAAAAAGATATACATATAATAGTTAAATTTTTGCATCAGCTTCGGTTACTGGAATTCATGGCTTCATAATATCGAATCGAAAGCAGAGACAAAGAAAGATGGACCTCATCTCTCCCCCATCGGGCCGCAGGCTTTGGCCCGATCCGCGGGAACGGAGACCAATTCGAGCCCGAACCCGACCCAGACCCAGAAGGACCCCTGGAGAGCTGCCAGAGATAGAGCGAGTGGAGGCGACGGAAGCCACCAAGAGCGAGGACGACGGATCTAAGCTGCTGGTAGCCGCAACCAAAATTGGCCCAGTGGCGCGTGCAGATCAGCTCCCAGAGACGCTCGTCCTGGGCCGTCTTGTGCCACTGCTTGCTGACGCAGGAGGCGGTGGCCAGTGTCTTAGCGTCGACGTGCTTCAACACCTCGAAGAGTAGGTTCTCATCGAGGTTGGTGAACCCAGTCTCCTTCACTTCCTCCTCTTCTTCTTCAACTTCAACTTGCTTTCCATTTCCATGTTTGTACCCATTATCATCATCCACCTGTCTGATTTTCTTCATCTTTTGGTCGTCTCCCGGAAGATCGACGACCGTACGCTTCATGGCTTGTAGTGGCGTTGGGAGATGTAATGTGATGAAGAGGAAGTGATTTGCTGGGGGGTTCGGTTGGGTTTGGAGGCCTGGGTGTGGGCGTGGGCGTTGTGTGTTATGGGTTGGAGAGCGTTTTGGTGGGTATCGAAGACGACAATGCAAGAAATTAATGCACTTCGATACCTTTTTTTTTCTTTTTATCTTTTTTCTTTAATTGACCATCTTGTCCTTTTATCTTTCCCTCTCTCTCGTTTGTTTGTTTGTTTGTTTTTTTTTTTTTTTAAAAAAAAAAATATTTGCTATTTCTGACCTGTCTCTATTTTTGTGAATTAGTCAATACTGTATTTTGTTCATGTTTTTTGGATTTTTTTAAAAATCTTTCTTAATTAATGCTTAATTAAATGCATGTGTAAACATACTAATCGTGCCAAGACAGCGAATCACAATTGACTTGCTGGTTTTGCTGAAATTTCATATATTGCACTATTATTACTCTAATTTATTTTTTAGTTTATTCTGAATTAATTTGATTGTATAGTTAACAGTTATATAATGACTTTTCACATGCCAATCTAGACTGTTTGGTTTAGATTTTGTCTTTTCTTGTCTTATAATCGATCATTTTAATTCAATTTGAATTTCGCTAAATATTCAACTAAACTGATCGATCCATTGTAACTTATGAATGAACTGTTTATAATATACGCAACTTGAGTAAGGCTATGAAGTTAAGAAGTAATGGTTTTTAGTTTTACTTTAAAAATAATTAACTTAAAAAAAATAGATGAGTGTTTAATAAACTTACTTTTAGAATAATTAACTTTTTGAAAAATCAAGGAAGTGTGTCTCTAACTTTTACATAGTTTTAAAAAGAGTAAATTATATGGAATCTACCTTAGGTTTGCCTATGTGATGTATATATCTTTTCGACAAACCGACAAATATCTTCATATCGTTAGTGGTTGATGGTTAATTTTAATAATTGACTATCAAAATATATAAGTATTATTAACCTTTAACTTAATAAAATAACTTAAAAATATATAAATCTTCATTGTCTATGTCTGGATGAACAATAGAGATTAATTTTTTTTTAAAAAAGAATTT
This sequence comes from Litchi chinensis, assembly GCA_019925255.1. NCBI lineage: Eukaryota > Viridiplantae > Streptophyta > Magnoliopsida > Sapindales > Sapindaceae > Litchi > Litchi chinensis. The sequence goes on along the minus strand of CM034468.1, from coordinate 9,967,835 downwards.
TATTGAATCTTCACTAGCCAAGATCTCAATTGCTAGTGGATTTGCATGGCATAGCAATTTTAGACTTTTGGAATTTTTGTCATGTGGAAATCTTGGGTGAGACTTCCATCGGGTGGTGGCGCTATCATGTTGAACCTCCATGGTTTCGCGATCAATCCACGTCAATTTTTTTTTTTTTTTTTTAAGAAAGTTATATTTTATTTTTTTTTTATTGCCATCATCTTTGTTTGTTATTTCCTTAATTTTTTTTTTAATAAAACAAAAAAAATTAGTCAAATGAATTCAAAATATCCAAATACTTTTATATATAATATTGATTTTGAACGAGTTTTTATTAATGGTAGTGGGGATTATTGTCATTTTCTCCAAAAGTTATATTCATATGTACATAGATAAGTTGAATAAGCATTCTTGGCTTCTATTATACATTAAAAAATATAAAATATAATTAATAACATAAGTAGAAAACCATCCTCAAGAACCATTAAAACAGTATTTAAAGTAACAACTTTTTAAAAATATAAGCAAATAAAATACACACATGCAAGCTTTTAAAAGGATAGATACATCTTCAACATCGTCAATGTTATCATTAATGTTATCAAAATTGGTGTCTCTATTTTTTTTTTAAAAAAAATGGTGCCTTTAAAGGAGGTGCCGACCCCTTCAGCATAGATGAGACAAGGTCTCATTTCCTCTAATGAATTAGAGAGCTCTAACATCTAAAAAAGGTCGAATCCTCCTTTAATGCTGATATTCTTATAGGAGAATCTACCTCTTTTAGCGTTGGAGGAGTTCCTCCAACAATGTACATCAAGGAGATGGCACTTTTGTAAAGTTATATGTACAAGTACACTTATGCTTTGTATTTATAATCTGTATTTTATGCTTAGTGACAACAGGTGGTTAGTTAAGATTAGTGGTAGATGACAGCTTTAGAAAGGTTGATAGTTAGAAAGTTTTAACTAATTCTTGACCTGTATATAAATGGTTTTTGGCTCTTTTCTGGATTGATATTCAAAAATACATGAAGAAAGTTTTTAGTCAACTTTGTTACTTTCAACTTCAATATTTATTCATGGTATCAAAGTAGGTCGATTTGGCCTAAGTAAGATACCTTGAGCTGAGTGTTTTAAAGCCAGTACTTGATGATTTCTTGCTTGCTAAATAGAAATCATGGCAGGCAATACAAGAAACTCTATTTTTGGTTTGAATTGTGGAACCGAAGGAGAAGACACAATGGAAGTGAGATCTTTCAACAATGGAGATCCATTATACTTGCAGAACTCAGATCATCCAGGAATACAACTGGTTTCGACATCATTAACAGGTAATAATACCTCTCTTGGCATCGATCTATGAGAATAGTACTAGGAGCAAAAGTAAAATTAGGGTTTATGAATGGAAAATTTGAGAATCCAGATGAGAAGTTACCAGGTTTTGATCAATGGAATAGAGTAGATTGTATGATAACTTTGTGGATTTTGAATTCCATTTCTAAAGAGATTGTAGAAGCTTTTTTATATATAATCTCTGCTCAAGAATTATGGACTAAATTAGAATAGAGATTTGGCAAATGTAATAGGTCTATGCTCTATCAGTTATATAGAGAGATAAGTTCAATCTCTTAAGGGAATATGACTGTAGTGCAGTATGGGATGATGACTTGCATGTTTGATGCCTATTCCATAGTGCTCATGTGGGGCTGCAAAATCTGTGATTGAAATTACTAACTCTAATAACTTAATGTAGTTTTTGATGGGACTGAATGACAGTTATGATCATATTAGGAATCAAGTTTTGCTAATGGATCCATTGTCAAGTGTAAACAAGGCATACTTGATGGCAATTTTCTAGCAAATAAAATACATACTAGAAACTCGTACAAGTATATATAATTCACAAGTAACATAATGACAAATAGAGATCATTTTCATAAGGATTGTCCAAGTTATATATATTAATTACTAAACCGATTAAGATTATATCTTATCTGAGATATTAAAATAATAAATTGCAAAATAAAAATAATAAAGAATAAACAAGTAACTAAACTAAATTACAACCAATAGAGAATTGAGTTTATGATTTTAACTTTACCCTACCAATTCACTCAACCTATATTAATGTATTATAATTAAGTCATTCACATCATATGATTGATCGAGTAGTATATTATCCATAAGCCTCTTTTGAACGATCAAGTGGATTTATCTAAATTAATTAATCGATTATATGTCTATGACGATTAATCAATTTAAGCATATTAAGCATTCAATGACTCATTAGTGACCATACAAACCACACAAGTATATGTCTATCCTATGTAATTCATGTCATCCTATTTCAGATCTAAACACATAAATACCTTTGTCAAGCTCATTCATGGTTATCAAACCAACTAAACTAGTAATCAATTAATTTAGAAACATTAAAAATAAAATAGAACAGAACACAAAATATGAAAATTAAATTAACAATAACATCATATAGGCGAGTTCATGGATTTTGGGTTACATCATAATCCTAGATAAATAATTTAGTTCATCATCAAGGTTTTACAAAATAAAACAATCAAGAAATAATCAACCAACATCAATTGAAATAAATAAAATTTAAGAGAACAAGAATTTCTCATAAAAAATGCTCATTCTTCTATTATGGCACCCGAGTTGTTGGTGATGATTGATGATTCTTGACTCTAAAAACTCACGTTGATGAAGACTACAAACGCAGCCTTAAAGACTCTCCAATACTGTTCTAAAACCTTTCACACTCTTTCTTACAACTGAGTTTTTGAGGTCTACTGTTGGCTGTTCAAAATCTTCTTCACAAGCTGTTGTACAAGGCATGAAAACTGGTTTAGGGGCTACTAAAAACTGCAAAAATTTGCAATGCTTTTTGCCTCCAAAATCCCCCCTTCAACCGTGTTCCAAACTCTCTTCAACTCTCTCTCCAAAGTTATGTTGTGTCTGTCGCCTCTTCTCCCCCCTGTGAACCTCTCTTTAGTTGCATTTTTATAGTGACAAAATAGGGCTGCACATGCTGGTCTAGGTTGCAGGTTCATAGCCTGCTGCTATGGCTTGTAGCCAAATTACAAAAAGGCCCTTCACCTTTTCAAAAATTAAACTTTTACCTCAAAAAATTACAAATTGGTCCCTCCATTCAATTTCTGTACAAAACACTCATAAAACATTAAAACGCTTTTATTTTACTCGAGTTTTCATCACAAAAACATTGGCTGAGAATATAAAACTGTACTTAATTTTAACCCAATCAATACTTTATGATCCTAAGAGTTGAAAAATAGAGATAAGTGCATATTAGCTATTTTGAGAATGTGGAAAGTGTTGTCATGCTTGCTAAATGACAAAACTTTAAGAATGATGGAGTTAATAAAAGAGGATATAAGAGAAGGATGGAGTTAAAAAGAGTGAAAGACATTGTGATTTTTGTAAGGTTGATGGTCATATAAGGAAGACCTATTTCAAGTTACATGGCTATCATGATTGGTACAAGGAGCTAAAGGATCAGAAAGGGATATTGCAAAATAAAGAGGGGGTTAATCTAGTTGAGACACCACTGGATGAAAAGAATGAACAAGTGGCTAGTAAAGGAACTGAATGGTCAGCAGTTATGACAAGTATAATTCAATAGGAGGTTGCAAAGTTTATAAAAGGAAAGGTTGTAAAGGCAAACAACCATGTTAATTTTGCTTACATGGAAGATTATGTAGGTACAATTCTTAATTATTCTTTGCATGCTTTAGACTGTATGGAACCTAGTACTTGGATCATGGACGCAGATGCATCTAATCATGTGTTGTGACCTTAAATATATTGACAAACCTTCTACTCTAACACATAAAAAACTTGTTTACTTGTTAGATGAAACCATTAAAATGATTCATCATGTTAGCAATGTAATTTTACACCCTAAATTGATACACTGATTGGTGCTTTACATGTTCCTAACTTCAAGTTTAACATTCTGTTAGTTAATAAACTGTCAAAAACAACTCAGATTAAATTCATTTTCTATCCAATTTGCTGTGTTTTACAAGACCTGGTGACTCTAGAAAGCTTTGGTAGTTGGCAAGATGTTAAGAAACTTATATGTGTTAGACAAATATAGTTTTTCAACTGAGATTCTAGATTCTTATATGGCATAAGTGATGCATTCTACGGAAATAAATGATGTATCTAGTACTTCAAAAGGTCTTGATTGTAATGACAATTGTTATATAAATAAAGTTTTTGTTCCTTGTAGTTCTACATAGCATAAAAGGCCTGGACATGCCTCACCTATTGTCCTAAGTCACTTATCTTTTATTGATATTGGTACCTTGAGTACTTATAAACCTTGTGATATATGTCCCATGTCTAAACAACATAAGTTACCATTTCCAAAAAGTCAAATTCATACCAAAATTTTTTTTGATTTAATACATATAGATCTTTGAGGACCATATAAACAAAAATCATTTTCAGGAGCTTATTACATGCTCACTATTGTGGATGACTTTGGTAGGGTTACATGGGTTTTCTTATTAGCAAATAAGCATCAAGTTGTTCAAACTTTAAACAATTTTTTCAAAATGATTCTTAACCAGTTTGGACTGCATGTTAAACAAGTTAGGAAAAATAAGATGTTAAACTTTAAACAATTCGAAGACTTAGGAAAAATAAGATGTAATCACAATAACATTGAACAAGTAGGTAAATTCAAAATAGAACCTCATAATGAGGAAAATCCATTACAAATGAAATAAAATATTTATGGCTTTGCCAAGCAAGGCAAGTGTAGCAGTCATGAAAGTCATGAAAATTTATAAAGAAAAAATGTTCAACATGGCAAACTATTTGGTGTATTGACTCTGGGGGGTTGATTTGATGGGAGCTACATCATTGGAGGTTGTACCTGGAGGCTCTGCAACCTCAGCTGTATCATTTTGGAAGGTCACATTTTGGAGCTCAATATTCTAAGGAGTTGTATCTAGAATAGCTGAGGATTGGACAACTTGCTCATTATATTTCTCCACCTTCACGACCGTCTCTTGACCAAAAAACGAGATATCCAGCTCGGGATGAACTTTTCATAAAGTGTAGAGGAATAAACTGGAGGTCTTTGATTCTGCTTCCTCTCTAGCTTTGGTAACCCACATCTCGGCTTCCTCTTTAGTCTTGGGGATCTCCTCCTTAGCAAACGTGAGCTCTCTCTCAGCCTCCTCCACTCCTTTCTCAGCAGCCTCAACTCGCTGCATCAGCTCACTCTTAACCTTGCTCAATTCCTTTTCACTTTTGAGGAGCTTGACAGTAAGATGTGTTCTCGCAACTGCATGAGCACCTTCTTCATGAACTAGAGTGTTTGCAGCTTCCTTTTTAGCTTTCTCAGCATTGTTCAACTTAGTTAGAAGGATTTGTTTTGATGTCTTTACTTTCTCAACCTCCGAAGACATGAACTTGAGCTTATCCTTTAGCTTTCTTCGCTCCCTCTCAAACTTTTTCTTTTCCTCTTGAAGAGCTCGAGCTTCCTCCATTTGCTTTATTACTCCCATAGTAGTTTGGAATATGGTACGTTAATATTTAAACAAAGAAAGAAAAAAAGCAAAAAAGACAGAGGCATTAGAGATTACCAGCAGCCCATGATAAACTATTTAACCAGACAAGCCGTCACCTGTTAAGTCCTTTCTGTCCAGGTTCCTGACAGATTTTCCCAAGATGTCAGACAAGTAGTCGACGAGAGCATCAAAGTATATCCCTCCTGGCCCGTCTACGGGTTGCGCCTTGACCTTCTTTTTGCGACCTTGGGCTACTTACCCTTATCTACTTGTCATCGCTTAGTCGGAGGATGATTGGACACTGATTTTCTTTTGACTCCATTGCTTGGGGTGGCTTGAACCTTGCGAGCAAGACCTCCCACTTACTCACGTTGAACTTCAACCACCTCTGATTGTAAGGTGGGGACCTCAGCTGGTGAAGGTCTTGAAACCGGTGCCGAGGTGGGCACTTCAATAGAAACAGCAACCGGAGGGGCTACGGATTGAACGGATCGATCTGATGTGGGCTTTTGGAAAGTGAGCTTCACCAGCTCTGTAGCCCGTTGAAAGATAGGAATCAGAGTTTGTTGAGGGACTGGAACAACCTCTATTTCATTAGCGGCTTCGAAGGTAGATGCGAGCTCAAGTTCACCTCTACTTGTGATGTCCCTCATGTTGTCCAGAAGCTCGCTGTCAAGAGAAGGATCTAACTGGTGGGTCTTAAGGAGCTCGTTGTCAAACGTGTGATTAATTCTCCCTTTCTGCGAATCCGCAAGCGTCCTAAGAATCTCGACATCCTCGTCAGTAAGGGCTGTCCTATCTCCTGTCAAGTCTACAAGGTAAAACGAAGATGAGCGAAAAAAAAAAAAATTGTAGCTCATAGATTTCAGCCCCATTTAGCTACCTGGACTGAGGACGAAAGAAAGGTTGTAAAACTGCCTAAGGAAATGGCAACAAATATAAAACCAACTTATCTTGTAATCCCCTATGTTGGACTTGCCCTTTACATCGCCCTAAGGCAAGAGATCCTTGAAGTTCGATTTTCGAGCTACGAAATAGTAAATTCTATCTCGTATTCCCCCTCTTAAGCCGCTTACACTTTTGATACTGAAAAGGTGACAGCAGATTCTTGAGTTGGGAGGTAGAAGGTCGTTCTTTTTAAAGATTAATGCTAATGAGGTGAGCTGAGAGTATGAGCTGAGGGTTAGTTAGAAAGGGCTAAGTCCTAGTCTATTCAAGAAGTCGATAAGATAAGCGGGGACTGGAAATTTAAGCTCGTGCCTGAGGTGTTGAGTGCTAATGGCAATAAACTCCTTGGGAGGATAAGCTGCATGGTCATAAGAAGAGGGCGACATGACTCATCAACCTTTAGGAAGATGATACTATAAGACAATTCCTCCCAACTCCTCATATTTTATCTTCAAGGCGTAGTGGATAAACACCTCGCGAGCTTGCCATTCCTCAGCGGTCTTACAGACTATCACGGGATCAGCTCAAGTTACGAACTCTCCAACGACCTTATCACTCAAAGAAGTTGCTTCTTAAGCGACACAGATTTCCACTACGTTGAGCTCCTTCGACCTGGAAGAGTCATAATCTCCTATTTTGTGTGATCGACGTTTATGACATAAAAATATCTATACAAGAAGGGAGCAGTTAGGTCACTACATGCAGACCATAGCTAAAAAATTTAAGTTTCCTAGTAAAAGACTTATTAGTCTACAAGTCACAAACACCATATATATTACTAAAGCTATAGGGGGCTCGACCTACAGGCAAACGACCTATGAGCTAATAACCAACATGTATATCATCCTACAGCTCGCATACATAAGTGTCACAAACAGTAAACAGGCCGCAAAGGGTCGATCAACAAGAAATGAAAAGTCGTAAACATTCAACATTAAGAACATAGAACATTCAAGCCAGAACTAGATCTAAGAAAAACATAATATGTATCAAAATAGAAACAAAAAAACTCAAGAATCAGTTATGAAAACTTACTATAAACGCTCGCCTAAGAACGAAGAATCTGATTGTCAACGATGTCGAATCCGAGAAGAACTGACACAAAGAAGCAAGATGAAAGAAAACAGAAGAAGAAAGAGATTCGGCGTTTGAGGTTGAAAATGATAGAGTGAGAAAGAAAACGAAATGGCTCTACTCATATATAAATGCGGAATCCAAACCCTAACCGTTGGATTTAGGGGCTACTCAACCGTCTTAAATCTAACGGTGTAGCGCGAGTTGTGGCTTTTGTCATCATGAGCTATCAGTTGAAAAACGTGCGTATTAAATGCGCATGACACGATACGTGTCAATGTTGTAGTTACTCAAAGAGTCGCCATGTGACAGAATTTGAAAAGGTGCGAGACGATAGGATGTGACATGTCAGCTTTTACTAGTGAACCTGAGCTTTCGATCCGCAGATCGCACTGAGAACTGAGGGACTAATGTTGTGGGTATATTTGAAACTGCATAAATGGGCCGGTAAAAAGTCTAAGGAATTGATCAAATGGATTGACCTAGTAGACGAAGACCCGGTTCGCTAACACCCAGCTCATAGGAATGAATTCTCAATTTACCACTACCATTCTCAGGTCGCTAGTCAGCTATGGACAAGGTTGCTTTATACTCAGTTTGAGGTCGTCCAATGCAATCTCCAGCTCGCAACTCGGAGTGATCATTAAGGAAATCTTCTAGAAAAACAACAACCCAAATTAAGAAAGAGTCAACTACCAGAATTGAAAATAAATTCAAATTCTTATGTTGGTGAAATCTATTCCTAATATGATGAAAATCGATTTTGGAAGTGTAATTAATGTGAGATTCTTTCCTATTTTATTTGTATTCAAATTGTAACGTCCCATTATAAATAGGGGCTGAAATTTCATTGTAAACACATAATAATTAATAATATACTGTGACTCTGTCAAAATCACCAAATAACACAATCGTGGACATAAACATTGTTCTTGGGGCGAACGACGTAAAAATCCTTTTGCAATCTTTGTTGTTTCTCTTCCTTTTCTCTTGTTTTTGTTTTGTTTTTCTTTAATTGTAGATATTGGGTCAAAAACTTCAATTGACCAAATTCAAATATCGACAAAGAATGTTTTTTTTTTTTTTTTTAATTAATAAGCTGTTATGAACACTTCTCAAGTTATGATAAAATTTCTTCCATAATTAAATTTAACTATAACACAAACCAAATTATAAAGTGAAAATAAAAGAATACAGCATTCAAACATTTGCCTCTTTTAGTCATATCACTCAATTAGTAATTTGAGTTTTTATAATACCTAAAATTTAAAACTTTTCAATTTATCCTTAATGAAAATTGTCTCATTCCTTTTCTTTCTGTTTCTCTTTCTTTCTTCTTTTCTTTTAATAATTAGATCAAACTCTCTTTTATTTATTTTTTTCTAGGATTCACATATTCCCCTATATTTTAACACATCAAGGTTGCTATTATAAACTTCACTTTGTTCAATATTTTGAGAGTCCATATAATTTTGTGTAGGGATTCAAGATTTTTAAGAGATTTTTGAAATTTTTGTTTAGTTTTGAGATTGTAACATGAATTTGTATTATAAAAGTTTTAAGTGTTAAGTTTGAATAAAAATGGAGGATAAGGAAGCTATTAGAGAGAAGGTTCTCTAATTTGTATTTGAAATTGACATCGTTTAACTCTTTGTAGTTTTTCAAAAAATATATATTTTTTCGAAATCTAGTTTCTTTTGTTTTGCATCTATTTTCTTTGTTCATGATCTTTTCTTTTTTATTTACTTTTTTTTATTCCTGATCTATTCTTTGAAACTAATTTTGAATATTTTTTAAAAGCCTTTGAGTGGGAAATGATACTTGGCCCATTTTGTATTGTTGTAATTTTCTTTATGGATAGTTTCTTTCCTATCATATTTCTAAATTCAAATATTTTAGCTTTATTTTTGTTTTGTTTTTTGTTTCACATTTTCCCCTTCTATTAAGGGCTTTTCCTTATGTCAAAATTGTTCAAAAATGGATTGGTTTGTCACTATTCAAGTTGCAATCAAAGTGGTCGTTGAAATCGTTTTCCTTTCTCGTCAATCTTGCCATCGATTGGTCTTCACTCTTTTTTCGTCTATTCTTTTCAAATTAGACAATTTGTTTTGTAATTTTTTTTTTTTTGACATTATAAGTACATATTATAATTTCTAGGACCACACCCATAAAACTATGGTACGGTCAAAAACTCAACATTTATTTATACTTAACTCCCTAACAATCGGTACAAAAAGAATCACCCTAAGTGAAAACTATCATCCACCTAAAAGGTTGTATGTTATTTGTCCATACCAATGGGTTAAATGGTAATTGTCCATGTTTTTGATTTATAGATACTCGAACCCTGCAATATTTCTAGTAAGAGGACAAGCTGGGCTTGGCCAACTAGGCAAGCCACTTCTTATTCAATTTATTCATGGGTACAAACCTATTCAAAACATATAATAAGTGCTACCAATCAATGGTAATAATTTGGTGACATAACCAAATCTCATCCTTATAAGAGTGTTATTTAAAAAAAGAGAAGTTTGATCATAAGATACGTAATTATAAAATAAACTATATATTTAATCAATTAACCAAGCATAATTTTTCTTCTTCAATATTATAAGTTAAAGTAATTATTTATCAACTTACAACAACAGCAAACACACCTTAAATCCTAAAAGCCGTATAAAAGGAATATGCTAATACTTATTCGAGCCATGCTACACCCACTAGTTCAGTGGGTTATATAATCACATCTGTAATTAACTACATCAACATTTATAGTATGCCATAACGTTTTGTTACAATTGATCAATTTTATTATTACATGAAATTATTGGCACATCATAATTTATATTCAACCTTCTAAACATAGGTGGATACCGTTAAATGTCGGTGATACGTATTTATTACCATTTACATATGTTTGATTATCTAATAATATATTGGACACCAATAACATAAATATATCATCTAGGCCTCAAACAACGTGGTAATTGTATTATAATAACATACAAATTCGTATTAATTATGACATAATTTAAACTTTTTCATACATTATTGTAACCCTATTACCACCGCAACTAAAATTCAAAAGCCGAAATAAGAATATTGCTTAAAAAAAATTGTCGTGATACAAATGCCAGGTGTAATTAACTTTACTTTTCAACTAAATAATAAATATATAAACGATAAAATGTTTACCAACCCAATCTTGTCCATCCAAAAACGTACAAAAACATCACAGTCGAAGCTAATTACGGAAAACAGAAGCTTTGTTAAATTGTTCATGTCTTAGTCAAATATATACAGCAAACCAAACAATACGCGGAATAAATAACAATCTTGTATACTATATAACACACACCAAACCGTGGTTAATAGCTAAACAATTGGGTTTCATTGCGGCAAAACCACTCAAGAGATGACAACGCAACAAAAACGAGTTAAAAAGCTGTGATTGGTCATTGGAAGAAAATAAGGAGCAAGCAAGGTAGAAAAGATGAAATGCGACACAAGTGGATGGGACTCGGCCACGTTTGCTGCACAGTTCCAGTTATCTAAAATATTTGTTTTTTTTTTCCCACAAAGATTCCTACAAATTACAAAATATTTTCGAGTATCGCTCCTGAAAGTGACGTTTTTGTCATTACCTGTCTCACTATCATCTACAACCGGATCTTTTCTAGGTAGCTCCGGTAACTTCTCCCTCATCATCTTTATGGCTCCCATCTGCAACCATCTTTTCTTTGCTCTGTAAAAGTTATGCACTTTTTCGTTCATCCCATTAAACATTGACTCACCTACATTTCAAAACATAAATGATGTAAAAACTCTCTCTTTATAGTACGTAGATGTTGCAACCACATAAAATGTAAAAATTTATGTAATGCCCTTTTGCGTAAGAAAGATTTATATTGATTTTCTGATTTTTTTTTTTTTTTACAACAATTGGTTTCAATGTGTATTTGTTTGAAAATTTTTGTGAAAATAATTTGAAGAAGTGTAGAGCATATAATAATTAATCATTATGAATATAGGTAGCAAAAGGTAGTTGTGTAGAGTTGAAAGGTGGAACTTGGAATAATACACCCTACACTAACGAGCTAAAATAATTATTTCAACAAGAAATTATTGCGTAGCATTATAATGGTGCAACGTCCTCTCAAATTTAATTTGGTGACCGATTTGAATCCGAGCTGGAGATCCACTACAGAAAGTGGGTCAGCCCAGTACATAAATTCATTGACCACTCAAATTTAACTGGGCCACCTTGTCCGAAAGAGACGAAATTAGCTAGCCCACAGGGCCATTCTTTAATCCATCAAGGTCTTGGTTTTATTGGGCTGTATTCATGTTTGTTCCGCCCATACTTTGTTTTGGGTGGTGATATTTCCACTCCTCTAAAATTATATACACCCTAAAATATAATTATTTTTAAAACTTCAAATTTTAATAATATTATTAAAAAAATTATTAAAGTAATTATTAATATATATATATTTTTATATATACTGAGTAGCATCAACACCACGCGCACTGGGTTCAATCCCTTTCCTTAGGAGGCGCTCATGTATCAGTGTAGAAATCAACAACCAGCACTGGGGTTCAATCCCTTTCTTTAGGAGGAGCTCATGTATCAGTATTAGAGATCAACAGCCTGATCACTCCAGGGAAGAATGGTGGAGCACCAAAACATGAAATAAGAAAGCCTGAGGAGTCTTGAGCGTTTTCGTCAAAAGAATGGTGGAGTACCGGAATATCAAATAAGAAACCTTGAGAAGGAGTCCAAGGAGTCCTTTGCATTTTGGTAAAAATGAGGGAAAACTTCATTTTAGCAGATTTTGAAAAATATTAAGTTTTTAAAATTATTTTAAAAACAATTCTTTTCATCTCTAAGTTTTTCAAAACTCTTGAAAAAAATACAAACCGTCGATCAACTGACGGTCAATAGTAACTCTAGACAATTTAAATTATAATTTAATAACTTAAATTTAGGTATATTTTAAAAAATTTAACCTGTAAATTCATTATTTTATGAGATAATCTGATAATTTATCTGTTATTAACAACTATTAAGAGCAAAAATTTTTTTCTATACATTATGTTAAAATTGATCATCAATTAACTAGTGGTTTAGATATTTTTAGAGAGTTTTGGAAAAGTTAGAGATGAAAATAATTATTTTTAAAAGAGTTTTAAAAACTTAATTTTTTTCGTAATCTCGGGGGTTAAAATAAAATTTTTCCTAAAAGAATGGTGGAGCACCAGAACATGGCAACAGAAAGCTCGAGAAGAAGGCTTCTCCAGGTAAGCATTTAGCATGTGCTATTACTTTTAAGTTCAATAAATTTTCCACGTTGGATTTTTGATAAGCCATTTCATGCCAAGAAGAAGGAAATGATATTTTAGAAATTTTGTAGCCATGTAATTACAAAGTTATAATATTAAAAAAAAAAAAATCATGAGATGAACATGAAAAAGGGGTGCACATACAATATTTTTGGGTGCGAGTATCGCTGCTTCTTAATTTGTTTTTCTGATTTTACTTTCACGGGCAGTATTACTGTATTACACATTTATGAATATAATTTGGCCACAGTCCAATTATAATATCTGAATATGTGAAATATTATAATTTTCCTGTGGAATGTCTCTGATTTTTTTGACTGAACAATTATCTGATTCTCTCAGTAGAAGTAGATACAACTGTACCAGTTAGGTTGTGTTAAACTTTCTCACGCAAGGTTGAGTACTAATCCGCGTACAGCATGTTTACTTCCAATCGGAATGATGATTACAAACAAGCGTAGTTCATATTACTACGTTTCTCAGCAAAGTTGAGCTTTCAGGTTCGAATTCTCCTCTCGCGTGTCTAAAAAAAAAAGCAAAAGGACTTCCTACGACTTGGCATGCAGTTCATGTTAAAAATTGATGACAGAAGTGAAAAATGATAAATCCTATTTATGCAAATATATATAGAAATGTAACATAACAATACTGGTTTTTGGGGAGTACTTGAGCCAATTTTAGGTTGGTTCTAAGATGTATACGTAAATATAGTTGCTCTCTTGGAACCAGGAAGAGGATGGTATCATAATCTAGATATACATGCTCCCTTTTTGATCTCCTAAAAGAAAAGGGAAAAAAGAAAAAAAA